>CM019717.1:55968702-56111143 GCA_009760885.1 Achatina immaculata | reverse complement strand
TACATTTCTATTGTTCACATTTTGCTTCATTAACTTTGTCTTTCCTACGTTGATCTTTAGTCCTATGTTGTTTGCATTCTGAGTTAGCTTGTTTATTTTATCTTGCATATCTTTGTGGCTGCTTGATAGGAGACAAATGTCGTCCGCAAAGTCGAGGTCTTCCAGTACTGTGTCATTTCTCTCTTTTGACTTCATTCGTCTGTTTATAGGTCATCTGTTTTTGTACCTGAAACTCGTGGCCCGAATGCTAACCTATCTATATTTAACGTATCTCGAAAATGTGCCCGTAATTTCTTATATTGTATCAGCAATGAGAACTGAGAAAAACTGATAGATGTTGGCCTCGTTTAGTGAATGATTCATAACGTAGTCTTTTCATGCCTCTTAAGGATATATTTTGTGTATATATTTTTAACTTGACCTTGTCCCTATTTTCACTGACTTGACCGCATACTAGAACAATGGTTCCCAACCCGTTTGTTTCAGCTCGCAAGACCCTAAGCCAGCAATGTTGTGTGATTCACGGTGTTTTCAAAATACTGAAATTCAAGAAAAAAAAACTATTTCAGTACTGTTAATAATATGACATAATTAATAATTATGTATGAATGTTGCTTCATAAAAATCCTACATGTATCACGCTCTCCCCCCCCCCCACTCTACATCAGACACCTGCACACCTCACCCCACCCCACTCCCATTATTTTATGCTAATTTGGGTCACGACTTAAAGTTGAGTCCACTGCAGTAGAGCTTGGTGTGGCCAACAGGGCATCTGTGAGATATTTTGAAAGGTGGAGCAAAACTATTCGCTGGCTATCCATTTTCACAACTGGGCGTCTGGAGCGTAGAGTGGACTGGAACCGCTGACCTCGTTGTGAGAGACAAGTGCAATAACCACTATGACACCCAGTCACCCGCCTTGCGCCATGCAAGGACGAAACAAGAGACCAATGAACGACAAGACACAAAAGCGCAACTCGACTACGTTTTGCAACACAGCTGTGGCCGATTAAATATTGGCCGAGTCGGCTTTTGTAGAGTTATTCAGCAGAATGTTACCCAGAGTCATCATAGATTTGTTAGCAGCCACGGAGTACTTTAAAATGGTCTTTCCAGTCGAGAATGAACCACATTCCTCATGATTAATTTTGTACCCATTTACAGTTTTAGTTTAGTCTCGTTTGGTTGTTCTAAAATGGCTTCGCTGCTGTCAGAACGTTCCCATATCTGCTCCGGCGCTCGTTCCAGCTACCACCTCAGAAAGGCTGTCACTGTCAGCACAGACACTCCAGACGCCCGCGACAACACTCGTGGTAGATTTCAAACAATTTGTTCCGTTCGCCAAATCGTTTGTGTGTGTGTGTGTGAGTGAGTGAGTGAGTGAGTGAATGAGTGAGTGAGTGAGTGAGTGAGTGAGTGAGTGAGATATATTTTCAAGGGATTTTAACGTGCACGACAGAGCAGTCGGACGCTTGGTCCCAGGACTTAGAGACCAGGGGAAATGATTATTGGAAGATTTGTGAGATTCTATCACTTCTGGTGGGATTCGAGCCCAAGAATCCAATACCAGAGGCGAATGCAAAGTTTGAAAACTTATTAAAGTAACGTCGAGATACAGGTAGAAAAACCTGTAATCCATGATTGTTTAATAATTTCTCGGAGTTTTCTGTCAGGATTTACACATAGATTTTAGCTCTAACCGGGTCGATCCCGCACGAGACAATAGTTTTTACAGCACTGATTTAAGATTTCTGCTGTCAAAAGATAACTGTACCATGCCGTAAGTATCCAGAGACTATTTTTAAAAATCGCAATTAGGACGACAGTTCAGGAAACTCCTCATAGAACAGAAACTGTACTAAGGAAAGTGACTTGTAAAGTGACAAGTCTAAGTGTAGGAACATTTGTAAGGAAACGTGACTTCGGTGACCGTTGAACTTTCGAGTAAAAAAACAGAACTTTCGAGTGCGTCAACAGAACAATCGTCTCGAGATTGTAACAAGCTAAGTTGTGGGTTTTGCAGCGAGAGACTGAAAGAAAACACAAAAGCTGACACAGCCTCAGAAAACGAGACAAAACAAAACTGTTTGTACTGAAAAATGACATTTAAATCTAGGGATTACCAGGGTCGTGCAGAGCCAGGTAGGTCCCTGGGGTAATTTACTATCCAAAAGTAAACATGCAGGAAAAGAGAGGAAAAATATGGTTGTCGGGCTTTAGGGCTCTTCCCTTTCGTCAGGTATATAGTTTACAATCATTCGTTTCTGGGAGCAGAAAATATGACAGACGGGGGAGAAGGGAGGCGGAGCAAACAAAGAAGACATGCTGATAGAGCTCATATTTTCCTTGACCTGTCGGCGCGCTAGAAGGCGATGTTGACAACATCACATCTGGTCGCCATTCTTTCCCAAAATGAGACAGGTACCCTTTTCTACAGTTGAGTTGAATGAGGATTGGAACCATCAGCCTTCGCTATAGAAAATGAGAACACTAACCACTTCCCTGCTCACGCGATGTGGCCAAACACATGTTTTAAAGTATTCAAGTGCTTTAGAACCATCATTACACCCCGGACAAATATTGAAGTGTTTTAGAACCATCATTACACTCCGGACAAATATCCAAGTGTTTCATAACCATCATTACACCCCGGACAAATATTCAAGTGTTTTAAAACCATCATTACACCCCGGACAAATATTCAACTGTTTTAGAACCATCATTACACCCCAGGCAAATATTCAAGGGTTTTATAATCATCATTACACCCCGGACAAACATTCAAGAGTTTTATAACCATCATTACACCCCGGTCAAACATTCAAGTGTTTTATAACCATCATTACACCCCGGTCAAATATTCAAGTGTTTTAGGACCATCATTACACCCTGGACAAACATTCAAGTGTTTTAGAACCATCATTACACTCCGGACAAACATTCAAGTGTTTTAGAACCATCATTACACGCTGGTCAAATATTCAAGGGTTTTAGAACCATCATTACACCCTGGTCAAATATTCAAGGGTTTTAGAACCATCATTACACCCTGGTCAAATATTCAAGTGTTTTAGAACCAGCATTACACCCCGGACAAACATTCAAGTGTTTTAGAACCATCATTACACCCTGGTCAAATATTCAAGTGTTTTAGAACCAGCATTACAGCCCAGACAAACCCCTAAGTATTTCTTTCTCCTCTTTGTAAATAGCAGCTCGGTACTGACGCGCAAACTCTGTAGCACTGAAGGAATTCTTTTACTAGGGACTAGTAGGAAGGAGACAGCAGAGACAAAAGCAATGATCTCGGAAAGAAAAAAACACAACGAAGGTGATCCGGCCAACCCTAACCTAGAAGTACAAATTAAACATCTCTTCTAAGTGGATTTTTTGTGACTCTGTCTTCTTCTTCTTCTTCTTCTTCTTATGTAAGCTAGTGCTACTTGCAGCAGATGGGATGAGGATGTTGAGACACTCTCGTGTACGGCTTGGATGTGGGTCATGGGAGCTGTTTATTTTTCAGTCCCTGAATGCAGCTAATAAGCAGGGAGTGGGCAATACTTCCTTAGCAGACTCCACCACCGTGGGGGATATATCGATCTCTGCACCGTTAGCCAGGCTAAGCCTGTTACTGAGGGTGTCAACGGAGAGGTGGGACAGGGTCTTGATCAGCTATATTTAGTCAACCCTGACTCCGGCATGTCATCTATGGTTCGTCAACCCTGATGCCAACATGTCAGCAATGGTTCGTCAACCATAACGCCAGCTTGTCAGCTATGGCTCGTTAACCCTGATGCCATCATGTCAGCTATGGTTCATCAACCCTGACACTAGCATATCAGCTATGGTTCGTCAACCCTGACACTAGCATATCAGCTATAGTTCGTCAACCCTGATACTAGCATATCAGCTATGGTTCGCCAACCCTGACACTAGCATATCAGCTATGGTTCGTCAACCCTGACACTAGCATATCAGCTATGGTTCGTCAACCCTGATGCCATCATGTCAGCTATGGTTCGTCAACCCTGACACTAGCATATCAGCTATGGTTCGTCAACCCTGACACTAGCATATCAGCTATGGCTCGTCAACCCTGATGCCATCATGTCAGCTATGGTTCGTCAACCCTGACACTAGCATATCAGCTATGGTTCGTCAACCCTAACGCCAGCATGTCAGCTATGGTTCGTCAACCCTAACGCCAGCATGTCAGCTATGGTTCGTCAACCCTGACACTAGCATATCAGCTATGGTTCGTCAACCCTGACACTAGCATGTCAGCTATGGTTCGTCAACCCTGACACTAGCATATCAGCTATGGTTCGTCAACCCTGAAACTAGCATATCAGCTATGGTTCGCCAAACATGACGCCAGCATGTCAGCTATGGTTCGCCAACCCTGACGCCAGCATGTCAGGCATGGGCGACTTACTACCAAATCAGACAACGTCTTCGGCCCAAACTGACTCAACTTACAGACAATATAAACTTTCAGTTTCGATGTGTCACGTGATCAGCTGTGTTTCATTTTACATTTCCTATCCACATTGTCTGATAAATACCGTTCAATTAGTCTAACATTTAACACGGTTTATATGTGTCTGACTGTGTATAAAGTAGGATTTTATGCTGCCAGAATAACTTATTAGCTCTGTGTTTCATATCATTTCTGTCTAGTATTTATCTGTAGCAAGGTTTTCAGTACTCATCGATCTTTATTAAAGACGCATGAATATCACATTTATGGAAGCCTGTGTTATCATAAATGATATTTCGATGTAATTTTTATTTCGCAATAAACTGGAAATCACAGAATTAAGGAATTCAACTTAGAGCATAATCCAGGAATTAGAAATGCACCCCAGGCACTTCTGTGAGCTCTGTCTTTACCTTATGCTTGTGTTTCTGAACTTTTGTGAAGGTAAGCTTTCAATAATTTGCCTGTCTGTTAAACTAGTATTTAAAGCGTTTAAAACAGTCGTGCACCGAGTTACGGCCCTTCTTTTTACGTCCGAAAGTCCCATTTGTCTGTTTAATGTGTCGTGACTTATTTTGGATACTACTTTTTACAAACAGAAAATAACAGAGCTTTCGAAATGCACAGTAAAGTAACAGAACACAGGGGTATATGGTTAGACGTGGAAAGAAATTATAATTTTATGGGTGAGAACAGAGCATTAATGAACTTTATATTATGTCCTGGCTAGACGGTTGAGTGTTTGCCGGAGTCTGTAGTTCAAGTCCCAGATAATTCTCTTGTCATTTTCTTTCTAAAAGTGCTTTATCTGTGACTTTTTTCGAGGTCTAACCAGACAATACTGTCTTTTGTTACTTTACTGTGACTTATTTTGTGATTAATTAAGAAAGATTTATATCTACGTTCACTATAAATTCACCACGAGACATGTGACGGCCATGAAAAAGCAAGCTTTATAACAATGTAGTGAGTACAGAATGTGTGTATGTGAGTATGTGTAAAAGTAGAACAATTTTCTTTTGTGCCACTGAACAGTTATTACAGTATGATTCTTTACTTAATGTGTTTGTGATTCATATTTTGTGATTAATTTCCACACAGTTACGGTGCAAATTTGCATTCTATTAGTATTTTAAAGTGATGATAAATATGTGTATTTGTCTTGTAGCATGTTATAACAGTCAACTGTTACTTAGTGTCTGACTTACCACTATAACCACCGACAAACGACGAAATCCATGTATGTATATATTATGTATGAAAACTTAAATATTTTGGACACATTAAACGTCATGAGAATTTAGAGAAGACCGTCTTGGAAGGGTACATAATAGGAAAAAGATAAAGAGGAAGACCAAGGCGAAGATGGCTGCAAGACATCGTTGATAATAATCTGCAAATGGATGCATCAACACATGGCATCTTGCTTAAAACCGAGAGGCATACAGGAGAGCTGTTAGGGAGCCAAAGTTCTACAAAGGACATGCAAATAACTGACTGACTGATATATATATATATATTGTACTATCACACGCACACATACACACACACACTGTGTTTCATTGATTAAAATTCGTGTCTGAAATAGTTGCCTGCCTCTGTTAAACGCCGGGGTTGAGATACGGAGTCATGTTTCCAATGCACACAAGCCTCAAATAAACGCCTAGTCTGAAATAAATACCGAGTCAGGACATTGTCTATATGGGGAAAAATGTACCGAATAGGCTAATATGGCACCGTAGTTGATTTTTCGCAAAGAATTTTCTGTCGTTCATTCAGGGAAATACAGTATATATGTATGTGTGTTGTGTAGATGTTTCTTTATATGCATACATACATCTGTACAAAATGTGTGTATGTGAGTATGTATGGATATATATATATATATATATATATATATATATATATATGTATAATATAAAGCCCAGATTAAGAATCACTGCTGTGATTAGAGAGGACACACAAACAATACAAGCATATATCACCTCACACTAGTACACACCATATGATACAAACATATATCATCTTACACCAGTACACACCATATCATACATGCATATATTACCTAACACCAGTACACACCATATCATGGAAGCATATATCATCTAACACTATTACACACTTTATAATACAAGCATATACACTAGTACACACCATATCATATATATCGTCTTACACTAGTACACACCATATCATACAAATATATACACTAGTACACATCATATCATATATATCATCTTACACTAGTACACATCATATCATATATATCATCTTACACTAGTACACATCATATCATACAAGCATATACACTAGTACAGATCATATCACACAAGCATATATATCATCTCACACTACTACACACCATATCATACCAGCATATATCGTCTCACACTAGTACACACCATATCATACAAGCATATACACTAGTATACACCATATCATACAAGCATATACCATCTCACACTAATACACACCATATCATACAACTATATACCATCTCACACTAATACACACCATATCATACAACCATATACCATCTCACACTAATACACACCATATCATACAAGCATATACCATCTCACACTAATACACACCATATCACACAAGCATATACCATCTCACACTAATACACACCATATCACACAAGCATATACCATCTCACACTAATACACACCATATCACACAAGCATATACCATCTCACACTAATACGCTCGCACCCACCATCCCTGCATAAAGAAATGCACAAGTAAATAAATTCAGCTAAGTCAGGGCAACACTAACAAGTGAAAGCCAGAGCATAGCTGAGAGCAACACTAACAACTGAAGGCCAGAGCATAGCTGAGAGCAACACTAACAAGTGAAGGCCAGAGCATAGCTGAGAGCAACACTAACAACTGAAGGCCAGAGCATAGCTGAGAGCAACCCTAACAACTGAAGGCCAGAGCATAGCTGAGAGCAACACTAACAAGTGAAGGCCAGAGCATAGCTGAGAGCAACCCTAACAACTGAAGGCCAGAGCATAGCTGAGAGCAACCCTAACAACTGAAGGCCAGTAACAAGTGAAGGCCAGGGCATAGCTGAGAGAAATCAATAACAAGTGAAGGCCAGAGCATAGCTGAGAGCAACACTAACAAGTGAAGGCCAGAGCATAGCTGAGAGCAACACTAACAAGTGAAGGCCAGAGCATAGCTGAGAGCAACACTAACAACTGAAGGCCAGAGCATAGCTGAGAGCAACACTAACAAGTGAAGGCCAGAGCATAGCTGAGAGCAACACTAACAACTGAAGGCCAGAGAACAGCTGAGAGAAATCAGTAACAAGTGAAGGCTAGGGCATAGCTGGGAGCAATCAATAACAAGTGAAGGCATGGGCATAGCTGAGAGCAATCAGTAACAAGTGAAGGCCAGGGCATAGCTGAGAGAAATCAATAACAAGTGAAGGCCAGGGCATAGCTGAGAGCAATGAGTAGCAAATGAAGGTCAGGGCATAGTTGAGAGCAATCAGTGAAGGCCAGATCATAGCTGAGAGCAATCATTAACATGACAGACAAAAATGGAATTTGTATAACATGATGAATATTCGGACAAGCAATACCGTCACAGCACACAGCAGACAACCAATACCGTCACGACTCCCAGCAGATAATCAATACCGTCACAACACACAGCAGACGACAAATACCGTCACGGTACCCAGCAGACAACCACTACCGCCACGGCATCCACCAGACAACCAGTACCGTCACGGTACCTAGTAAACATCGCAGCGGGTTGCATTCAACCCAGGCATGCATTTCTGTTGTGGTGGGAATTTTTTAAAAGTTGTTTAAGAAAACAAAACTGTCTTTATAAAGTGGTATACGATGAAATTAATGAAATAACATATATCATCATCATCATCATCATCATGTGCCGTGCCGACTGGCGTTGGCTATTATGCTTCTCCAGAGTACACGATCCTTCATGCAGGCCATCAGTTCAGTTGGTGATCTCCTCTCACACCATCCCGTCAGACTGTCCAGTATCATTTCTCTTGGTCTTCCTCTTGATCTTCTTCCTTCTATTTTTTCTGTTGTTATAATATTTTCAATGCCCCCTCTTCTCATTGCATCTCCTATGAAAGTACATTGTCTCTCTCTTATCTTTTTAACAATAATATAGAAACTTAGAAATAGTTAAATATTTATTCAGTCAAAATGTTCTGAATGACATAATAAAACGTTCGTAGAATAAACATGAACTGCCCACTGGCGTGTATTGTATCGTCAACTGCTTTTTCGTCGTTTGGTATTTGTACACATATTCTATCAAATTTGACAGCATCATCACATAAACTCATATTATTACGGTACATTTCAGTGGAAGCATTTATTATAGGCACAAGTAAAATTACATTAAGATGGGGTCATATACAGTAGGGCCACGACATACGCAACCAATACGTTTCAAGACCCTCGTGTAGACAGATTCATTCATTCATTCATTTGCATGTCCCTTGCGGAGCTTTGCCTCCCAAACAGCATTCCTGTAGGCCTCTCGGTTGTGAGCAAGATGCCCTGCTGCTGTTGCATCCATTTCCAGATTGTCAACGATGTCTTGCAGCCATCTTCGTTTTGGTGTTCCTCTTTTTCTTTTTCCCATTATGTATCCTTCCAATACTGTCTTCTCTAAATTATCATGACGTTTAATGTGTCCAAAATATTTAAGTTTTCTCTCTTTAATCCTCTTTACTAGCATGAATTTCGTGTAGACAGAATTCGTCCAAAATAGCAAACCCCATTAATTATTAAGCATTTCCTATATTGGCATAATTATGACACCTTTTAAAATAAATAAGGCAAGTAAACAGTACAATAAAAATAAATAAATTGATAGCGTGAATCATAAAACTAACTTTAAAGGTGTTACTTGTCTCTCTCTCTCTTTTTCTCTCTCTCCATCTCTCCATCCATACATGTCCTCACACTCCCTCTTCTTCGGACATCTTCAATGGTAACGACAAGGATGAATATGCAGCACACCGCTGAAATGACGTTTTATCAGGCACCATGGATTAACTTCAGCAGTTATACTAAAACACTTTCACGTATTTTTTTTCTACCGTAGTAAGTGTGGCACGTGTGGAAGATTCTTTCTTCCCTAGTAAGTGTGGCACGTGTGGAAGATTCTTTCTTCCCTAGTAAGTGTGGCACGTGTGGAAGATTCTTTCTTCCCTAGTAAGTGTGGCACGTGTGGAAGATTCTTTCTTCCCTAGTAAGTGTGGCACGTGTGGAAGATTCTTTCTTCCCTAGTAAGTGTGGCAAGTGTGGAAGATTCGTTCTTCCATATTAAGTGTGGCACGTGTGAAAAATTCGTTCTTCCATATTAATTGTGGAACATGTGGAAGATTCGTTCTTCCATATTAAGTGTGGCACATTTGGAAGATTCATTCTTCCATATTAAGTATGGAACATGTGGAAGATTCATTCTTCCATATTAAGTGTGGAACATGTGGAAGATTCGTTCTTCCATATTAAGTATGGAACATGTGGAAGATTCATTCTTCCATATTAAGTGTGGAACATGTGGAAGATTCGTTCTTCCATATTAAGTGTGGAACATGTGGAAGATTCATTCTTCCATATTAAGTATGGAACATGTGGAAGATTCATTCTTCCATATTAAGTGTGGAACATGTGGAAGATTCGTTCTGCCTAACTATTCTCGCAACCTCGGGAGCAGACGTATTTTGCTTTTCACACTGAAATTAAATTTAAATATGTTTTTCCCCTTAAAGTAGGCAATATACGACTATTATTTGTCTCGTCAGAGCTACCATCACCACTACCCTTGCGTCTAGGAGCCATGTTTCAAAGTTTTTGGCGTAAATGAAGCATAGTGAAGCAATGATATCACGCAGACACAACGTGTAAAAAGTGAGATCTAAGGAACTAAGAAACTAAAGAACTAAGGAAAAAGTCGGGTCCTGGTCTCAGTATTTAGAGCAAAACAAAAAAGGGCAACCTTAGTGACTGTAACAACTGGAGAGGAGTAACCTTAATATCAGTTGTGTCAAAAGTATTTTGCAAGGTCATTTTGAATAGACTCAAAGATATAGTGGATTACTGCAATGAGAGAAGAACAAGCAGGATTTCGAAAAGGGAGAAGCTGTCTCGACCAGATCTTTACTCTCAGAATAATACTTGAAGAACATATTGAAAAGCAGAAACCATTAATACTGAACTTCAAAGATTTTTAAAAGGCATTTGATAGCATACACAGAGATTCATTATGGAGAATTTTATGTCTATATGGAATACCATCTAAAATTGTCAACATCATTAAGGACTTATACAATGGATATGTTTGTGCAGTCAAGACAGAAGAAGGGATGAGTGAATGGTTCCAGATTGAAACAGGCGTGAAACAAGGATGTATACTGTCTCCTTTACTTTTTGGGATTACAATAGACTTCATAATGAAAAAATGCTGCACAGGTAACACAGGTATTGACTGACTAGAAAATCTTGATTTTGCTGATGACATAACTCTTATCAGTAATAATGTGAATTTCATGCAAGAAAAAACAGATAGCCTGTCTTCACTGGCTAGCAAAATACGACTTGAAACTAACAAGGACAAAACAAAAATAATGAAAATTACTCTCAATCAAAATGGAAAAATACACATAGAAGGGATAGATATTGAAGAAGTCAATCAATTTGCATACCTTGGCAGCTACATAGACCAGGATGGTGACACTAGAAAGAAAGTTAGGATCAGAATTGCAAAAGCAGCATCAATCTTCAAGAATCTTGAGAACATATGGAATTCAAAAGTTATAAGCACAAAAACCAAGTTAAGACTATTCAATTCAAATGTAATATCCACCTTCATTTATGCATGTGAAAGCTGGAAAACAACTAAAGAAATAGAAAAGAAATTAGACTCTTTTGAAAATAAATGCCTAAGGAAAATACTCGGCATCAAGTGGAATGAATTCAAGAACAATGCAGAGATAAGACAGATGACTGAACAACAACCAGTCTCATGGGTGATCAGGAAAAGGAGATGGACATATGTTGGTCATTTGATGAGAAGAAATGATCAGAGAATCCCAAAACAAGCTATCAAGTGGAACACAACAGGCCAAAGAAAAAGAGGCAGACCGCGTGAAACTCTGAAGAGGACATTATTAAGAGAGGCCAAATTAACAGGCATAAAATCCTTTGATGAGGTTGAAAGACTCGCCGAAGACAGGAAAAATTGGCGAACTACTTTGCGAGCCCTATGTGACGTTTAACGGCACGGGAAGGATATAAGATATAAGAAGAAAAAAGTGAGTCTCAGCAACGCTTTCCTATTACGAGAATGAGCGTGAGTGAGCGAGATACAGCGAGACTTCACGTAAATTGGAAAAAGGCACGGATTTAACGCACAATATTTTCGGAATGCCAAAACTTGAAACCACGTCTGGTAGTTCCGTATATGGCTGGGTCCTATTGTAACGAGACTGAAAATAAGCGCGAATGAATGAGTGGAATTTATTTTTCAAAAGGTTGTGAACTGTTCTTTCAGGCTCGTCTGACATTCTGTCCTTCATATTTTAACTTCCACTCAAATTTCCAACATTCAGTTTTTAGTAAATCTGGTCATCGATACATAAAGATCGTGGGACGAATTTAAAATGAGAAACTGACATATTCACCCTCTTATCTAAGCATTCAGGTGAGATGGAAATTTTGGGGAAAAGAACAGAAGGAATGAACAAAAACAGGGGATACTTCCTCTGATGATCTGAAGGAGTTGTGTTGTTGTTCCGCTCTTTACAGTAAAGAGTTTCCTGCATAAATTTAGAAGTGAAAATCTGTTTATATCTGATACTCACTAAAGTCAAAACCTGAAATCAATATATGAAGTCAAAATCTGAAGTCAGTTTTAAAAAATCATTAAGGATTCTCGTGGAAAAAAATAATAAACAAAACTTTTATTCAAGACATCTTAGACGTAAAATGATGCAACCGAATATAAATTTAATGATTTCTAATAGCTGCTTGAGAAGACAACACATAATGGTAAATGTGCTAGAGCTGTTTTTCTATTTCCGAATCATAGTGTACAATCTCTGGTCAGATATTCAGAGAATAACAGATACTAGGTATAAATACAAAATCAAAAGTTTTATGTACCAACAATATTTAAATAATGTTGAGCTGAGACTTGTCACGAGTATATTTTTGTTTTCCACATTTAAACAGGGCAACCTCCAGGCAATCAACAATGTGAAAACTGCTGTACATATCTGGGGTCAAAGATCATTCGTTTGAACTTCTATGACGTGGAGAAAGATTTTGAAGATGCCAAGTTAATATGCCGAAAGAGGAACAGCATTTTACTGACTGAGGAGATGTATGATCACATGAATGTGTGTATTCATAAATGTAAGTTAAGAATTAATTTTAATCTACGTTATAATACATCATCATTAATGATTAATCGTTTCTATCAAAATCATCATCATCATCATCATCATCATCATGGTCATTAGTGTACTTATTATCATTTTCTTCTCTATTAACGTTGTCACCATCTTGTTCCTCTACCACATAAATTAATCAGATAAATTTAGAACCGATATAAATATTATTATATTGTACGAGACTGTGTTGTTACTTGTCATAACATCAGTTGTCCCTTGTTTTCACTTTGTTCTTGTTGCTGTGGTCCGATGAAGACTTACTGCCAAACATTGCTTTTTTTCTATTATAGTAAAGCTTGCTTCTGTCATTCTTAATGCTTATATTATATCCAGAACTTCACTATCATTACAATAATTTGTGGCTCTCAACAGAACAGATAATATCATCGTTTTATTATAGTTATATGTATCTTTATACTTAATTCTAGAACACATATTATCATAATAAGAATATTTACTTTCATGCATCACTAGCAGGTGCCCGGCGCTGCCCGAGTAAATAAGATGTAATGAAATAATTATGACCATATACGAAATAATATAATAATATTAGTTTAAGGCATAAATAATATTCAACAGTGTTACAAAGAAATATTTAAAAATGAATAATTGCCGACGATTAAAATTCCGGGAACAAAATTTCACAGCCAGCTGATAATATTAGTTGAACATATCAAGTGCAGCGAAACATCATTCTTATAAACAATAATAAAGAAGAAATGAAAATCATAAATTGTATACCATAATGTTAGAAAGACATTTTTTAATGAACGTAATCACACTTCAAAGTCAATGAACGCATTTTTCACATTTTCACATTTTCACATCTGATTCGCCGAACTGCGCAAATGAATGAAGTGTAAAGACATTGTATCCAAGCCACGGTAATAAAGAAGTAAAGTAAATACAAAGGCACTGTATCCAAGCTACAATAATAATGAAGAAAGTAAATGCAAAGGAACCATATCCTGCAAGTTCATATGCACTCTTTCAAGTCTTTACCAAATGCCAAGAATTTATACTTATCTTTTCATGTGCTTCCAAGTACTTCGGTCTTTGTATGTGATTTTCTCATGACATTTGGTCTTATTAATGTTTTTGTCACGATATTTTCAGTGTTGTTTCATGTATTTATAATTTTCAGTGTTTTGCTGATCTGAATCCAAGAAAAACTCCAAACAGTGTTTTTTAAGCTAAAGAGGGTGCTTCAAAGGTAACAGTTCTGATTCACATGAATACTTACTTTACTTTGCTTTATCCTTCCTCTTGTACTTGGAGTGTCGAAAGGAGATTGGCATTTTTGGACCTCATTGAGTTTCATGGCATAATTAGTGAGACTCTCTCTGATATCATCTATCCATTTTCCTTTGATCTGTGTCCTGTAGATCTTTGGTTGAAGGTTCACGAGGCTGGCTGTGAGTGTGTTATTCTCATTAAGTGACCGGCCGAACCACTTGACTCTTTGCTTCTGTGTGTGTCGCAGACATGATATAGTTCATAGTACTGCCTGTCATTTCTTAGCTTATCAAACCTGGTGATAAGACAACTCATTTCACATGAGGTTGTTTTATTCTGTTGTTTCTTAGTAAGTACCCATGTCGAACATTGGTAGCACAGCGTTGGTATGAATGTGCTATTAATTAGTTGATTCACACTAATGAATAGTTAAAATACAAAGGAAGTATTTGCAGTTAACAATATTTGAAGTGAATTAATCGCTGATATCCAGATGTAAAAAAAAATAAATGTGAAGAAATGACATTTATATCATAATGTGCTACCAAATACTTCTATCTTGTGTGTGATTTTCTCATGACATGTTCACTCTTTCAAGTCCATGTCCTGATATTTTCGTCCAGGTACATTTTCAGTACTTTGCTATTAAAAAGTATATTTGACAGAAAGCGAACAAAATAAATGTAGAAAATACTTTATATTTTAACACACTTTATTTCCGCAGGGTCGTGAGATTTCAAACACAAAAATCTGATTCACAACAATAACAAAAAACTGCTCGCGTGAATGAAGTAAAATCACTCAGAAAAACAAAGCGCTCACTTTGGATCTGCCTGAAAGGATGAAATATTCAGCTTCCCTTTATTAGCGTAGACCGTGAAACTGCTTCAAATTAAATTAAATCTTTAAACGAAAACGAACAAGTCTGGCATCATCAAATTACACAAAAGTCACATCAATTACATCACGTGAATATTACTTTTTTTCTTATTCTGACATGTTGATCCTTTTTTTAAACGTTTAATAATGTTTTATCTATTGCTTCCTTCTTTCATGTGTATTAAACATTTTCAATCCAGCAAATGTTGTCTCCAATTAGTTCATTTCTAAGTCCTATTAAAACTCTTATGTAAATATTTTTTCCTCTGCGTTTTTAAAAAAATTTATTTCGTTAGCATTTAAATGGTGCCGCAGTGGTGTAGTGGCTAGTACACTAATATGCCGACTAGAAAGTCTCTGATTCGATTTCGCACTTTGGCGACATTTGTTTTTTCGAACCAATCGGTGCCGGGGTCAAGGCAGCCTAAAAAAATAAAGGTTACCTGGGGCTTCCATAAGGGGGAAAAAACAGGCAGCAAGGACAGATGCTGGCGTTCCTATGGCAAATGTTGTGATGGCCTAGAAATGTGAAGGTACTCGCACTTCACCCCCCATACATTGTTGACTATACAACACTTCTGTGCCTTATGAAGGAAATGGACATTTACGGTTGGATCATACGGTGGATAGCCTCAGTGCCTCTAAAGAAAACTGTGACACTGTGATATCAGTCATGGACCTCGAAGCCTGGGATCATTGCGCCAGGACTATCTCAAGGCTCTCCATTGTCACCAGTGCTTCTCAACATATACACTACCAGGACTATCTCAAGGCTCTCCACTGCCACCAGTGCTTCTCAACATAATACACTGCCAGGACTTCCTCAAGGCTCTCCATTGCCACCAGTGCTTCTCAACATATACACTGCCAGGACTTCCTCAAGGCTCTCCACTGCCACTAGTGCTTCTCAACATATACACTGCTAGGATTTCACAACTACACCAGACTGGTCCTGGCAGAATACTGACATATGCAGGTGACCTCCTGACATATGTACATGGAAGCTGCAGACAAAGGATATTTGCCCATATTCGGGAAAATATGAACCATATCATGGGTTGGTATAAGGACAACAACGCATTAACCGCAACAAGGCCAAAATCCGGTGATGCTCATTAGATAACAGATCTGCTTAGATCACCCTTCCGGCAGTGCAGTGCAACGGTGAATATATTGTGAAGGAACAATTTTATGAAATACCTTGGGATTGTATCTGACAGGACACTGTCTTTCATCCAACACGTGGACGTGGTTATTCAGAAAACAAAGAAAGGTCTCACCGCAGTAAAGGTCATGGCACGTGCTGGACTACGGCAAGGGACAATTTTCCTTCTGATGCGGGCTTTGGTGATGGCGGTGGTTGAGTATGGATTCGGGCTTCTGATTTTATCCACGACGTAGATAATCAAGCCTGAAAGAATTAAAAAATGAGGCCACTACAGCAACTCTGGGGTGCACCGGGGATACTCCAATCAAAGCTGTGTGCTACTTACTGGATATGCCAAGCATGAAAGTAAGGCACAAGCATGCGCAAGTCAAGACGTACATCAGGACTGGCGACCCGGCAAACCACGCCCTCCTATCAAAGCTGAACTCAACAAAAGGTAAATGTATCAAGCGGCGAGGGAGATCATGGATGGCGGAGGCCGAAGAGACACTGTCAGCAGTCTGGGGCCAAGAGCAGATTCCCTTAAAATCGGAATGTACTAAAGTGCCAAATATGTAGAATCTACTGAGGGTCGTAATCCAGCTTGGCCGTGAATGCCGAGATTGGGCTCAGGATATCACAGAAGCCCAGGTACAGGAACAGATTCAGCATCACTCCAAATCACATGACCCTGTGACCTTCACAGACGTGTCAGCGGCCTAAACAGTGGTTGGGCCTATATTATCTACCGTAACGGTAAACAGGTTCCGAGTAAATCAAGAGCATATACAGCTACCACTTCGAGCATGAGGATGGAGTTGCAGACAACATCAGAGGCAATATATTGGTTGATGGAGCAGGGCTACTTGCATGGGGTCATTGTAACAGACTAAAAGAATGTTACAGAGAATCGATAGACTTTTCTTCCACAGGGAATGGCCCCAGCTTCTAGAGGGCTTTGGGTTATCCATTTTGACGTGGATCTACTGCCCAGATCATGCAGGGGTCAAAGGCAATGAGAAAGCGGACAAGCTGGCAAGCAACAATTCAGGGAAACCTAAGAACTGACAAAGAGGAGATTGCAAGAGCCACCTTGGATGGGCTGCATATGGAGAACAACATCGGTCTGAATGATGACAATCACTTCAGAAAGATGATCGAACTGGGGGAGAAGAGAGGAAGTGAACGTTTTTTCAGAAAGAAGTGGTTTAGCGTGTGTTACCCACAACCTTTGAGTGACTGGCTCCACCACCAGGCGCACGCTTCAGTGGAGAAGCCAGTCTCTGAGTACAGTTACCACATGCAAATTCTGCGGGACACAGATTTAACATTTAAATATATCTTACATACATTATTTACCCTTCAACACTTTTTCTCTCTTTCTACTTTCCTCGAATCTTTCTTTCTCTTCATTTTCTCTTATCATCTATAATCACATTTTCAGCAATTCTTATTTTTACAGATCTTGAAAACAAAACTTCTGCTACAATGTGGCTAGATGGAGAGCCACATAAAGACAGTCCTGATTTTCTTCCTAAATTCAGCTTGAAAGAAAAGAGTTACAGCAACAAAGAACGTAGGAAGCATAATGTTGTCTGTGTCAGCCAAGGTAAGCGAACCCTTCTAGTGGATATTAGAACTTGGCAGCGTTAAACTGAGAAGGGAAGTTGGAGTCTTTGGTTCAGAGAGGTTAGGACTTAGAGAACTTATTCACAAATAAAAACTGTTGCACTATATTAATCATATATTTTGTATAAACTATCAATGACACTGTTTTGTTATAAACTACCAGAGATATTGCTTGTAATAATATACAAATGTTACTGTTTTCGTGTACAAACAACAAGGGAATCTGTTTGTAGTTATAAATTACCAGTGATACTGTTTTTTGTTTTAAATGGAATTTCTCATTTTGTTTTTAATCTGTTATTTATGCTGTTCTGAAACAGCTCTTTCCAGCAGATGCAGTGAAGATGCTGAAGAATTATAATCGTGTCGGATGAGGAGTGGATTTTAACAATTATTATTTATCAGAATTTGAATAAAACAATGCACAACTGTATTCATTGTATTCTGTTTTCATTATTTCTCATTAATTCAAAATCACAAGCCAGAATTATGTGACTCATGCCAGTCTATTTTCCCAATTCCGTGTATTATATCTTCAGCTGGTTTTTGTCGTTAGGTTTTCCCTATACATATTCTATCAAATTTAACAGTATAAACACGTAACTCATATTATTCTGGTAAGTTTAAAATAGAATAGCACTACTGAAATAATATCGTGCCACTAAAGAAGCATGTCACCATTAAAATACAATATTGCAGCACTAAAATAGAGTATATCAGCACTAAAATAGAATATGTCAGCACTAAAGTAGAATGTGTCAGCACTAAAACAGAATATGTCAGCACTAAAATAGAATATCATCATCATCATCATCACCATCATCAGGTGCCGTACCGACTGGCGTTGGCTATTATTCTTCTCCAGAGTACACGATCCTTCATGCAGGCCATCAGCTCAGTTGCTGATCTCCTCTCACACCATCCCGTCAGACTGTCCAGTATCATTTCTCTTGGTCTTCCTCTTGATCTTCTTCCTTCTATTTTTCCTGTTGTTATAATATTTTCAATGCCCCCTCTTCTCATTGCATGTCCTATGAAAGTACATTGTCTCTCCCTTACCTATTTTTTGACAAGATCTTTTGTCTCTCCAGCTCTTCTCATACATTCTTCATTAGTTATTTTTGCTGTCCAGGGGATTCGCAATATTCTTCTAATAAACCACATTTCTGCTGCTTCCAATGATTTTTGTGCAGACTTGCCTATTGTCCATGATTCACTTCCATATAACAAGATAGGTTCAATATAGCATTTTAGGACTCGTTTTCTAACATTCATTGATAAAGATGTGTTAGCTAATATGTTTCTCATTCTCTGAAATGCAGTCTTTGCTTGGCCTATTCTGTTCCTAATTTCTGTTCTGCATTTCCCATCTGAAGTTATTACTGCTCCAAGGTATTTGAATTTCTGTTCACTTTCTTTGACGACTTTATCCAAGAGATTTTTGCAGGTCTTGTTGGTTCTCAGCTATCAGTACTGTATCCTCCAATTTTTATGCCTGGTTCTGTGATGATCGTTATTAGAATATTCTCACTGTACAGAGACAAAACGTCTGGAGATAGTACACATCCTTGTCGCACCCCTTGTTTTATAGGTTGATATTTTCCAGTTCTATTTTCAACTCGAACTGCTGCTTCTTGCTGCCAGTATAGATGTTTTACAGTCCTCAAGTCTTTGCTGTCTATACTGATGTCATCAAGCATTTTAATAATTTCATTATGTTTCACCTTGTCGAATGCCTTGGTGTAATCAATGAAGCATAAGTAGAGATCTTTCTGTCATCTGTCATCCATTTATTTTTAGAGGCTTTTTTTTTTTTTTTTTTGTGGTGGTATTATCTCCTTAACAGTTTGGTGGATAGAAGCTCTTAACATTGTCAATTGCTCATCTATACTATTTATCTTTGCTATTGCATTGTATCTATTTGTTATAATAACTTTGTATTGTTCTCGCAGTTCTTGGTCATTTTTAAGGAGTTCTGTATTCAGTTTGATGTTTCTCACTTTTCTGCATGCTTTCTTTAGCTTTATTCTAATTTTTTTTTCAACGCAGTGGGTCATGGTCACTATTGCAGTCAGCTCCTGGCAAGGTTTTTGTTGTCAGTAATGCATTGGGAATCGTTTGTTGATTATTATGTAGTCTATCCGGTTAAAAGTCTTTTGTCTGGGCTGCACCACTTTGCCAGTCTTCGAGGATGTTGTTTAAATCAGGTGTTTCCTACAACCATGCTATGTATTCTTGCCTATTCAATTAATTTACAACCTCTGTCGTTCATCTTCTCCAGTCCATAGTCACCAACGATGTCTGAAGTTCTTCCTTTACCAACTTTGGCATTAAAATCTCCCATGACTATGGTAACATCATGTGACTTTGTGTGTTTTAATGCAAAATAAATTATATATAATTTTATATTATAAAATAGCTGTACATCTTCTTCAGAACTTTCAGATGTTGGAGCGTACACTTGTATAATATTTATGTTTATTGGTTGTCCTTTCAGTTGGGCTAGCAGGACTCGGTCCGAGATGTTCAAATATCCTACAATTGTCCTTGCCGTTTGTTCATCAAATATAATTCCTACTCCTCGTTCATGTTTCTCACTTCCTGAATATATTATTGTATATTTATCTGAGTTTATCTTCCCTGCACCTGTCCATCTAACTTCACTCATTCCTAATATGTTGATCTTCATCCTTTCCATTTCCATCTTTACATTTTCTAATTTTCCAGCCTGGAATAAAGTTCTAACATTCCATGTTGCTATGTTGAACTTGTTAGTTTTGCCACCAGTAGCTTGATGACGATCTGGCCTTACCTGTGGCTCGTGAGCTGCCCTACCGGACGCGGCTGTTCCAAAGGAACATCCATTAACGTCGATCATGACAAATCTATTACTCTGAATAAGCATAGTTGTTCTTGGGAGCTACAACAGTGGTTTCCCGTTGCCTTCTATCGTTTTGTGTACGGACTCTCCATTTGCCTTTGGACTCCCTGTCCTACCCGCAAGGCAGCGGGAGCGAGAAGTTTTAAGGCACCTTTTACCTGCCTGGTATTCCCTTCACTGAGTACCTGAGGGACTTTATAGGATTAATAGAGCCACCTACTACCCCACCTCGCTCTCTGAGTCTACCGCCAGTTGGTCCGCGCTTGCTTATTAAATAACTCCTTATTCAGAGGGATCCTCCATATCTGGAGGACTTTCACCATCCACCACCTGTGACGCGCTGGGTTGGGAATGGTCGCCTCAGCTTTACCCAGAATATAGAATATGTCAGCACTGAAATAGAATATGTCAGCACTGAAATAGAATATGTCAGCGCTAAAATAGAATATCGCAGCACTAAAATAGAATATTACAGCATTAAAATAGAATATCGCAGCACTAAAATAGAGCATGTCAGCACGAAATAGAATATTGCAGCACTAAAACAGAACATGTCACCACTAAAATAGAATATGTTAGCACTAAAGTAGAATATGGTAGAATTAAAATAGAATATGTCAGCACTGAAATAGAATATGTCAGCACTGAAATAGAATATGTCAGCACTGAAATAGAATATGTCAGCGCTAAAATAGAATATCGCAGCACTAAAATAGAATATTACAGCATTAAAATAGAATATCGCAGCACTAAAATAGAGCATGTCAGCACGAAATAGAATATTGCAGCACTAAAACAGAACATGTCACCACTAAAATAGAATATGTTAGCACTAAAGTAGAATATGGTAGAATTAAAATAGAATATGTCAGCACTAAAATAGAAAATTGCAACACTAAATAAGTGTTATACTTCTGATATTGATGATGCGTGCCTGAGACCGGCAGTGAAAGATGTATACAGTGCTTCTGTTACTATTTACAAGTCATCTAGTAGGATTACGACTGGATTAAGTAGAACTATTCTCTGATTAAACTTTACCAGATCTGATCTATAGATCTTCTAAGAACTTAGTTTCTATGATATTCTCTTAGAAGCACAAAACAACCCAAGCATTCAACTAATTCCAGTAGGACAACAATAATACGAGCATGCTAGACTACGCAACCTCACAACGTAACAACATATTAACAGTGACGGAGTATGAACCAATAGTGTAGTTTTAAACATAGACAACAAATTTATTGAATGATAGAATGTAAGATGATATCGTGAGAATGGAAACTGCTGCTACATGGCAGAGATGTCAGTACAAAAAATACTCAACTCCCCGGCAAGAACTTGTTAGCCATATGGGGAAAGAGATGTCAGACATTGACTAAAAAAAAAAAAAAGAAACAGTGACTACCAAAGTTTCATACTTAAAATCTGTATGAAAATCAATGCAACTGAAAAGTCACAAACACTTCACACTGAATCTCCTCCAATGAACCATTCCTAACCAGTAGGCTATTGTCAAGAAAAAAAATTGACTAGCAAAAATAACATATTTACTGACTGACTGACTGTTCTAAAACGCGATAGTGAATAACGTTCTACATTTTGTACACTAAGCTACTGAAATCAACTCCGAAACTGACACTGTCTACATTTATGACTATAAATGATCTGCCCTCTGTGTCTAATTAATCTAGTCTCTCCTTATTTTCTATTCCCGAAATTTAGTTTTATATCCCTGCCGTTATTCTAAAATCCTTCGTGAATCGTCTACCCGCGAACTTCAGTCGCATGTAGAAAACTAGTTGTTCATGACCTTATGCTTCTTTAATCTTATTATCTCGTGCACGTGTAAAATCCTACTCAATAACCTTAAGTTTGACACTTCAATTTTCTAATTTTAGACTTGTCGGTAAAATTTATGACCCCACTGTCAAGGTGCAAGCACAAGGGAAAGCATACTTTCTTTACTCAGTTTAAAGCAATTATCTCCGTTTTAACATATCTAGCCTTTCCTATGACTAATTCTATCACATATTCAATGGAAGCATTTATTATAAAAACAAGTAAAATTACAAGAAGTTGGGATCATATACAGTAGAGCCCCGCCATACGCGAACAATACGTTTCGAGACCCTCGTGTAAACTGAATTTCGCCCAAAATAGCAAACCCCATTAATTATTAAGCATTTTTTATACTGAAGTGCAGACGACACAGCTCTGATTGCTAAAAGTGAAGGGGAGCTACAGGCTATTCTGGACATCGTGGTTCGTGAAAGTAAAAGTAATGGTCTCAGCCTAAACAAAAAAAAGACTGAAGTGATGGTCATCTCAAAGAAAAGAATACCACCAAAATGTAACATTACCATCCGTGGCAAAAGTCTGAAAAAATTTGATAGATTCAAGTACTTAGGAATGATTATAAGAACTGACAGGAAATGTCACACTGAAATAAAAAGCAGACGTGCTCAGAGCAAGTCAGAATTCCAGAAAATGAGAAACATCTTGTGCAACAGATCCATATCAATGGACACAAGATTCCGAGTAATTAAATGTTACATCGAGCCAATTATATTTTATGGGTGTGAAGCATGGTCTATAAATAAGAGAGTACAGCGAGAAATGGAGGCCATGGAAATGTGGTTTATAAGAAGAATGTTGAGGGTACCATGGACAGCAAAGAAAACCAATGAAGAAGTCTTAAGAGAGGCTGGAGTTAAAAAGCAAATTACAGCAAAGATCAGAGGCAGACAAGCGAGATTTATAAGACATTTCCTGAGAATAGGAAAATTAGAACACACTGTGGCATCTGGAAGAAGAGACAGAGGAAGAAGTTACCGGCGGATCTCATAATCAACGAAAAAGACGGGGAATTGTTGGGAGAAATTATCGCCTATGCAACTCGGCATGGCACTTAGATTAGATACTGATATAATTATCATACAATTTTACAAAATAAATAAGGCAAGTAAACATTATATTAAAATAAATAAAATGATACCGTAAATCATCAAATATATGTTACCTCTCTCTCTCTCTCACTCTCTCTATCTCTCTCTCACTCTCTATCTCTCTATTCCCATCCATACGGGCATTGTCCTCACACTCACTCTTCTTCAAACATCCTCTTTAATAACATCACCATCATGATCATGAAAGATAAATATGTAAGCACGTCACAAAAATGCCATTATATCTCTTACCAGGGATGTACATTCAGCAGTTTTAGGTGCCACAAAATCAAATTCACGTATTTTAAAAAAAATCCTATTAAGTGTGGCACGCGTGAGAGATTCGTTCTTCCCTAGTAAGTGTGGCACGCGTGAGAGATTCGTTCTTCCCTAGTAAGTGTGGCACGTGTGAGAGATTCGTTCTTCCCTAGTAAGTGTGGCACGCATGACAGATTCGTTCTTCCCTAGTAAGTGTGGCACGCATGACAGATTCGTTCTTCCCTAGTAAGTGTGGCACGTGCGGAAGATTCGTTCTTCCCTAGTAAGTGTGGCACGTGTGAGAGATTCGTTCTTCCCTAGTAAGTGTGGCACGTGTGAGAGATTCGTTCTTCCCTAGTAAGTGTGGCACGTGTGAGAGATTCGTTCTTCCCTAGTAAGTGTGGCACGCATGACAGATTCGTTCTTCCCTAGTAAGTGTGGCACGCATGACAGATTCGTTCTTCCCTAGTAAGTGTGGCACGCATGACAGATTCGTTCTTCCCGAACATTCTCGCAAACTCGGGAGCAGATATTTTTTTTTTCTTTTCTTACCAATTTTCTTACCCCCTCTAATTTACGGCTTATCTTTGGCTTATCAGAGCTACCAGCATCACTATCTTGAAGTTTGTTTTTTTTTAGCTATTTTATCAAATTAATTCGTATAAATAAAACAAAGAGAAAAACTGATATTATATGAACAGGGAGTATTACAAGCGAGAACGCAGAACAAAGAGTGATGTGGGTCCCAGTGTTTAGTGCAAAATAAATAAATAACTCACAGTAAGCGCTTTCCCAGAACGAGATTGAACGTAATTGAGCTAGATGCAGGCGAACTTTATATATCCTGGAAAATGGCGAAGATTTAGCGAGCAATATTTTTCGGATTGCCAAAGTCGTAAACATGTAACCGCACGTGGTGGTTCTGCTGAGGGCGAGATCCCAGTTGTATATGAGTAAAAAAAAGAATAAATGAGCGAACTTTATGTTCACAAGAATATGATTTGGGCTTTCAGACACGTCTGATATTCTGCCCCTCGTCATTTAACTTCCATTCAAATTTGAAACACTCAGCTTAGTATATCTAGTCATAAATGCATAAAGATAATGGGGAACAAAAATACTTCCTCTGATGTTCTGAATGACTTGTGTTGTTGTTTCGCTCTCTACAGTAAAAATATTCCTGCATACATTCTGAAGTAAAAATCTGAAGTTAGTTTTTTTTTTAAATATGACAGACAATCACCTTAAATAGACCCCGGGAAATAAAAATATACGAGGCTTTTGTTGAAGACATCTTTAAAATAATGCCACTATATTTCTATGATTTCTAATACCTGCTTGAGAAGACAACAAATAATAGTAAATGTTCTACAGCTTTTTTTTCTTATATACAAATAATAATGTACAATCCCTGGTCAGATATTCAGAGAATAACAGATACTACGTATAAAGACAAAATCAAAAGTTTTATGTACCAACAATATTTAAATAATATTGAGCTGAGACTTGTCACGAGTAAATTTTTGTTTTCCTCATTTAAACAGGGCAACCTCCAGCCATTCAACAATGTGAAAACTGCTGTAATTATCTGGGTTCAAAGGTCATTCGCTTGAACTTCTATGACGAGGAGAAAGAATTTGAAGATGCCAGGAGAACATGCCGAAGGAGGAACAACACTTCACTACTGACTGAGGAGATGTATGATCACATGAATTTGTGTATTCGTAAATGTAAGTTAAGAATTAATTTTAATCTGCAGTAGAATGGGGGGATGGGAGAGAGGAATGATAGAGGTAGTAAATTAATTGAATGGGCCTAATTGAATAGCACATTTGTAGGAAACACCTGGTTTAAGCAACATCTCTGAAAACTGTCAAAGAGGTGCTGCCCAGACAAAAAGAATTTTAACCACATCAGTCAGTAGGTCAGCCATTTGCATGTCCCTTGTGGAACTTTGCCTCCCTAACAGCACTCCTGTAGGCCACTCGGTTGTAAGCAAGATGCCCTGCTGCTGATACATCCATTTGCAGATCATCAACGATGTCTTGTAGCCATCTTCGCCTTGGTCTTCCTCTCTTTCTTGTTCCCATTATGTACACTTCCAAGACGGTTTTCTCTAGATTATCATGACGTTTAATGTGTCCAAAATATTTAAGTTTTCTCCGTTTAATCCTCTTCACTAGCCAGCCTTCTTCAATATTAAGCTCTTGTAGTATGGATATATTTGTTCTTTTTTGTGTCCACGATATTTGGAGAACTATTCCGGCGTGACGTGCAAGATGGCGGACGTTTTTTTTTTTTTAAACGCTCTCGCCGGCATGCAGAAATCAGCGGAATTCCGCTTGATCTGTCACACATCATGTACCGGGAGTTGGGTATAAGGCTAACAACTTATCCTGGGACCTATCTAGAGGCGACTCCAGATGGGAAAAAAAGATATCGTTACGGAAACTCGCAGAGAAACCAACCGAGCATCAGGGATGTCAACTCCAAGGAGCTCATTCGTCGGCCCCAAACGCGTGATGATGACTGAACAACAAGCATTCTCATGGGTGATCAGGAAAAGTAGACGGACATATGTTGGTCACTTGATGAGAAGAAATGATCAGAGAATCCCAAAACAAGCTATCAAGTGGAACACAACAGGCCGAAGAAAAAGAGGCAGACCGCGTGAGGACATTGTTAAAGAGGCCAAATTAACAGGCATAAAATCCTTTGATGAGGTTGAAAGACTCACCGAAGACAGGAAATTGGCGAACTACTTTGCGAGCCCTATGTGACGTTTAACGGCACGGGAATGATATAAAATATAAGATTCTGTAGCATTTGCATTCAAAGGCATTTATGTGTTTCTTAGCCGTTTGTTAAGTGTCCAGGTCTCACAGGCATATGGTGCCATGGTAAAAATGCATGCCCTTAAAAATCTGATTTTTGTAGTTCTGTCTGTTCCTCTCCACAGATTCTTTAGTTGTTTTACTTTCTGAAGAGCGATAGATGTCCTGCTTTTAATTTCCCTCGCTGTATCTCCATTATTAGTTAGTAGTGATCCAAGATATTCAAAATTTTCCACTTCTTCCAGTTTTTCCTCATTGATACATATATCAGCTGCCTTGTTTGATTTGTCAACTGTCATCAATTTAGTTTTCTTCGCATTAAGATAGAGGTTTTGATCTTCACTATTCTTACGGACTGACATAAGTGACATGATTGTAGTGCATTCATAAAATATGTGCTCTTCTGTTTTTGGTACGAGGGGAAGTCACTAAGTAACTCGCAAATTGAAATATTTTATCAATGACAGTTATCAGGTAGTATTTAAATATATCCTTAGATGGTACAATCATCCAACTTTATAATAGTTGTTTGTGGGGGGGGGGGCCTGGGAGTGACGTGTGCATGCGCAAAGCAATAACAAAATGGCTACCGACTGTTAGTGTGTAACAAAGAAGAACAGAGAAATGTAGTGCGATTTTTTTGTGGGTTAAAGGACATTAAGCTGAGGACATTCATAAGAAACTGATTATAATTTATGCTGAAAAGTGTTTATCACGTAAAGCGGTCTATAACTGGGTAAAAGAATTTTCTCAAGAACGCACCGAAATTTTTTACCAAGTCCGAACTGGCCGTTATGTTCAGATTGGAACAGAAGCGACTGTGCAACGTGTGAATGAGATTATCAGAGCTGATAGACGAGTGACGATAGACATTGTAGCAAGAGCAATTGGATGTTCACATGGCTTAGCCTATAGAATAATGCATGAGTAATTGGGTTGTCGGAAAGTTTGCTCACTTTGGGTACCCAGAGATCTGAATGATGAACACAAAATGAACCGATTTTGTGTGTCATTGCAGCATCTCTGTCATTACGCATACGAAGGTGAAGACATGCTCCAAAGGATTATTACTGGAGACGAATCTTTGGTGCACCACTACCAACCCGAATCAAAACGTGCATCAATGCAATGGAAACACCCGTCATCGCCATGCGCAAAACAATTCAAGATTACGCCTTCTGTGGGGAAGGTTATGCTGACAGTGTTCTGGGGTTATCAAGGAGTGTTGTTAACCATGTTCCAGAAGTATGGTGACATTGTGAATTCTGTATCGTACTTTAAAGTTCTGTCGATGCTACAGGATGCAATTCGAAGAAAACGTTCTGGTCTGCTGACTAGAGGTGTGCTTCTCCTTCATGACAATGCCAGACCACATACGGCTCGGTTAACCCAAGAGAAAATTAGCCAGTTGGGTTGGGAAGTTCTTGAACATCTGCTCATTAGTCCAGACTTAGATCCAAATAATTTTCACCTGTTTGGTCCATTGAAAAACAACCTTGGCGGGAGAAGATTCTCGAGTGACGAAGAGGTGGAAACAGAAGTAAAAAAAAGTGGTTCAGAAATCAGACTCCCGACTTTTACGCCATGGGTATTGCATCACTGATTTAGACGATGGGACAAATGTATCAATGTTTGTAGCGATTACGTTGAGAAATGGGGGAATAATGTAGGTTTTCAAATTAGTGTAGCATTTAGTTTGTTTTTTTTTTTTGTAACAGGCTTTTGCGAGTTACTTAGTGACTTCCCCTCATATGTTGTTTCCATAGTAGACATGGTGCTGTCTGTTGGGATCTGTGCGCTTCTTTCTGTGTGGTGGGTGTCATGTTGTAAATAAGCCTAAATGTCATTTCTCTCGCTTTCGGGGTGATATTTCTAAGATGTAAGTTTGTGAACGTTTCTTTAAAGTGAAATAGGCCATTTCTCTGACCTCTTTTGATCCTGAGATGTAGTGATGGTGCTTGGTTTCTGATTATATTTTTGTAGATGTAATTTATTTTACAGTGTAAGAGTGTTTCGTTTTCGTGGATGGCCTGAATATAGGTTTTGTAGAATGGTGGTATTGTACCAAAATGGTGTGGCTGTGAGTTGTTTGGTGGAAGTAGGTTTGATAGTTTGAGTCCAATGTAGCAGTGACCTAGCGCGTGCTGTTTTAGATGTTTGATGATGCGGCCCACGTGACTGATCCTGAGTGATTGTATCTTTCTTTGTATGTCTTGGAGGGCGATTCCTCCGTGCAGTTTGTCCTGTATGAGAGTTTTATGTTTGATGCTGTGTGTAGTGTTTGTGGAGATGAAGCGTCTGATCTGTTTGTTGATTTCGTGGAATGCCTGTTGTGGAGAGTCTTGTACTGTAGCTATGTAGATTATTTAGGAATGATGTAAGTGTTCACTACAGTGCTTCTACCGAATATATCGTTGTAGTTCTATATTTGTATCTGTTTAGCATGTCTGCGATTTGTGCTAGAAGTTTCTCTCATGTGGGTTTGTGTGTTTTGTTTGGATGTGATGGGAAAGTGATACCATAAAGTTTTTTTATCTGTATGTGTGAGGCGGAAGGGAAAATCCCTTTTATTCCACCATTTGCCTAACCCCATTATAACTGACATCTGTATGTTTAGTTTTGCTCCTCTGGGTTTGCCAAACTTTGTGAATGTGTCTAGAATGTTCGTTATTGATATGTCTGTTGGTGGGGAAAAAAGTGTCGTCTTACATAGGCAAGCAACTTTCTGTCTCCCCCTTCTGGTATGAAAGTTTCTTTGATTGTTTTGTCTTGTCTGATTTTCTCTAGAAGTGGTTCTAGAGTGAGTACGTATAACAGAAGAAAGAAGGGACAGCCCTGTCTCACTGATCTGGTTAGCTTGAAAGTATCTGTAAGCGTATGGTTTACTAAGACTTTGCTCTCATGCTTGGAATAGAGGATGTATATCCATTTTCTAAAGTACTTCCCTATTTTCACTGGAGTAGTGTGCTGTGTAAATATTGGTGTGACACTCTTTCAAAGGCTTTTTCCTGGTCTAAAGAAAGGACTGACGTCTGGCAGTCTTTCTGGTGTGTGTAGTGTATAATGTCTTGTATGAAATGTGTGTGTTGATGTATGTTTCTGTTTTCTACACTACATTGTTGGTCTTCGTGTATGAGTTTGTGCATGGATGGGTTGAGTTTGTTGGTAAGCGCTTTTTGTGATGATTTTATAGTCTACGTTTAGCAGAGATATGGGTTTACAGTTTTTGAGCTGTGTCTGAGTTGTCTTTGGGTATTAATGTAATGCATGATAGGTTTAGACTAGATGGGAGTTCCTTGTGGTCAAAAGTTTCTGTGAAGACATGTAAGAGGAAGGGACCTAAGATAGGAAAGATTGATTGATTGATTGATTGACTGATTGATCTTTATTTCAAAAGGGTTAAGAATTGGGCACGCAGGCCCGTCTGACATTCTGCCTTTTATCATACATCTTTCACTCTATTCCAGACATTCTACAAATATGCTGTTCATATAACAAACATAACTAACATTGAAGCTGAGAGACATAAAATAAAACATAACATTTAAGTTTCGCTCTTAAACATTCACTCAGTACAGAAGTAATTACATACATTATAAATGACTATCTACTAAACAACATTATCGAGACTATTCAGAAAACAATTAATTGTATTCGGTGTCTGTAAGAGCAGCTTAAGATAACTTTTAAGTTTTATAATTCATGGAGGCATGTAGTCGACATCAAATAGATATTGGGAAAGCTTGTAGTTGTAGAAAGGCGTATAATTTATATATTTTATATAGGATGGAAGGGTATTCCAAAGATGAGCAGCAGAATAACTAAAGCTTTTCTTGTAAAGATCAAGTCTAGGTTTTAGAAGACATATGTTGTTCAAGCGTTGGCTGCACTTTGGGCTAAATTTAAACATGTTCCATAGATAAGGCGGGGCATGCCGTGAAAGAATCTGATGTACTAACTTGGCTTTGTTGAAGAGGAACCTGTTCTTAAGGGGTAGTATTTTGATACGTTTGTGATGATTAGTTGTTTGTGCTTGATCTTTGTCACTAATGAGCTTTACTGCTCGCTTTTGGAGAGAGCAAAGCCTCTTTGTATTTGACACTGAGCAACCATCCCAAACTGTTGAGCAATTGTCTAAATGTGTTTGTATATGAGCTATGTAGTATGTCTTCCTAGTGTCTTGATCTATGAAGTGCTTAATTTTAGCTAAATGGTATACGTTTTGTGCGATGAGTTTTGTTAGACATGAGAGTTCCAGGTCAGATGTTGGTCAATAATAAGACCTAGTGTTTTGTGCTCGCTAACGTTTTCTATCTTTGATGTTTCTGTACAGAGCCGAAGTGTTGTTTTTGTTGCGTTTTGTGGTTATGAGCATTGATTTTGTTTTATCGGTGTTTATAATTATGCCATTATTTTTGCTCCATCCAATTAAATTGTATAACTCGACCTGAAGAGTTGATTCTAGATTAACACAATCGTAGTCACTGGTGTATACTGTGCAATCATCGGCAAGAAGTGCTGGTAGAACTCTACTGTAAGGTCATCTGGTCCTGGTGACTTGTCTTATTGCATTCCTTGTACTGCTTGTGCTAAGTTTTCCAGTGCTAGTGGTGTATCGAGTGTATGTCTGTCCGTGTCACACAGTTTTTTAGTGTACAGCATGTATTCGTCCTGTATTTGTGTTTCTGCTTTCTCTTCAGTGTATAGGTTTTTATAATATTTTCTGAAATCCTGCGCTATGTTCTGTATGTCTGTCTGTTGCCATCTAGGTCTATTATCTCGCCTATTTGTCTGCTGTGTTGGATGTTTTGTTCTATCCCTAAGTACTGCTTGGTGGATGTTTCTAGAGTGATAGCGTTGAGTCTAGTCCTCAGTAGTGCGCCCTGAAATCTGTGTTGTCTGTGTTTATCTAGTTCTTCTTGTAGTGTAAGTAGATGTGGTGAGTTTCTGTCTATCTGCTTTGTTAGTCTGATTGCTTCTTCAATTATTTTCTCCTGTCTAAGTCTATCTCTGTGTATCTGAGTTGACAGTATCTGTGCTCTATCCTTTATTGTTTTCTTCAGTATTTCCCAGTGATGCTGAGTGTTGTGTGCGGGAATGTCGTTTATGAAAGTGTGATTAAACTGTGTTATGTGATCTACAAATTGTTCGTTTCGGAAAAGTGTATTGTTAAATTTCCAATGTGACGATCGTTTGGAAGGTCTGTTTGTGTGTATCACGTTTACTGTTGTGACTATTGCTTTATGGTCTGTGAACTGTAAGGTTTTTGTGAGATGTTTGGTTTGTGTTATATGATGCGTTGAAGGTACATATATTCTGTCTAGTCTGGTAAGTCTGCAGTGGTGCTGTTTTTGTGTGTGGTGTCTCTGCCTTGTGAATATGTGTGTGTGTCTATATGTGTCTATTAAACTGTGTGTATCTATTATGTCTTGTAATATCTCTAGTTGGTTTTTAATCGTCTCTGCATGTTCTAACAATCAGGGCGTAGCTTAACCTCCTATGATGTCTGCGTCAGACAGAATACAATCAAAGTCTCCTCCTAGTATAATGTTGTGTCCTCTATACATACGCATAAGTAGAGAGTCTAAATCCTAATAAAACATTGACTGATGAATATTGTTAGGTGGAGCATGTATGTTGACTATGGTGATGTGTGTGTGCTGTTTGTCGCCTCTACTATGTCTATTATCCCTCTACTATCTCGATTTGTTCTAACAATCTTCCATCTGTCTGACGTCTGTAGTATTGCTACTCCCGACCCCGACTTTTGTATGGCCAAGCTAAAAGATGAGAATCTAAAGCCTAACTGTGTAGTGATTTGTGCTGCGTGTCTGTCCGTCTGTCTGTATGTTTGTTTCCTGGAGGAGAATGAAATCTGGTTTGTGTGTTTGTATCTGAGGCAGTGTGGTGTAGTTTTATTCGTATGCCTCTAGTGTTAATGCTTAAGATTCTAATTTCCTTATCAATTCCTTTAAAAAAACGGATTTAAAATCTTGTCTTGATCTGTTTAAACAATGGAAAAAAAGTTCTACATACTTTTTGGGTTGTAATCTAAGTTGGTGCCATTTAACTTGTCACACAATGAAATCCGCGTGGGATTTTGGTCCTATTCGAACAGTTTTTTTTCCGAATAGTTCATCTGTATTGATGATCAGAGGGGAATCCTCTTCGTCTGTATGTGCTTCTTCAATCTGTTGAGCCCATGAGACTGGAAAGGCCGTTGGTCTGGTTGTGGAGTCCATGTTGTCATTTTTGAGGGAGGCCCTCCTTGGTTCTTCCCCGCTGGCATTTCTTGTTTCTGTTGTTTGGGGCCGAGGGTCTGTTGTTCTGCCTTTCGTCGGCTGTTTCCTCGGGGTACACGGTGATGTTTTTCCAGTCACAGTCGTTGGGGATATCTGTAGCAGTCTTCTTCTTGTTCTGCTGTAGTCGACTATTTTAAAGCCGTCGTCTTGAGTGTCTGAAGGTGGCTCTATGTTGTCCACTGTCGGATCTTTGTCGGCAGTGGTGGGTTGTTTGTTCTTTTTGCCCACCGATTCTTCTCGTGGCTGCTGCTCCTGGTGCTGTCTGGTGGGGTCTTGTGATCTGGCTTGTTTCTTTGGGCATTTGTTTGCTCAGTGTGAGTCAGACCCGCATGTCGGGCAGGGCGTTTTCCTCCCCTGCAGTGTTATTGAAACTTTGAGTTCTTTGCTTCCGCTGGTGCTGTATATCGTTGTAAAGTGTGAAACTTTGATTTTTGGGCGGCATAAGAAAGTCCATTTATCGTGGGCTTTCTCCACGCGTGAGACTTCGGCTTCCTCGTCTCCGGTCATGTGTACGACTAAGCGCTTGACCATCTGTATTTTGGTGGCTGGTGGCAGCCAGTGCAGCGTCCCCTTGACGCGTTCCTTGTCCATATGCTATATCATTATGGTTAAGTTGGAGTCCGCCAAGTGAAATGTCTTCCCACGTAGGGAGTTGTAGTGGGCGCTGTGAGCCGCCTGGCTCAGGGGAGCAAACCACTTGGTTTTGTTTTCGTAGCTGAACGTCGCCACACCGTTGATCCCAACGCCTGCCGGACCAGCGAGAATGCTGTACATGTACGAATATGATATCTTTGTTGCATTTTGTCCGCTGGCTGTGATTATCAGGGTTCCAGGATGGTGGTACTGCCCACCCTCCATGTCCTCTTCCTCGTTGTAGAAGAGTTTTCCACTCTCCATTTTGAATTGTAATTGCTAGTAACTGCTTGAAAAGCAAAGATAGGAACTACACTTTGATCTTAGCAAAAGGCCGAGAAGCGGGGTATTTCACAGTAAGCGAACAAAATAAATGTAGAAGATACTTTATATTTTAATACACTTCATTTCTCCAGTGTCATGAGACTTCAAGCACAAAAATCTGATTCACAACAATAAAAAAAAACTTTTCGCGTGAATGAAGTAAAATCAATCAGAAAAACTCACGTGAAGCGCTCCTATGGATCTGCCTGAGAGCATGAAATATTCAGCTTCGCTTTATTTCCCATAGACCGTGAAAGTGCTTCAAATTAGTTCCTTTTATTTCCCATAGACCAGGAGTGTGCTTCAAATTAGTTCCTTTTTTTTCTCATAGACCGTGAAAATGCTTCACATTACTTCCCTTTATTTCTCATGGACCAGGAAGTGCTTCAATTATTTCCCTTTATTTCTCATAGACCTGGAAAGTGCTTCACATTACATTTAATTACATCTTTCAACCAAAACAAACCAGTCTGGTATCATCAAATTACAAAAAAGATCACATCATTTACATCACGTGAATACAATATATATATATATATATATAATATATATATTAAATTCTGACCTGTTAACCCTTTTCTTTTTTTACGTTTAATAATTTTTTGTCTGTTGTTTCCTTCTTTTATTTGTATTAAACATTTTCAGTCCAGCAAATGTTATCTCAAATTAGTTAATTTCTAGCTCATATTAAAATACTTATGTAAATATATTTTTCTCTGTTTTTTTTTAAATTGTATTGTGTTAGCATTTAAATGGCGCCGCGGTAATGTGGTAGTTAGTACGCTCATATGCCGACTAGAAGCTCCCCGATTCGATTTCGCACTTTGGCGATTTTTTTTTTCGAACAGATCGGTACCGGGGTCAATGCAGGCTCCACAACATGGGTACCTGGGGTTTCCCTAAGAAAAAAAAAACATGCAGAAAGGACAGGTGCTGGCACTCCTATGGCAAACGTTGTGCTGGCCTAGAAATGTGAAGGGGCTGACACTTCACGGCCTCTACAGTGTTGACTATACAACACTTCTGTGCCTTATGAAGGAAATGGACATTTACGGTTGGATCATACGGTGGATAGCCTCAGTGCCTCTAAAGAAAACTGTGACACTGTGATATCAGTCATGGACCTCGAAGCCTGGGATCATTGCGCCAGGACTATCTCAAGGCTCTCCACTGCCACCAATGCTTCTCAACATATACACTGCCAGGAATTCACAACACCAGACTGGTCTTGGCAGAATACTCATATATACAGGTGACATCCTGACATATGCACATGGAAACTGCAGACAGAGGATATTTACCCACATTCAGGAAAGTACTGATTCATAATGAGTCTAATTCAATCATAACACTTGAAAAGCTCTGTATTTAAAAAAAAAATCTATCAAAATCTCGCAAAAATCTCACAAAAATGATAACCTTAAATTCTCATTATCATAATCATCGTAATCCATCAGAAACTCTAAAAAATATATCCCCCTTATGAAAAATCACAATCCTTAAATATCCCCTACAATTTCTATTTCTAAATCTTCCAGAAGTTTCTGCCTCGTAGAAAACAAAAATCCTGGGTCAACATTTCTACCTTTCTGTTCACCAAAAAATGTAAACTCCGTTTCAGAATTTGCCCGTTTATAACATTGGACAAATTCTATAAACAACAATCTCATTTTTAGCTTTTCTGTAGCTAAATTTAAATAATTTTACAAACATGTGCTGAATGACTTTTTTACCTGTACAATATCTCGTGAATGGATATGTCAAAAAATTACCTTCAAAGTGTCAAGACTGACCTTTTGTTGACCTGCACTATAAAAATATTATAAGGGCGTTAACCATAATGTAAAACTACTAAATGAATCCTTGTTTAACTCCCTTATACAGTAACAATTTACAGCATTAAAGAATTCTGTTACATCATGAGAAGAGCCAGCTTTTGTGTCTTTATGTCATCTGGTAATGTGTTTTCCGTCCTTGTTTCTGTGATTAAACTTACTATAAAATTTGCCTGGATAAATTTGTGTTTATGAGTATTCATTTATATTAGTAGAGAATGTGCGGAGTCTATGTGTTAATCTCTTGATATTAGGAAACGTTAAATTTAGAGCGGCAAACTGGACACATATGAAAGCGCTAGGACTTGAGTTTAGTAAATCGTTTGGGAAGGGTGCAGTTTGGGATTCCATGCACGGGAACTAGAAATAAGAAACTTCATGAGATAAAAGAGATAAAAGATAATATAAAGATACAATAAAGTAAGATGAAGTTGATAACACCGCAAGCACCAAGTAATATTGTACAGTGGTATCAATTCAGGGAACCCGAAGAATTGACAAAGAGGAGATTGCAAGAGCCAACCTTGGATAGGCTGCATGTGGAGGACGACGTCGGGCTGAATGACGACAATCACTTTAGGAAGATGATCCAATTGGGGGTGGGGGCGGGGGAGGTGGATATTTTTCCGAAAGAAGTGATTTAGCACGTGTTACTCACAACTTTTGTGCGACTGGCTCCATCAGCAAGCTCATACTTCAGTGGGGATGCCAGTCACAGTTAGGGCATGCGGGACATAGATTTAACATATCTTACATGCATTATTTACCCTTCAACACTTTCTCTCTCTCTCTCTCTCTCTCTCTCTCTCTCTCTCTCTCTCTTCCTAGTTTTCTCGGATCTTTCGTTCTCTTCATGTTCTCCGTTGTCTATAATCACATTTTCAGCAATTCCTGTTTTTACAGATCTTGAAAACAAAACTTCTGCTGCAATATGGCTAGATGGAGAGCCAAATGAAGACATCCCTTATTTGCTTCCTACATTAAGCTTGAAAGGAAAGAGTTATAGCTTCAGAGAGCATAAGAAGCATAATTTTGTCTGTGTCAGCCAAGGTAAGCGAACCCTTCTCGTGGATATTAGAATCAGGCAGTGTTAAACTGGGATGGGAAGTTGGAGTCTCGGGTTCAGAGAGGTTAGGACTTAGAGAACTCACACAAATAAAAACTGTTGCACTACATTAATTATATATTTTGTTATAAACTATCAGTGACACTGTTTTCTTATAAACTACCAGAGATAGCGCTTCTAATAATGTACAAATGATACTATTTGCGTTTACAACCAGAAAATTAAGCAATATATACTGTTCAAAAACAAAAAACAAAAAAAAAAAAAAGAAAGAAAAAAAGAAACGCAACAAATACGATGTTGCGATTTAAACTGAAGTTTGCTGATCAGGCACGGGCAAATTGCCTGAAACGTTCACTTGGACATCAGCTTCGAGTGCTGACCTGAATTGTACTCAACAGATGATTCATGAGCACAGAAAAGTGACACTTGTCAAAACAGCATTTTTGACAATAACTCATGACAGGTTCACGAGAATACCATGAAACTTACTAAACACAAAACTCACTGACCATGTTATTGAATGCCTATAAAAGACTGACGCTCCTCGAATAAATTCATTTCAAAATTCAATGCGTAAGTATGGCTCATCTAACTACAGAACGACTCACCATCATTGGGCGTTTACAGACTGGACAGTCACAAACGGTAGTGCCCAGACAATTTAATGTGGTTAGAAGCACCATTATTCGCCTTTTAGAACGATTTCAAGAAACTGGCTCAGTTGCAGACCGGCCGCGCAGTGGAAGACCCATAGTCACAATTCCTGACGAAGACCTCTTCATACGGTTGTGTCACCTCAGGAACAGATTTGCATCTGCGTCCTCAACAGCCCACTCAATGACATTAGCTCGTAGAATTTCAGATCAAACGGTCAGGAACCGGCTGCACGACGCTGGTCTTTGGGCTAGAAGACCCTACAGAGGTCCTGTTCTTACGGACCAGCATCGCCAGAACCGACTGCAGTGGGCGAACTAGCATCGTCAATGGACCGTTGCGAATGATTGGAGAAGGGTTTGGTTTAGTGATGAATCATTTTTTTCGGCTCCAGCGACACGATAGACGGAGAAGAATTTGCAGCAGAGTCCATGAGCGCTACGCCCGGAACTGCGTGGATGAGGCTCCTCCACATGGTGGTGGAGGTGTACTGGTGTAGGGGACGATCAAATTCATGGGAAGAAGTGACCTGGTGCAAACTGAAGGTCACTTGAATGCCCAAAGATACGTCTCTGAAATTCTTCGTCCTCACGTCCTTCCATTTCTGACTGCACCATGGTCGATTTTTCAGCAGGATAACTCTCGACCTCATGTAGCACAACTCACCACCCAGTTCCTCGCTGATAACAACATCCAGACCGTTCCTTGGCCATCCATGCCATCAGACATGAACCCAATAGAACACTTATGGAATGAACTAAACAGACAAATCCGCCGGCGAGATAAGGCGCCAACCAATCTCCGACAGTTGCCTCTTGCACTGCATGAAGAGCAGGCAGCCATCCCACAACAACAGATCCAACGGCTAATCGGATCCATGTCAAGGAGATGTCATTCTCTGATACAGGCCAGAGGAGGCCAAACACTTTACTGAAACGGAGGCTTCAATCGCAAAGAATAAAAGTCCAAACCAAATTTAATGAATATCATTTCATTGTTAAAGCCTTAAAGTTTCTTCATGCCAAGATTGAAACATTAATTCCGTAAAATAAAATTTTGATACAAGTTTGGAATTTGGAATCCAATACGACTACAGTAGTGTTGCGTTTTTTTTTTTTAACAGAAAACTGAAAGAACTAAGAATGCCATGTCTTGTGACAGAATAGTCAAAGAGAGTTAATAAATGCATAGTTTAGGACTGAAAGAGTATAGTCCCTTGATTTATTAATATTAGTCAAATTTGTACTTGACCTAAACACGGGAGACTCTAATGTAGAAAGCGGAACAACAACACAACCTCTTCAGATCATCAGAGGGAGTAACACCCCCCCCCCCTCCCCTCAGACAAGTGTTTCGGCCCTATTAAACTCCTAATACTCTAAGGGGGTGGACCCCTCTGGGTCATGACTCCCAGAGGTCTTGTGAGTTGTTGCTTTTTTCGTCCCGTGATTGAGTTCACTGCACTTTGAAGTGCAGAAACGCTAGGTCAAGATGTTAAGACTCCAGGGAAAAGGTAATTTAATACTAGACAGAAAAACGTTCACAGATGCACAAATTTTGTAGCGAAAAAAGGTTGATGGTAAAACTTTGGGTAATGAGAGTCGTGCGAGTTGACTTTACATGAAAAGTGTTGTAGCACGGGCTTTCGGGGAGTTTGTAAAAATATAAAAATGATTTTTGGAGACATATATATATATATAAAGAGTGAGAGAGAGAGAGAGAGAGAGAGAGGGAGAGGCAGAGAGATACTTGTTTACAAAACATACAGCATAGATGCATAGTTATAGATATGTTGAGATGTAGTTTAAGTTGTAAGTTTGATCACTGGGTTTTGGATCAGGAGGTGGGTTGTTTCCATGATGTAGACATGATTCTGTTTGTCCTTATTAGGACAGCATTGTAGTTTGGTTGTTTGATAATTGCAAGGTAGCAGTAGTGGCGTGTCATTTTTTCAATGAGGAATTTCATTGTGTGTTGTGTTGAAGGGAGCTTACATCAGTGATTCTATGAATTGTAAGATTCATTGATTAGTAGGTTTGGTTTTTTTTTTTTTTTTTGCTCTGATTGTAATCTGTATCTTTGAATAGCAAACAAGTTCTTGTTGGAAGCCATGTTTTTGTTTGTTTTCCTGCCGTAATGCAGTGATTGCTTTCCTCATCTTCATGCAACCTTCCTCATTTTCTCATAAATAAATCCGTTATCGCTCTTTCTATTTGACTTTCCAAGTTGCTGTTTGGGTTTCTTGGTATATTTCCAGATAGTTTACCATGAAATACCAGAGATTAGATATGCTGATGGCACAGTATTACTGTCCACAACACAAAAAAGGAATGGAAAAACTAATTATGTCAGTCCGTAAGAATAGCGAAGAGCAAAACCTCTATCTTAATGCTAAGAAAACTAAACTGATGACAACTGACAAAACAAACAGGGCAGCTGAAATACGTATCAATGAGGAGAAACTGGAAGAAGTGGAGAGTTTTGAATATCTTGGATCATTACTAACTAATAATGGAGATACAATGAGGGAAATTAAAAAGAGGACATCTATTGCTCTTTAGAAAGTAAAACAACTAAAGAAGCTGTGGAGAGGAACAGACAGAACCACATAAATAAGATTTTTAAGGGCATACATCTATCCCATTGCAACATATGCCTGTGAGACCTGGACACTTAACAAAACAACTGAGAAACACATAAATGTCTTTGAATGTAAATGCTACAGAAAAGTTCTTCAGATATCATGGACACAAAAAAGAACAAATATATCCATATTATAAGAACTTAATATTAAAGAAGGTTAGCTAGTAAAGAGGATTAAGGAGAGAAAACTTAAATATCTTGGACACATTAAACGTCATGATAATCTAGAGAAGACCGTATTGGAAGTGTACATAATGGGAAAAAGAAAAAGAGGAAGACCAAGGCGAAGATTGCTGTAAGACATCGTTGATGATCTGCAAATGGATGCATCAGCAGTAGGCTATCTTGCTTACAACCGAGGGGCCTACAGGAGAGCTGTTAGGGAGGCAAAGTTCCGCAAGGGACATGCAAATGAATGAATGAATATCGCTCTTTCTACACCAGTGACTCTGTTGTGTATCATATCAATGTCAAGTACTGAGTATGTAAGCTTGCCAAGTGACCGTTAACCTTCTATATTGTCCTAGTGTCAGAGTCTGGTGAGACTGGATGTTATCATTGTCGTTCAAAGTGTTTAATCAGAACGAAAGAGAATAAAGATCAATCAATGTCAGCTGTTCTTCTAATAAGAAAATTACACACTAGGAAACTTTCTGACAACAATAGTATCAACAATGTGATTTGATGATATATTCTTCTGTAGTAGCAGGTGTTTTCTTGACATTAGCACTTCTTGTAGGCTAGCGCTGGAATTTCTGCTTCATCAGCACCTGTGACATTGCTTGAGTGTTACACGTAAATTCTGCTTGGGTGGTGCATACGATCCTGTTAACGTGGTGCCAAGTCTAGAAAGAGAGAGTGGCAATCTTGTTAGAGTCTATGTGGCTCCCTGAGCTGTGTCCATGTGTAATCGGTGACCGTCCAAGCTGTGTCCAGGTGTAATCGGTGACCGTCCGAGCTGTGTCCAGGTGTAATCGGTGACTGTCCAAGCTGTGTTCAGGTGTAAATGGTGACGTCTGAGCTGTGCCCAGGTGTAACTGGTGACCGTCCAAGCTGTGTCCAGGTGTAACTGGTGACCGTCCAAGCTGTGTCCAGGTGTAACTGGAAACCGTCAAAGCTATGTTCAGGTGTAACTGGTGACCGTCTGAGCTGTGTTCAGGTGTAACTGGTGACTGTCCAAGCTGTGTCCAGGTGTAACTGGTGACCGTCCAAGCTGTGTCCAGGTGTAATCGGTGACCGTCCAAGCTGTGTCCAGGTGTAATCGGTGACCATCCAAGCTGTGTTCAGGTGTAATCGGTGACCGTCCAAGCTGTGATAAGGTGTAACTGATGACCGTCCAAGCTGTGTCCAGGTGTAATCGGTGACCGTCCGAGCTGTGTTCAGGTGTAACTGGTGACTGTCCAAGCTGTGTTCAGGTGTAACTGGTGACCGTCCAAACTGTGTCAAGGTATAACTGGTGACCGTCCAAGCTGTGTCAAGGTGTAACTGGTGACCGTCCAAGCTGTGTTCAGGTGTATTCGGTGACCGTCCAAGCTGTGTCAAGTTGTAACTGGTGACCGTCCAAACTGTGTCAAGGTGTAACTGGTGACCGTCCAAGCTGTGTCCAGGTGTAACTGGTGACCGTCCGAGCTGTGTCCAGGTGTAACTGGTGACCGTCCAAGCTGTGTCAAGTTGTAACTGGTGACCGTCCAAACTGTGTCAAGGTGTAACTGGTGACCGTCCAAGCTGTGTCCAGGTGTAACTGGTGACCGTCCGAGCTGTGAACTGTTGGAAAGATTTCTCCCAAGATTACATTTCAGCAAAGGTGTGGTTGTAGAAACATGTTGGAGATTCTGTCCAGCATTATAATGACGAGTTCTAATAGTGGAGAAACTCTTGCAAAGAAATGAATCCAATAGTTTCGGTTTAGGTCTCATAAAAAAGGGGAGGGGCGCTTAAAGGGGAGTGGAGGATGAAAAACTTCGGAATATTTACCTCTCTTCAAGAGAAAACATGGGAGTCATTTAGACACTTGAGGAAGTGAAATTTTAGCAGAGATTTTAGAAGCAGGGTCTTAAATTATCTGACAGTTTAGCAGCAAAATAATGTTCAAGGTCAGAATCAGATTTAGAGAAGCCTTGAACAGTCAGATTTAGTTAGCTCAGAGTGCAGATTTTAGAACGGATCTTTGGACAAACTTAGAATGACGTGTATTTATTGAATTATTATTGAATCGAAGTATTTATGAATATTTGACGTTTATAATTGAGAGTTTATCATCTGAATGTACGAACTGTTGCAGATTATTTTGGATTTATGTCAGTTGTTTATCTTATATCTTATCCTATATCCTTCCCAAGCCGTTAAACATCACATAGGGCTCGCAAAGTAGTTCGCCAATTTTTCTTGTCTTCGGCGAGCCTTTCAACCTCATCAAGGGATTTTATGCCTGTTAATTTGGCCTCTTTTAACAATGTCCTCTTCAGAGTTTCACGCGGTCTGCCTCTTTTTCTTCGGCCTGTTGTGTTCCACTTGATAGCTTGTTTTGGGATTCTCTGATCGTTTCTTCTCATCAAGTGACCAACATATGTCCATCTCCTTTTCCTGATCACCCATGAGATTGGTTGTTGTTCAGTCATCTATCTTATCTCTGCATTGTATTAGTTGTTTATGATGTGTGAAATCAAATCTATGAATCTCTCGGATGAAAGGCAAATGAAATCACAGTTACTCCTTTAAACATACACTAAACATAAAACATGGACACGTCTCACACAGCTCGTTGTACCCACCAGACGTCTAACGTAAAAATGAGACCAAGGTACAAGCCATTAGCTTAAACTTCCAAAAACTCCAAAATTTCAAAAATGTTTAAAAAGAGACCAGCTGAAGTGCAGCTATATTGCATGAACATGCCCAGCATCAGTGCTTGATTTGACTGAATTAATAATAAAATTAGCAAAAGGAAAAAGAATGCAAAGTTAGATTTTGATGAGCCTGGTGCTGGTTACATCACATAGGCTTAGAGAATGAAGGATTTGTGAAATAAAATGTTTTAATATTTCTAATGATCCTTGGTTATAAAGTTTTTGTTTACTTATATTGGTGTTTATGCTATCTGATGTAGCTATCACGTAAACCAAAATATATACATTTCTTGTGGGATGTTGAGAGTTCTTTCCCTTGGTGGAAGTATGTGTCAGGTCGGCTTATGGGCAGAGAAGGAAGTTTGGAGGGGGGGGGGGGGGGTTAGTGTTGTGTATAATTAGGCTGGCTCTAGGGAACAAAATAATGGCCACACTCCATAAATTGAATGACTGAACAAGCAAATGGCATGTAATATTTTAGTAGAAAGCATGGATGTCAGATAACACATGGAAATACATACATGAAAGAAGTGCAGACAAATTAGCCATGTTGAATGTAAAGACATATCTTGGAAAAGTTTTGGCAAAAGCAGTAATACAAATAACTTGACAATTAAGTAAAAAGTTCAGCTAGAAGAGACATAATATATGAACAATATGGCAAAAGAACCAGAAAATGCAGCAAAAACGGGAGACAGCAAAAATCTATATAACATACAGAAGAAGCTAACAGGTGCTATTACTTCCAGAGAAAGACCAGTCTTTAGAAAACAGGAAGCCTATTAAAATCAAGTAAAGACCAAATGGAAAGATGGGCCGAACACTTCCAATAAATACTTAATTGACCACACCCAAATGAATCTTGAAACTGATTTACCAGTTTCACAATTAAATGTCAGCTTAGATGAATGAAATTGAAACAGCAGTGAATGTAATTGCCAACAACAAAGCTACAGGTGAAGATGAAATAACAGTTGAAATGTTAAAAGCTATTAACAGTGACAACATGAGCCAATTACAGAGAATTTTTAATAACATTTGGAAAGAAGAAAAAGGAATCATTGTTAAAATACCACAGAATGCAACCTCACTGACTGCAATATCTGGAAAGGTGTAACCTTACTATCAGTTGTGTCAAAGGTGTTTTATAAAGTGATTCTGAATAGAATTAAGGATGTAGTGGATACTGCAATGAGAGAAGAACAGGCAGGATTTTGAAAAGAGAGAAGCTGTCTCGACCAGATCTTTACTCTAAGAATAATACTTGAGGAACATATTGAAAACCAAAAACCATTAATACTGAACTTTACAGTCTTTAAAAAAGGTATTTGATAGCATACACAGAGATTCATTGTGGAGAATTTTAAGACTATATGGAATACCATCTAAAATTGTCAACATCATTAGAGATCTCTACAACCGATATGTTTGTGCAGTTAAGACAAAAGAATGAATGAGTGAATGGTTTCAGATTGAAACAGGCATGAAATAAGGATGTATATTATCTCCTTTGCTTTTAAGAATTACCATAGACATTATAATGAAAAGATGCTGTACAGGTAAAACTGGCATTGATTGGGTATGGGCCCAAATAGAAGATCTTGATTTTGTAAATGACATAAATCTTATCAGTGACAATGTGAAATCGATGCAGGAAAAAACAGATATCCTGTCTTCCTTGGCTTGCAAAATGGGTCTTGAAATTAACAAAGACAAAACAAAAATAATGAAACTTCTCATTAATCCAGAAGGAAAAATATACGTAGAAGGAACAGCTGTTGATGAAGTAAACCGATTTGCATACCTTGGCAGTTACATAGACCAAGATGGTGACACCAGGAAGGAAGTTAGAATTTGAATTGCAAAAGCAGTATTGTCCTTCAAAAATCTTGAGAACATATGGAATTAAAAAGTTATAAGCACAAAAACCAAGTTAAGATTACTCAATTAAAATGTGATATCCATCTTCATTTATTCATGTGAATGCTGGAAATCAACTAAAGAAATAGACAAAAAATTAGACTCTTTTGAAAACAAATGCCTAAGGAAAATACTTGGTATAAAGTGGAACAACAGAGATATGACATCTGAGCAAAAACAACAACCAGTCTCATGGGTGATCAGAAAAAAAAGATGGACACATGTAGGCCATGTGATGAGAAGAAACAATCAGAGAATACCAAAACAAGCTATCAAGTGGAGCACAACAGGCTGAAGAAAAAGAGGTCGACCACGTGAAAGAGGACATTGTTAAGAGAAGCCAGTTTAGTGGGCATAACATCCCTTGATGAAGTTGAAAAACTTGACGAAAATAGGAAAACTTGACAAACAACTATGCAAGTCCTATGTGATGTTTAACGGCACGGGAAGGATGTAAGATGTAAGATGTAATATTTTGAGGAGAATTGATGCCTCTAATAATGGTTTCTTGTTTTCTTGTTTTCTTAGATAAAACTTACAAAGCATTTAATCTGACAGTAGAGGATGTCACTGGCCATAAACTTATGGAGCTGGATCTTCTGTCTCCTCCATGGACAGAAGGGGAAGTTTTTAGAAATGTTTCTGTGGGCCAGACTCTGACATTGATATGTGAGGCAGAAGGCATTCCAGATCCACAGATGATATTCAGGAAAGATGGGGTTGAAATGAGACATTTCAGAAGATCTACTACTTCACAGAGTATAAAACTATCAGTAGACCAGTGTGGCAATCTGGGAATATTTACATGTGAGGATAAGACTAGCAGTCTAAACAAGGGCATTGTAATCACAGTACCATGTAAGTAAATTGTTTTTTTATTTTGTTTATTTATTTTCTCTTTCCTTTTATATGCTGTGGTTAAAGTGAGAAAACTTTGTTTGTCTGTCTCTTTAAATAAACTGTTTTGTTTATGTAAAAGAAAATGCACTAGAGCTCAGAAATTGAGTTGAAATCAATGAGAAAAAAAAACAAACTTACGATGTGTCTATATTAGAAGTCTCCTTACTTACCTTCTAGCCTAGATTACATAAAATGTTCACCTGATCTGAGGTCATATATAGAAGTCAAGATTGTGAAAGAGTTTTATAACAAACAACTACCTACTGTCAAAGACAATGACATATTTATGGCAAGAATAAACAGAAGATGTAATGTAATGGAGACCTATGTTTGTGTGGTCAATTTGAAGGATGGGACCACAACAAACAGTACAATAAATGTTGGATTTGAATATTGTAAGTTTAAAAGTGTCAATGAAAATAATCATTTCCTTACATGTTGCATTATCTGTGATTATGAGCCCTTGTGTAGGTTATCTCTACCTAAAATTTGTTTTCACAAAAGACCTTAATGGAATGTTTGAAACCTATAGAGCTGTGTGAGAAGTGAGGCTGAAAATGTGAAGGTTTTACTGAGTTGTGTTTTAACGTTTGTTGTATGTAGAATCTAGCCTTCAGAATAAAAAAATAGTTATCCCTATCATGTCACAGAGGTACCTGTAAGATATTGTTTTAGAACCCATAATTTTCCTTGACCAGTCAGCACACTAGAGGGTAATGTGGTCAGTGTCATGACTGTCTGCATTTACTTACCTAAGAGTAACTGAGGACCTGTTTCTGTAGTTGGGTGGTTGGAACTTGTCCAGTAAAATTTAAACCATTGATCTTGGCATCAGAGGCTAGTGCATTAACCATCTTGCTACTCAGGCATGTGTCAGAATAACAGTATAAAGTGTCATAATAACAGTATAAAGTGCCCTGTTAAGTTCTAATCATTTTTATTTCATTTTCTTATAAGTGGTTCTTAAACTTTGTCAGGCTACAGCATCCAACCCTCCGTGGCTACTTCCCTAGTGGCTTCCAAAACTTTGTCCCTATTTGGTTCTGCTGCTCCCTTTTTTCCTGACCATTCCCTTGCATCTTTCCAACACTCTCAGCAACCACAGGTTTTGACGGGGGGGGGGGGGGGAGGAGGGGGTGTGTGTGTGTGAGAGCATGCGGAGGGGGGGGGCATGGCATGGGGGGGGGGGGAGGGGGGTGTGTGTGTGTGAGAGCATGCGGAGGGGGGGGGCATGGCAGGGGACAGTACTGCACACTTTGGGAGCTGCTCTCATATTTAGTTGTCAGTCTTGTGTAATAATCTGCAATATATTTTCAGGAAGTTTGAGTAAATTTTGTTAAATACTTTCTATATTTAGATATAGCTGTGGCATGAAATGGTTGCGTTTTATTCTATTTTTCTTTCAGGTAGTCTTCAGCTGTGCCCTGGAGAAGCTAATAATCAGACAGTGTATACAACTATTGGCAGAAAGTCAATATTTTCCTTCTGTGTTATAGCATATCTAAATATCTCCAACTTTTTGTTGGTCAATAATTCTGTTGTATACAAAAATAATGATACAAATTTTAACTGGGACTATACACAGAGCAGCTTTTCCAGTTCATATAATGTTACTATCTCAATAAACAATGTGACAAGTTATGGAAAGTTTACTGTTGGAGTATTCACTTCACAAGACAGGGATTATAATTTGAATTACACCATTCAAATAATTCAAACTTTGGAAGGTCAGTATCACAATATCTTTTTAAAATGATAGTCATGATTGTGTTTAACAACTTTCCTTTAAATCACTTATGTTGCTTATGGCTGTACTTTTTTTAACATGTTGAGTTTGTTTGTTTGTTTAGAATTTACATGTTGACTGTTTGCATGTGTTGCTTTATTTTTTATGTTTGCCTGCAATCTGTCATAGTTAATTAAATTCAGTTCATACATTCATGATATTCTTAATAGGCAGATTTATATGTTCATTTTTCAGTTATTTATTTACTTTCTGTTTTTCTGTTGTTTATTTTTTGTGTGTTTCTCTGTTATTTATTTTCTGCTTGTTTTACTGTTATTTTCTTTCTTTTATTCAATCTGCCTGAAACTGTGAGCTGTGTCCTTTGTAGCTGATGTGGTGAAGATGTCAAGACAGAGAAGTGTGTCAGCTTAGTAGTAGGTCATGGCAGCTATTTTCTAGTTACAAAGTGTAGCTAAAAAGCAGGGGTATGCAGTACTTCTTCAACATACTCCACCACTACAAACTTCAGTGCAACACCAACAATTTTGGGAAATAATAGAAAATAATGGGATTTCCAACATATTTGATACAATTAACATCACTGATGTATCTAGACCAACAGGCAGCAGTGAGGATAAATGGTGAAACAACAACTTGCTTTGACATAAAGCAAGGGGTCCTACAGGGGTGCATGCTGTCGCTGTACTTATTTAACTTGTATACTGATAATATTATGAGGAATGATAGAGAAGATGTAGACAAAGAATATTATGATGTCATAAAAATTGGAGGCTACGAAATACCAGAGATTAGATATGCTGATGACATAGTATTACGGTCCACAGCACAAAAAGGAATGGAAAAACTAATTATGTCAGTCTGTAATAATAGTGAAGAGCAAAACCTCTATCTTAATGCAAAGAAAACTAAATTGATGACAACTTCAGCCTATTGTTCTCCACTTGATAGCTTGTTTTGGTATTCTCTGATTATTTCTTCTCATCACATGGCCTAAATATGTCCATCTTCTTTTTTTGATCAGATATGAGACAGGTTGTTGTTTGCTCATCTGTCTTATCTCTGCGTTGTTCTTGAATTCGTTCCACTTTATACCAGATATTTTACTTAGGCATTTGTTTTCAAAAGAGTCTAATTTCTTGTCTACTTCTTTAGTTGATTTCCAGCTTTTGCATGCATAAATGAGGGTGCATATCTCATTTGAATTGAATAATCTTAACTTGGTTTTTGTGCTTATAACTTTTGAATTCCATATGTTCTCAAGATTTTTGAAGGACAGTACTGCTTTTGCAATTCAAATTCTAACTTCCTTCCTGGTGTCACCATCTTGGTCTATGTAACTGCCAAGGTTTGCAAATTGGCTTACTTCATCAACAGCTGTTCCTTCTACATATTTTTTTCATTCTGGATTAATGAGAAGTTTCATTATTATTGTTTTGTCTTTGTTAATTTCAAGACACATTTTGCTAGCCAAGGAAGATAGAGAATCTGTTTTTTCCTGCATCAATTTCACATTGTCACTGATAAGAGTTATGTCATTTGCAAAATCAAGATCCTCTATTTGGGTCCCATGTACCCAATCAATGTCAGTTTTCTTGTACAGCATCTTTTCATTATAAAGTCTATGGCAATTCCAAAAAGCAGTGGAGATAATATACATCCTTGTTTCATGCCTGTTTCAATCTGAAACCATTCACTCATTCCTTCTTCTGTCTTGACTGCACAGATATATCCATTGTAGAGATCTCTAATGATGTTGACAGTTTTAGATGGTATTCCATATAGTCTTAAAATTCTCCACAATGAATCTCTGTGTATGCTATTAAATGCTTTTTTTAAAGTCTATGAAATTTCAAGATTAATGGTTTCTGTTTTTCAATATGTTCTTCAAGTATTATTCTTAGAGTAAAGATCTGCTCAAGACATCTTCTCCCTTTTCAAAATCCTGCCTGTTCTTCTCTCATTGCAGTATCCACTACATCCTTAATTCTATTCAGAATCACTTTACAAAACACCTTTGATACAACTAATAGTAAGGTTACACCCTTCCAGTTATTGCAGGGTGGTTATCACATTTGAATTGAATAATCTTAACTTGGTTTTTGTGCTTATGACTTTTGAGTTCCATATGTTCTCAAGACTTTTGGTAAATTAGTAGGCATAAAATCCCTTGATGAAGTTGAAAATCTCACAGAAAGCAGAAAAATTTGGTGCACTACCATACGAGCCCTATGTGACGTTTAACAGCATGGGAAGGATGTAAGATTTGTTTTTCTGTCAGAAATTTACCATTGCCGGTTTTAATGAAAGTAGAATATGGACACACACATAAACATGCTCCTGATATTATCAAAGCCATATTTTGATAATTCTGTTTAAAACAGAAACTCCAAAAAACTTACCAAGTCCTTCAAACTTTTTTCTTTTCAAAATAGGAAGTTTTATTCACTAACAAAGCACATGATAGCAACATTTCAGTTTTCACCTAATTCATACAGAAGCAAACAAGATAATACAGCAGACTCTCAGTTAGCCAGCATTCATGGGGACTGGTAGATGCCAGATAAATGTAGTTTCTGGTCGACTGAGCATTACAATTTAAAATAGGCCATACTATACAATACCATACCATAAACTCTGTATTGACTTGATATTAATACTGAAGTACAGTAATTAAAAGCAATTTAAAAGAAACAAAGACAGTCATAACTTAAGCTGTTACAATGTTATTATTAAAACAGCTTTGTGAATGCAGTTTATGGTTTATGGTCTGGATTATCATCATTGCACTCCAGACATATCCATAGGTGTTCAGATTCCCCCCCCCCCCACCTCTTTCCTCAATATCAGTGTTCTGCAGCTGATAGTGCCTGTCCTGTGTTGGTGGACAAGTCCTCTTGTGTGTCCAGTATATGTCTCTCATTTCTTGCCATACCAGTCTATGCTCCCATCTCTCTCAGTCTAGGTAGCAATGTAGATTCACTGCTTTCAAAGTCCTCCATTCTGACTATCTCTGTGAATGCATTAACAATATCAGCTCAATTCAGTGGTTGTCATTCTGTGATGATAGCAGAGCCACCCAGCCTATCTGCTCTCTTATTTCCCTGGGTGCCCGCATGCCCAGGGACATATATGAGGGTGACTCTGCTGATCGTTTTCTTCTGCAATGACTCAACCCGCTGCCTACATACAGAACCTGCCTCAACCCTCCAGATCATAGTCATCAAATCACTTAGTATGCACCCCCAGATGTAGTCCTATGACTCCAGCCTGTACATGCTTTCATCACTGCCATCACCTCCATCATCATGCTGCTTGTGGTCATAACGAAGGCACTGCTGGCTTTCTGTAATGTTCTGACTTTTGAGTGTGCTGTGAATGCCTATGCACTTCTGTGATGTTGTATAACGGACCCTTCTGTGTAAATAATAACATCTGCCTCCTTGGAGTTTTCATTGGTGAGAGCGTTGATCTCAGCATTCACAGAAAGTGGATTCTGCTCCCTGCTCCTCTGTCAAACCTGACAAAACAAGAGAAGAAGCCCCTGGACACTGGAGGACAGGTACCCATTCCTTGATGGGATTAATGTTGTCTGATTCACAGACCTGCTCGATAACATCGTCTGCATGACCCATCCATGATTTGCCCCTCTTTAGCCTGTTACCCTTTTGCTCAATGGGTGCAGGGACCAGTCCTTAGTACAGAAGTAATAGTAGCTTCTGCTTAACATTGGCAGCCACCATGACCTTCATAGCTGATAGATCTTTGCGAACCTTTGTTATTATGTGGTCAACATGTTCTTTGAAACATAGACTGCAATCAAACTTCACTCCTAAGTATGCCATCAAGTTATTTCTGGCCACATCCTTGCCACCCAGGCATATCAGTGTTAACAATACGGTTGTTCAGTGAGAACCATGTCACTGATGCTTTTGTAGGGTTGACAAGGACATTAGACACATCACACCAGGAGAATATATGATCTAGTCTGCTCTGCAATATGTTGGCAGTTTTCTGTTTCCAAATACATTGAATAAGACTAGTAGAACCTTGCGGCAAACCTAGACATATTGTTATCGGCTCTGAAGACCAACTGCCACATCTGAGAAAACCTTTCTCTGGAACAGGGCTGCAGCTATCCATCTGATGAGGAGAGGGTGTACTTCTAATCTAAGAAGCATGCACATTAGGTAGTTGAATGGTATTCTGTTGTATGCATCCTTCAAGTCTATTGCGGCTGGCCTGCGTGAATGCAGTATGCAATTTTAGTTAAGTAGTAGTCAATAAACTCTTCAACTTAATGAGCTTCACAAACATAATTTCTTTTTTAAGTTCAAATAACTTAGAAAAAAGGAGCACACACTTAAGACTGTTACAGTAGGGCTGGGGCACCATGAACTTTACATTTCCACTAGAAGTTGATTTTATTTTAATTTTCATTTAAAGTATTATTTCATCTTTGCTGGTTGCCTGAGAGTGTGGGTTGCTTGAATTCTGGTTGACAGAGAGTCTAATGTATATAGAGGGAAGTTAGCATCGGCTAAATTTATATGTATGGATTATATGCTTTCATTTTCTTCTTTTGTCTCATTTCTGCTGGATATGTTATGAATGTAGGTAGTGTGATTATCAGCGTCTGTTCTGAGTCATCTTGATGTATTGACACACCATTCATCTTTAGGATGTTATTTACTCCTTCAGTCCATCTCTTTTTAAGAATCATCTTTATCTGGTTCCTTGTATATTTAGGCATTTATACACTAACTGGCATTTTATTTGTTTTTAAGGTAAGGCTGGAAGTAGTCTTGGCACAGATCATGCAACCAAAAAAGTGCCAGGAATCAGTGCAACTGAAGTGAATATCCCTGTTGTTGTTTTAACAGTTGCTATTGTTGTAGCCATCTGCTGTTTAATTTGTGTTGTATTAGCAGTACTTTTGTACAGAAAAAGAGGTTAGTGTGTTTCAGTACTGTGGTTATTATCATGGCTGTTTATATAGAGCTCGGAATTTTCTATCTGTACTGTTCATGATGGAAGGATATTAGTCAATTTTGGACCTTTCTTTACCACATCACATTTTATTATGGTCATTACACTTTACTATGATCATTACATTTTATTATGGAATTACACTTTACTATGATCAGTAAACTTTATTATGGCCATTACACTTTATTATGGTCATTACACTTTAATATAATCATTACACTTTCTATGATCATTACACTCTGTTATGGTCATTACGCTTTATTATGGTCTTTACTGACAACATCATCATCATCATCATCATCATGTGCCATGCCTAATGGCATTGGCTATAATGCTTCTCCAGAGTACACGATTCTTCATGCAGGCCATCAGCTCAGTTGGTGATCTTCTCTCACACCATCCCGTCATACTGTCCAGTATCATTTCTCTTGGTCTTCCACTAGCTCTTCTTCCTTCTATTTTTCCTGTTGTTATAATATTTTCAATGCCCCCTCTTCTCATTGTGTACATTGTCTCTCGTATTTTTTTCACAAAATTTTTTCTATCTCCAGCTCTTCTCAAGCATTCTTCATTAGTTATTTTTGCTGTCCAGAGAATTTGAAAACATTCTTCTAATAAACCACATTTCTGCTGCTTCCAATGATTTTTGTGCAGATCTGCCTATTGTCCATGATTCACTTCCATATAACAAGATAGGTTCAATATAGCATTTTAGGACTTGTTTTCTAACATTCATTGTTAAGGATGTTTTGCATAATGTTTCTAATTATCTGAAATGCAGTCTTTGCTTGGCCTGTTCTCTTCCTAATTTCTGGTTTGCATTTCCCATCTGAAGTTATTACTGCTCCAAGGTATTTGAATTTTTGCACCTGCTTTACAATAGTTCCATCTCTGTTTGTTAGATATAACCACAGTCTCTGTCTTTTTGATGTTCAAAGTAAGGCCTTTCTGTTCACTTTCTTTGGCGTCTTTATCCAAGAGGTTTTGCAGGTCTTGTTGGTTCTCAGCTATCAGTACTGTGTCGTCAGCATACGAAGGTTGTTAATATTGTATCCTCCTACTTGTATACCCTGTTCTCCAATAATCATTCTTAGACTGTTCTTGCTCTACAGAGAAAGGTCTGGAGATAGTACATATCCCTGATGCACTCCTTGTTTTATTGGTTGATATTTTCCAGTTTTATTTTCAATTTGAATCACTGCTTCCTGCTGCCAGTATAGATGTTTTACAATCCTCAAGTCTTTACCATCTATGTTTACTGACAACATTTTGTTATTATTTTTATACTTTGCTGATACTAGTGAACACTGCATTTATCACAGTTATTTATTATTTACATTTGTTAAAAATAATTAATTTAATCATAAATATTGGCATCATTTTTAAATTAATCATTAAGTTCATAAATTTTGACATAGTTAATTTGATATTATGCAATATGATCAGTAATTTATATAACAGCTTTATCACTATTATTACAGATTTATTAGTGTGTTTATTTGTTTTCACCTTGATTGCAGTCCTATCATTATGGAATTCACATCCACATGAGCATCTGCTTATATTCTTTTTTTATTGACAGCCATATATATTGTGAAGTTTGGTGCACCTTCCACTGCAGGCAAAGAGACAATAGTACAATGTTATTGGTGCCAGTTTTCTACAGATGAGTTGACTGAATCAGAATGGGGACTAACAAGATGGCACGGACAGAGAATGCCAGCATATAATTTCAGCATTCAGAGCAGGGAGTTGTGGAAAAGCATGATAGCCAATGCCAGTTTGCAGGGCAACAGATAGACAGATTATGGTGACTGAGATCAAGCCAACAGTGTTGATATGAGAATTATTCTCTCTCAGCTCAGCTGTCTCTACCTTTGTTCATTTTATATTTGGTGCAGAATGTGTCATTTTGAATTTTAAATCTTTCAATGTCAGTTTAAAAACTGAAAAAAAAAGCACTTTTTTCTGCACAGTTTTGAACTTTCATGTATATCACTATGTCCCACATTTTCATCAAACAACTGAAACTGCGGCTGTTGAATTGTGTCTGAAAATTCTCGTTTCCATGACATTAAGGCATATTGGAGAATATGGTGTTAGGCCTGTATTTTCCATGACCTTCTGCACATGAAAATGTGATGCGGTTAGTATCATGCCTGGCCACTTTACCTTCCCAGATTTCTCTGGTCCCCATTTTTAGAGGCTGGGTGAACCCTGGGGCCTTTTTCAGTGTGCACCAGAAAAAAATCCCACGGCTGGGACTGAACCTGGTACCACCAGATTAGTAAACTGAGTGGTCTGAAAATAACATGTTAAAGACATGATGCATTCCAGTAATAATTATATGAGATAATTCTGTCACAGTAAAGATGTCAGGAGCAGTTTTGAAGAGGTTAACATTCCAAAATCTTTGCTGCTTATTTCATCACTTGCAGTTAATTCTCTCTCATCTTTTCACTAAACTTTGCTGATATTTAAATTATTTTGACAGAAAAAACAATCAAATCAACCAGGAGCTTAAGGTAAGTAAATTTTTGACATTTATGAAATCTGTACCTAATTATAACACTGAAACAGATATTGAAAACATTTGATATATCTAAATCATTGACTCTCTCTAATTCATTGTATTTTATGACACATAAAGAATATATTGGAAATTTAAATGTTTATAAAGGGATAATCACAAAGAACAGAAAAAGTACAAAAACAAAACAAAAATTTGAAGCATGAATTTTTTTTGGGGCATGACATAATAGAAGAGCAGAACAAAGCTAAAAAAACCTGGCAAAAATAAAAAAAAATTCTGTGGATGGTCTCACAGGAAGCAATGCCATTCATTCATTTATTCATTTGCATGTCCCTTGAGGAACTTTGCCTCCCTAATAGCACTCCTGTAGGCCTCTCAGTTGTGAGCAAAATGGCCTGCTGCTGATGCATCCATTTGCAGATCATCAATGATATTTTGCAACCATCTTCGTCTTGGTCTTCCTCTCTTTCTTTTTCCCATTATGTACCCTTCCAAGACAGTCTTCTCTAGATTATCATGACATTTAATGTGTCCAAAATATTTAAGTTTTCTCTGTTTAATAATCCTCTTTACTAGCCAGCCTTCATTAGTATTAAGTTCTTGTTGTACTGACATATTTGTAATTTTTTGTGTCCACGGTATTTGAAGAACTCTTCTGTAGCATTTACATTAAAAGGCATGTATGTGTTTCTCAGCTGTTTTGTTAAGTGTCCAGGTCTCACAGGCGTAGGTTGCGATGGGAAAGATGTATGCTCTTAAAAATCTTATTTTTGTAGTTCTATCTGATCCTCTCCACAGCCTCTTTAGTTTTACTTTCTGAAGAGTGGTAAATGTCCTCCTTTCAGTTTCCCTCATTGTATCTCCATTATTAGTTAGCAGTGATCCAAGCAAGGCCAGTAGTGGAAATAAACAAGTTCAGATTAAGATATCTTTATCGCTCCCCCCCCCCCTCTCTTTCATAAATTTGGCAACAGTTTCAGGTGATAAGTTACTCTTTAAAAAATCTGTAAATTTCTAGACCAAAGTTCATTTGTTATTATGTAATGATCATTAAAATTTTGACATTTACATGCAAGTGATAAAACTGTAAAAATCAACTAGATTTATATTTTAAAAAAAGGCACAAAGAAACTGCATCTTGCAGCATGAATGTTACTTGCTGTTACTATGGCCAGTTATGCAAATCCATCACAAATACCCACAGTAGCAGATATCAGCCTTTTTTTTTTTAAAACAGCCTTCTTAGACTAAAAGTACAATTATATAGCAAAATATAACAATTATATCACCACATACTTCATAATGAAGGAGAAAGTTTTTGACAATGTGATATGTCTTTGAAAATAACAATGTTAAAACTGTAAAATATAAATCTTTGAATCAGTAAAACTATATTTTACTACTAAAGTGTCAGAGTCATGTGACATCTGAACAGAATCTGCATTTTAAACTAAATTACAATTTTACAGCAACAACTTCCATTGTCTGAAAACCACATTAAATCTGTTGCTTAAACATAATAAAATATATTTTGTAGATGCAGTGCATTTATAAATCAAACAGCAATAACTAGTTTAAAAAATTCTTCCATATCCAGTGAAAAAAACTGTAAAAGCAGAAACTTTTCAGGATTGTTCCATTTTAACTCTTGCTCTTTGAAATTATGCATTTACAACTAATAGTAATGAATAAATAAATTGTTTCAAATTAATTAGTTTGAATGTAGTAAAAAAACTTTTTAAACAACTATTATTTCATGTTAGGTAGTGGTTAATATTGAATTTAATATTGGAGAAGGCTGGCTAGTAAAGAGGATTAAAGAGAGAAAACTTAAATATTTTGGACACATTAAACATCATGATAATCTAGAGAAAACTGTCTTGGAAGGGTATAATGGGAAAAAGAAAGAGAGGAAGACCAAGGCAAAGATGGCTGCAAGACATCGTTGATGATCTACAAATGGATGCATCAGCAGCAGGCCATCTTGCTCACAACCGAGAGGCCTACAGGAGTGCAGTTAGGGAGGCGAAGTTCCTCAAGGAACATGCAAATGAATGAATGAATAGGTAGTGGCTATTCACAACATATTATTTCTTGTGCTTTCCTTCTTCTTCTGAGCATTCTATTTACTATTCTTCTGTTATTATTAATAGAATATTAGAATCAGTCAAATTATTCTGTTACTCCTTTCAGATATGTTTAGTACTGAGTATGTCTATCCTTGATTGCCATTGACTGCCTTCATCTTTCTAAGCCATGTCATAATTCACTTTGTATCTTGGTCTCCATCTTTATATTCTGTGTGTGACAGAGCAGTAAGGTCTTCTGACCATTGATGGTAATCAGGACAATAAATGACAATTAAAGGAGGTTGTTAGAGGCTTGCTCTTTTCCCAGGATGTACAGGATGTCAAAGTTCTTGGACATGTCATGAGAAAACAGAGAACTTAGTTATGACTGGAAAATTCAAGGGAAAAAGAAGGAGAGAAAGATCAAGAGAAAAATATTTCAGCATACCAGCAGAGGAGCATGGAATAAAAGAAAAGAATTTGAATTGATTAGAAACAGCAGTGATCACACAATATGAAGAAACAAGATCTCTGATCTGTCTGGCACAGTGCATGATAAACAAATGAGTGATCACAAGAATATGAGCTATTGCCTCTCACAGTGAAAGTTGCAGTGACAAGCTTCCCAGCAAGCTCCACCCTGACAGAGGTCATATCCATACCTAACTCATTTAACAACCTGTTGAAATACTGCCATTTTACCTCAAGCAGTACAAATAAATGAGGTGGTAGCTTGAACATAGTTCACCAGCAACAGCTGTATCTCCTCAGCTTATTCTCATGGATACTCATAACTCTTCTACTGAAGTGGTTAGTGCACTGGACTCTCATGGCGAAGGTTGGGGGTTTGAATCCGGCCGGATGCATCCCAGCCATCCAGCTATAGAAATGGGTACCTGACTTCTTCTGTAGTTGGGGAAGGAAAGGTGGCCAGGCGTGATACTGACCATATCACCCTGTAGCGTGCTGACAGGTCAAGGAAAATATGGTCACTAACACCATATCCCTATGTGCCTCTAAGGCATGACAGGATTACCGTTACATTTTACCATCTTTATTACAGGTATTCAGCATATCATTCAAATTTACATTAGAAGTTACATCATAATCATTATCTGAATGATCGTCCATGACTAGCTTTTATTTCTATTACCAGTAGTAGCCTGCATGTAGGAGAAGGGAGTCTCGAAAACAGAAACAATGATTCAGGTGAGTAGTGTGAAAATCACAGGAGTGAGTATGAATGTGAGAGTCTGAAAGTGTGAATAAAGATAGACTATTAATGTGAGAGTCTGAAAGTATGAATAAAGATAAGACTATGAATGTAAAAGTCAGAGTGTATGAATAAAGATAGACTGTGAATATGATATTCAGAAAGTGTGAGTAAAGATAAGACTGAGAAAGGAAGTGAAAATAGTTGATTATTAGACTCTGAATAACAAAGCAATGACTGTGAGGAATTTTTCAGTAATACAGATATTCAGCTGTTAAAACAAAAAACAAACACAAAAAAAAAAAACTGATGAGTTTGGTATGAAGTTCAAAGTTCAAAATTCAGACTCTGTCTTCACTGCATGCGGGGCAACCCTATATATACTCTGCCACATGCCATAGTATCCACTGAAGAGTATGTTTGCTAATAGTTTCTGTCAAATGTTGGTTGTTTACGATGTGTTTTCTGCCACACAGTTTGATTTTCCTGCCAGCACCTTTCTTCTTCTTCTTCTTCTTCTTCGTTCGCTTCTACCACCTACTGTGGTCCTACTGAATTTACCTCTGTGGTCCTCTATAGGTCCCGTGGTCCCCCAAAGGACCACACGAGATCCGCGAGAGGACCACAAGAGGTTCAGAGTATCGCACAGCCTGAGCCTGTATTCTTGATGGGTCTCAGAAGCGGTTAAGACAGTTCAGGCATTTCGCCCGATATGAGTGCACTTAGGATGTGGCCGACCCCCAGACCAAAGGTGCCATGATTTGACTACTGTTTACTTTGCTTATTCCTTTCTTTCACCTTTTCCACCGTGGTGGCGCACGGCAACCCCATTTGCTCCTTTCTTCATTGGCCGGGAGGAGCCCACTCCACGCAGGGCAGCTGAAGAATCTCGCCAGCAGCGGTAGATGAGCTACCAAACATGACTCTCATCTATCTGAAGCGTCTGGTTTTCAGGCCCCAGATATTCACCTTCGCCCCTTCTCCTGTCAGTTTAAACAGTTCTGCCACGAGAAGGCCAGGCGCTGGACTTGACTGTCAGAGACTATTTGAGACGCACGCCATTGGAGTGGAGAGCGTATTCTCCACCCCACCTCCGACAATAACAGTCCTTAGAACCAGTCAGCACCTTTAATTTGTCCTAGCTCTAGTAGTCTTTTCACAGCTACACTGTTCTTCCTTACCCACTTTTCATTCTCCCGCAGTCTGTTCAATACAGCCTTAGCAATGTCCCCAAGTTATTTTTGCCTGTCCAGCAAGTCTGTCTGCCACATCATTGCCATGTACAGTGGTGCCTCAGGTCATGAAGGCCTCTAGTCAGGAACAAATCGGCCCACGAACACAATTTCCTAACAAACTTTGATTCGACCCGCGAACAATGCCTCGGCGCACGAGCAGCGTCAGTTGTACTCACGTTTGCGCGCTGTGAACATTGTTTGTCGTTGCGTTGTTCTTGATACAATTTTTTTGTTGCTTTTTTGCATTAAATTAACCCTCATTATGGCTCTCAAGAAAGTGAAAAGTTTTAGTGACAGTGGTGTAAAGAAGCCTAAGCGTATGACAGCAGAAATGAAGAAGGAAATAATAACTAAACATGAGAATAGTGTTCGTGTTTCTGATCTCGCCAAGCAGTACGACATGGCTAAATCTACGATCTGTACCATCATAAAGAACAAAGATGCGCTAAAGACGGCTGATGTGGCTAAAGGAGTGACTATGTTAACGAAGCAAAGGTCTCAGGTGTTAGAAGAAGTAGAAAAATTATTGTTAGTTTGGGTTGAAAAGCAGCTTGCTGGAGGTAGTGTTAGCGAGGCCCTAATATGCGAGAAGGCTTTACTTTTGCACGATGATTTAGTGGCGAAAACGCCGAATACAAATGATGCTAGCGTTGACGAATTTAAAGCAAGTAGAGGCTGGTTCGAGAAATTTCGTCGACGAATTCATAGTGAAAACTTGTTGAGTTGCAACGTAAACAGATGAAAGTTTTGCAGAAGGAGCAGTCAGGAGATGAGGAGGAAGAGGTGGTCCATGTTTCAAGTGCTGAGATCAAAGAAATTTGTAGCAAGTAGAGTAAAGCGCAGGTTTTAAGTGAGAAGCATTGCCCTAACAAAACTGTGACCAGCAGAGCAGTGGACATATTAAATGACAATGTGATGTCCCATTTTCGGATTATTATCCAACAAAGAAAAGAGACAAATGTCTCTGGATCATTATCTTGTGAAAACACCAGCCACCGAGCCAGCAATCACTTCCCAGGATAAAAACAAGAGAAAAAAACACCAGAAATACCTGCACAGTTGCCCGGCGTTATTATGGAGTGGGACTCTCCTTCGAAGGAGTAGTCTTCCTCCTCTTCCTCCTCTATCATCATCCTGTGCCAGAAACTATCGACCACAAAGGTAAAGTTATACTGTATATTTTATATTATATATTTTTGACACACAAATCCATAAAGTAAAAAAAAAAAAATATGTTTCTCGTGCGGGTGAATGGATTAATTAGATTTGCATTAATTTCAGTTGGAAAAATTGTTTCAGTTCGCGAACGGAGTCAAAGAGTGAATTAAAATCGTGACCCGAGGTACCACTGTACTCCTGTATGCCCTGGACAATAAAGCCATGTAAGGCTAGCCACAGTGACTGACGTAGCAGATGAACCCATTCTTTTTGAAGCAAATTCTTCTCAGTCTTACAAAGCATACTCTGTGAATCTGTCACAATGACACCATTAACCACTGTTAATGCTGTTGACACTTCTGATGGAGTTTGGGGCAGATACAATATTGGTTCTATGGAGTTTGACAAAACAGTCTTACAACTATGATGACTCTCTCTTTCTCTCTGTCTGTCTGTTCTTCTCTCTCTCTCTCTCTGTGCCTCTTTGTGTGTCTCTCTGTCTCTCCCACAAAAATGAGGATTACCCTAGCTATGGATTACTTAGAAAAAGAGTTCAATAATTAATTAGGCAAGAGAAGAAAAAATACTCTGAGAAACTAGTTCAGAATAAATCAGACAGTAAGTCTGTCTGGGAAGCAATTAACATTCTTGCAAACAAGAGAAAATAGTCTGACTTGCAGAGTAATAACCATGTGCCTATTTGTGCTGAGTTCAGCAATCACTTCAGAGAAGAAGTCAATACCTTAAAATTTTCTCTACCAACCCATACTTGTGGCTTGAGCAAGTTAAATAATTTCATAGGTAATAAATGAGCAAATCTAAAACAACCCAGTATTCCTTTCATGTCAGTTAATGAAGTATATAATTAATTATCATTTTTCTTTAAAGAACAATAACACAGCAGGACTTGATGAAATTAGCAACAAGATATTATGTTACTCACCTCCAGAAGTTACAGATACACTAACATACATTTACAAACAGTGCATTGCACATTGTCATTTTCCTCAGGCTTTTACAATTGCAGAAATATATCCCATTTTTAAAATATGGTTTCGGAGAACAATCCCTCAAGCTATAGGCCAATTTCCAATCTATCAACTTTGTCAAAACCCCTAGAAAAACATATACAAGCTTGTACAAAAGACAACCTTACATCACATGCATTAAAATGATTTCATCTTTGACTTTCCATCAGGTTTTAGGCCCAGACATTCCTGTCACACAGCTCTCACAAAGATGACAGAATGTTGGTTATCTAATGTAAACGATGATAAACTATGTGGTGCTGTCTTTGTTGGCTTTACAAAAAGCGTTTGACGTGACTGATCATGAAATCCTAGTTAGGGATCTTGAGACTTAGAAATTACATGCTGACTTAATGAAATTTATTACATCTTTTTTTTCAAATAGACAGCAGGTAGCTTGCCTCATAAACTGTAATTCAAGTTCATCTGTAATTGATAATGGTGTTCCACAAAGATCTATTCTTGGTCCTCTGCTTTTTACCATCTACATCAATGATCTTCCACTTCATCTCAAAAAATTGTCTTGTGATCTTTTAGCTGATGACTGCACAGTTTACACTAGTGACAATAACTGTATTAATCTTGAGTCATCTCTTCAATTTGAAATAAACAGTCTAATTAAATGGAGCAACAACAGAATGCTCATAAACACCACCAAAACAAAATCCATGCTCATTACAAAAAGACAGAAAATAACAAATTCACCAGCAACAACACCACAGCTTCACGCTTGAACTTCAAAGATAGAGAATGTTAGTGAATATAAAACTCTAGGTCTCAGGATTGACCACCACCTCAGCTTGAACCGTCATGTAGACAATCTGACCAAATTCACCACACAAAAAGTTTAACAGTTTTCCAAATTTAAACACTTTCTTGACACGGACATTAGAAAAATATACTACATATCATAAATACCAACACACTAAGACTGCTGTTCCACAATCTGGGATGGTTGCTCCATGTCAGACATGAAAAGACTTTACTCCCTGCAAAAACAAACAGTAACACTTATAGAGAGCAAACATATAGCACATATTACAAATAAGGGCAAACATCTTGACATTCTACCCCTCAAGAAGAGATTTATTTTCAACAAAGCCAAGTTAATTCATAAAATTCTATCACACAATGTTCCACCCTATTTGTGGTCATTGTTCAAATCCAACCCAAAACAGAGTCAAAACCATGGCTTGACATGTTTAAAGAAAAGCTTCTCTTACTCAACTGCCCACCTTTGGAATACACTACCAACTCATATAAAACTTATAAGTAATGTTCATTTTTATAACTTCAAACTTTGGTCAGTATTGAGATGGACTATAAGCCTCCTTAACATGTATTTGTGTTTGTGCATACTTTCTATACATGTTTGAATAGGTGTAGGTATGTATATATGTGTGCATATATACATATATATATGTGTATGTGTGTATGTGTTTACATATATATTGGTATGTATGATGTGCACATGTCTTTATGTGTACATACTTAAATATGTGTATGTGTATATGTCTTTATGTGTATACATGTGAATGTATGGGTGTATATGTACATGTTTGGATATGTTTGTCTATATGTGGTAAATGTGTGTTTGAATATACACTTGTATGTATTTGCTTATATGAAAGTATAGGTGTATGTACCATCAAAGTCTAAATTAGTTTAAAGTATGACTTGATTGTTGTATTTATTATACTGCTGCTCTATAAATTTGTTTGTTTACAATGAGTGTGAGAATGTAATGCGTTTATTTCATGTATTTAAAGAGAGCAGAATGTGGAGTGTATGGAAAGAAAGGGTTTATTAATTATTTACTTATTCATTTTGCTTTTTCATATATATTATTTTCAATGACAAATGCTGAATAATATCTGTGACTGAATGAAGGGAAGAATGGTAGACAGGACTGCGTGCCCAATTCTTAACCCTTTCAAAATAAAGTTTGTTCTTTCATTTATCCATTCATTCATCCTCTCTCTCTCTCTCTCTCTCTCTCTCTCTCTCTCTCTCACTAGTCAAAATGGAACATGTTTGAAATTTCAAAAACTGAATATTTTCTCAAGATTCTGAAAATGTTTCTGACTGACTTCTAATTATGGCTACTTTTCAAAATATATGTTTATGTTTTGAGATATTTATGGAATTTATTCTGTTGAAGCTAAAAGAACTTTTGAGATACCTGTGGAACTTATTCTGTTGAAACCAAAACAAGTTTTGAGATATCTGTGGAATTTACTCTGCTGAAATCAAATGAAGTTTTGAGATATCTGTGGGATTTATTCTTCTGAAACCAAACAAGTTTTGAGATATCTGTGGGATTTATTCTGTTGAAACCAAAACAAGTTTTGAGATATCTGTGGAATGTACTCTGCTGAAATCAAATGAATTTTGAGATATCTGTGGGATTTATTCTGTTGAAACCAAAACAAGTTTTGAGCTATCTATAGAATTTATTCTGTTCTCTTCCTCTTCTTCTTCGTTCGCATTGTCTGTCTATATCTGCAGTCCTGTCTCTTGGACAAATTTCACTGTTTTTTTGTAATTCATGTATAGAACCATAGAGCTTATCTTCTAGAGTGGTTTCACTGGGCCAGTAGTTATTTCTCAGTGTCTCGTAGTTGATGCAGTTTTGGAGGATATGCTCCACAGTTTGGGGCACCTGGGCACTTGTACATAGATTAGTAGTACCTACCTTAAACTTTGTATATATATGACTTCGTAGTTGGCTGTGTCCTGTTCGGAGATGGAAGATGGTGACTTGTTCCTTTCTGTTTAGCATGTGATAGTCATCATGTGGTGGTGTTTGTGGCTTCCTGTAGGTTTTTATCATGCTTTTCTTCTGATTATAGGTGATTGGTATGTCTGGTTGCTCCATTTCAGTGCCCTCTTTGGCCAGACGGTCAGCTTTCTCATTGCCTGGTATCCCACAGTGGGAGGGAATTCACTGCAAAGTGACTCCATGTTGTAAGCCAATTTTTGACAAGGCATCCTTAAGGTCTGGTAGTTTGTTGCATGAGGAGATTCCAGTACTGATCTTGCATCTGTGAGAATTAATATGGGACATGTATCAATTCTGGAGTATGATAGTTTTTCAACTGCAGCAATAATTGCCCTAACTTCTGCATCATAGTTGTTGCAGTATTTTCCAGTGGGTATGGAAATCTTGTCAGTGGTGTTGTTTGGATATTCAATATGTGCTCCTGCCCCTCCATTCTTTATGGCATTACGTGCAGATCTGTCTGTATACACACGTATCCAGGTGTCACATGGATATTTGTCATCTAAAACACTAAGTGTGGCTGTTGATCTTACAAGACTGCTCTGCATCTCACCATTCTGTACACCTTTCACTTCAGTCTGAATAGTTATTTGTGTATAATCTGCTTCTTTCCATGGTTTATGCTCTGGTACAGATGATAATGGAGCGACTACAGTTGGAAGGTCAGGTATCAGCTTACGCATACGCTTGGCCTGATGAATGAAACTGCTTCTCTTAAGCTGTCTCAGTGCCAAGTTACTGAATCTCTCCTTCAGGGGATGGCTTACAGAGCTGAGGAATTTCTCTCCCATGGTCATGACCTTTGTGTCTCTACGTTCCTTTAGTGCTTGAACACCAACTATTTTCTGCATTTCTACTATTGGTGTGGACCTCATGGCACCTGTGATAATCCGTAGTGACTGATTTTGAACCTTGTCTAGATTATGCAGCGTAGTGTTTGATGCTGTGCACCAAGATGTTGAGCCATATTCTAAATGTGGTAGAATACTTTGCTGATATACATTCTTGAGGATTCTTTCACTAGCTCCTCATGTGGTTCCACTCAATTTTCTTAATATGGCTAGTTTTCTTCTGGCTTTTGCTTCTGCATTGTTGATGTGTTGCTTCCAGGTCAGTTTAGAGTCAAGAGTCACTCCTAAGTAAGTGGGTTGGTTGTCCATCCTTAAGGATATTTCATTTACAAAGATCTTACCTGCTTTCTGTTTAGATGAGAGAGTGAACAGAGTGGTACTTGATTTCTCTGTGTTTATACTTACACACCATTTGTTTGTCCATGATGTCAAGATGTCTGCTGCTCTTTGGAGTCTTTGTGTAGCAACTGTCGCATATTCATCTGTACACCACATGACCAGATCATCTGCATACAGTGCTGCTTTTGATTCCATAGGGAAGTTCCTTGACCAGGTCATTAATGAATACAAGGAATAGTGTAGGCGAAAGGACTCCTCCTTGTGGTACACCGTGTCGCAGAAGTACTTTCTGGCTTTTGTGTCCATCCATTACTACTCTAGCTCTTCTATTGTGTAAATAGGACTTTATCCAGTTGTACAGTCTTCCATTCACATTGCAGTTTCTTAGTTTCCACAACAGACCTTTTTTTCCATACTTTATCAAAGGCTTTCTTCAGGTCTATCCATGCTGCTAGTACAAGGTTTTTCTGTTGGAATGCATCCTCAATCTCTTGAGAGAGATAGGTCACTTGATCTTCCGTACTGTAGTACTGCCTAAATCCTGCTTGTTGTGGAACGAGAAGGTGTTCACATTCTAGGTACCATTTTAGCCTCAGGTCAATGATGCGTTCCATCATTTTGCATAGGCAGCTAGTGAGACTGATTGGCCTGTAGCTGGAGGCAGTATCATTGTTTTTCCCTGGCTTTAGCAGTGGTACCATGCTTGCTTCCTTCTGGATTTGAGGTAACGTATCTGTGCTCCAGCACATATTGAAAATATCCAACAGCTTTCCTATTGCTGCCATTCTCAGGTTCTTGATCATTTCATTGGACACTCCATCTGGTCCTGGTGATTTCCTTGGTTATTTATTCTGTTGAAACCAAAAGAAATTTTGAGATATCTGTAGAATTTGTTCTGCTGAAACCAAAAGAAGTTTTGAGATATCTGTAGAATTTATTCTGTTGAAATCAGAAGAAGTTTTGAGATATCTGTAGAACTTATTCTGTTGAAATCAAATGAAGTTTTGAGATATCTGTAGGATTTATTCTTTTGAAACCAAAAGAAGTTTTAAAACTTGTTATCTTCACACAAGAATCAAATCAACATTGTTTTCCAATATTAAAAGCAACACTGTTCACCTGTCGTCAGCTGCTCTCCCAAGAAGGACTTTTACCTTCATTATGGAGAAAGGAAAATGGAGTTTTGTTTCTTTACTTACTCTAAATTCTCTAAGATAAAGTGTTTTATTGCTGTGTTAAACTGACAAAGGAAAATATTAAAGGTGGTAGGCAGCTATTATGACGTTTTTAAAAATCTTTTTTTCTGGATATCATATAAAAGGATGTTACTCCAGAGACATTAAGTAACTACACAATGATACAACCACCTTGACTCTTGCCCTGTTCACAGGACTTGTATAGAAGCTTGCAACTAAAGAGCACTGTTGAGAAGAGCAGTAAGATCTTGGCAGATCACAGTTACATCAGAGCATACAACGTCAAATTACTGTTTAGTTTGGCCTCATATGCTTTCAAACTTAAATATTTTAGAAGTAACATGTACCCAAATTTGTGATACAAGCTTGTTTTTACACAGCATGATAAAGAAATAAGGTAAGGTCTTGACCAACAGCTGTGGCAACAAGCTACATGTGTCACCTACCAAAAGAATGAAAAGAAAAACGAGGTCTCGAGACAAAAATTTAGTTAATTTGATTTCCATATAAGTCTGCATTTTAATGGTTTGATGATTCATTCATTCACCCAGTAACAAGCTATTTTTGTGTTCGCGTATTTTTCCAGCTGAACTGAGGTCTTCTGTGGGCATGTATGCAAATATAAGACATGAAACAAGGAACACTTTGGGTGAGTTATCTCTTTGATAATACAAGCACCCAGAATGTGGGACAATGTTTCAGTGTGGGTGATTTCTTAATTTACCATGATAATTATTTTCAATTAAACACAATGGACCATGATTTTTTTTACCATTTCTGTCATTCCTCCTTCACTCAGCAATGTTACCATTCAAAACTAATAACAGTATTAAATACTCATATAATATTTATCATTTCTTTATACGTTTTTGTACCTGAAAAATAATAACAGTATTAAATATTCATATAATATTTATCATTTCTTAATACGTTTATGTACCTGAAAAATATAAATGATTTGACCTTTGTCTTGTTTTTTTTTTTTATTTCCACTTGAAAACCATATAGAAATTTTTTTAAAAACTAGCTAATTACCTGGCGTTGCCTGTTGATTTATTTATCCCAATCGTCTATTAGACAGGAAAAGGAATGAATTCTGTCTATAGTGTAATATCGAAGTAATTTTATTTACTGGTATTTAAAAGCATAAGTACAGTATACAAATTATAAAGTCTTTTACAAATTCAATATAGTATTAACTTAATTCAAAACTTGATTATAAACAATATTTTCGTTTCACTTCCAGGAGCAAGAATAAATAAATTCTTGGGTGAACCCACTCTTGAGCAAGCAACATAAAGTTGTCCATGGCAATCTCAAATCTATCTCTGTCCCTATCTCTCTCCCTCTCTCTCTCTCCCTCTCTTTCTCTCTCACTTTCTCCCTTCTCTCTCTCCTTCCCTCTCCATCCCTGCGTCTCCCTCTCTCCCCCCTCTGTCCTTCTCTCTCCCTCTTTCTCTCTCCCTCCCTCTCTCTCTTCTTCTCTCTCCCTCTGTCCTTCTCTCTCCTCCTAATTCTATCTCTTTCTCTATCTCCCTGTCTCTATCTCTCTCCCCTCTCTCTCCCTCTCTCCTTCTTTCTCCCTCCCTCTCTCTCCCTCTCTATCTCTCTTCTTCTCTCTCCTTCTCTCGCTCTTTCTCCTCCTAATTCTCTCTCCCTCTCTGTTTCCCTGTCTCTATCTCTCTCCTGCTCTCTCCCTACTTATCTCGCTCTCTCACCCTCCTTCTCCCTTCTCTCTCCCTCTCCTCTCTCACTCCCTCTCTCTCTCTCTCTCCCTAATTTGAAAAGCAAATTCTAAAAAATAAGAAACGGCACACTATCACTGAGCAATGAAATCTACTATAGAATACAATAAAAAGCTAATATAAACATAAGGAAAAAAACAAAGTTAAAATGTATTTTTACAAAAATAATTAAAACAAAAGGAGACCATCACAATTATTTAGACCATCAAAATTATTTGGACTTGCCATGGGAGGGTAGAGATGCTGTTCTTAGACCAGCACCACTCTATTTCACGAATATCTTCCTTGTACCATTCTTTAGTTCTTCTTCAATTTAGTGGAAAGTATTTCACCCCCTTCATATCCTTACCCCTAAGGGTGATAGGGATGTTTTACTCCCCACATTATACATTTCCAGATTGTAAGTCATGTGTGTACTAAGTTTGGTTGAAATTGCTCCATGCTATCCAGAGTGATGTTGGAACATACATATATACTTACAAACATACACACATACACACACATGGCCATTTATATATATATATATATATATATATATATATATATATATATATATGAATGTGCTGTTGAAAAGCATTAATAAGAGACAGATATTTAGAGGGATACACACCAGCTCAATATCTTTGGATGAAAACTGAAAGTTAGTGATTACTGCACTCGTCTGGACTGGTGATCATAAGGACTCTGGTTTGATTCCTTACTTGGGAGGAACTTTTCTGAACCAACTGGCACCAGGGTCAGTCCAGCCTAAAAGAAATGGATACCTGCGGTTTCTCTATGAAATCAAAAGCGGTGAGGAAAAGTGTTCACATCCCTGCTTCAAATGTGTACCGGCCTACAAATGTCAAGACACTAACACTTCACAGTTCTCAAACTGTGAAATCATTTTTGTTCTTTCTTTTTTATTGTGTTAAAATCTGGTCTTCTTGTAAGTCAGAACATCTTTAATCTTACATTCTGCTTTTCTTTATTCCTGCATAGATTTCTTTCAGTAAAATGAAAGTCAGAACATCACAGCCATGTATTTTGCTACTGAATAAAACTGCTCCTTTGTTTCTTTTCAATTCCATCTATTTTTCAGCACACTATTCGCATGTGAATTTGGTTCATGTATATGCCAACATAAGGAATCTTCACCAAGATCAACAAGTGGATGAATGGGACACATTCCTTAATCACTTACCTGTGAATAACCAGAGTGGATGTGAAGGTCAAGGTTGTTCTGTTGTTAACCCTTACAATGAAGTTTGCAGCTGCTGTTGTGGTGAGGTAAGAATGATGATTTTATGTTGTTCATAAATTATGCATTGTTTAATTATGTAGTTTTAGCTGATCTCATCATCATCATCATCATCATCATCATCATCATCATCATCATCATTCACTCCATTGGGAGTATAGGCCAAGGATAAAGGCTCTCTAGTTGTCATTGTAGTTGGATTTATTCTCTTCTTCCTTCCTTGTGTATCCCTTGTATCTGAGCATTGTCATGATTCCCTTTCTCCAAGTAGTTCTTCATCTTCCTTGATTTCTATTTATCTGAGAACTCCACATCAGTGCCTGTCTTGTGCTGATGTCAGATTTCTACCTCAGTGTATGGCCAATCCACTATATGCTGATCTATTTAGGGCAAAATATGAGTACTTTTGATCTTTATTCTCATACTTTAATGAGACTGTGACATGGGTGCAATGGTTAGAATGCTGTAATTCTCATAGAAGACCAAATATACTTGCATTCAGTTCCTGATGTAAATAGACCAATATACCTGAAGAACTGATATCTGACTCTTGCATAGGTATCACTAAAGGCAATGAGACTGAGAATGAGTGTTTCTTGAGCCTTAGTGAAGTCTACAATTCTTCATTATCTCCCCTTCTATACCAGTTTCTTGAATTGTGGGAAGAAGGATTTAAGAACAGCCTCCAGTGGCTGGAAAACAAAGGCCAGATCAAGCCAACATATATCACTATCTTCACAACAGTCCAGACAAGATCACAGTCTGCCATGACCAGCTACATCACTGTTTTCATGACAACCAAGTAACACCAAGGTCTGACAAGACCAGTTAAATCACTGTCTACATAACAACCAAGTAACACCAAAGTCTGATATGACCAGCTAAATCACTGTCTACATGACAACCAAGTAACACCAAAGTCTGATAAGACCAGTTAAATCACTGTCTACATGACAACCAAGTAACACCAAAGTCTGATAAGACCAGTTAAATCACTGTCTACATGACAACCAAGTAACACCAAAGTCTGACAAGACCAGTTAAATCACTGTCTACATGACATCAATTAACACCAAAGTCTGACAAAACCAGTTAAATCACTGTCTACATGACAACCAAGTAACACCAGAGTCTGACAAGACCAGTTAAATCACTGTCTACATGACAACCAAGTAACACCAAAGTCTGATAAGATCAGTTAAATCACTGTCTACATGACAACCAAGTAACACCAAAGTCTGATAAGACCAGTTAAATCACTGTCTACATGACAACCAAGTAACACCAAAGTCTGACAAGACCAGTTAAATCACTGTCTACATGACATCAATTAACACCAAAGTCTGACAAAACCAGTTAAATCACTGTCTACATGACAACCAAGTAACACCAGAGTCTGACAAGACCAGTTAAATCACTGTCTACATGAAATCAAGTAACACCAAATTCTAATAAGACCAGTTAAATCACTGTCTACATGACAACCAAGTAACACCAAATTCTAATAAGACCAGTTAAATCACTGTCTACATGACATCAAGTAACACCAAATCTAATAAGACCAGTTAAATCACTGTCTACATGACAACCAAGTAACAAGAAGTCTGACAAAACCAGTTAAATCACTGTCTACATGACAACCAAGTAACACCAGATTCTGATAAGACCAGTTAAATCACTGTCTACATGACAACCAAGTAACACCAAATTCTAATAAGACCAGTTAAATCACTGTCTACATGACATCAAGTAACACCAAATTCTAATAAGACCAGTTAAATCACTGTCTACATGACAACCAAGTAACAAGAAGTCTGACAAAACCAGTTAAATCACTGTCTACATGACAACCAAGTAACACCAGATTCTGATAAGACCAGTTAAATCACTGTCTACATGACAACCAAGTAACACCAAATTCTAATAAGAGCAGTTAAATCACTGTCTACATGACAACCAAGTAACACCAAATTCTAATAAGACCAGTTAAATCACTGTCTACATGACAACCAAGTAACACCAAATTCTAATAAGACCAGTTAAATCACTGTCTACATGGCAACCAAGTAACACCAAAGTCTGACAAGACCAGTTAAATCACTGTCTACATGACAACCAAGTAACACCAAAGTCTGATAAGACCAGTTAAATCACTGTCTACATGACAACCAAGTAACACCAAAGTCTGATAAGACCAGTTAAACCACTGTCTACATGACAACCAAATAACATCAAAATCTGGCCAGAACAAAATATATAATTTTCTTCATGATGACCAAGCAAGATCACAGTTAGGACAGGCCAAATGATATTACATTTCTCAAAGTTTACTACTGTTTCCTTACTTAATATTTGTGGTAATATGAATTCTAATTATTTCACATTTAAAATTGTAATATTTGGTTTGATATTCCTATATTTGTTTCCATTTTTTGTCTGCAGTATGAGTCAGTGGAATAGCTCGAGTCAAAACTGTAGAAAGTGAACTCTGCACAAGAATCTTCAGGCTCTGAAGTTTCCATATAAAGAATTGCAGACTTACAACATTGGAAACATATTTATATGAACATCATAAATTCTACAGTATGTACAGTGTCCACAAACTGTTAGATAGAGAAATCATCATAGATATCTTCTCATAGAAGACCAAATGTGTATGCATTAGTTCATGATGTAATTAGGTCAATATACCTAAAAACTGATATCTGGCTCTTGCATAGGTATCACTAAAGGCAATGAAACTGAGAATGAGTGTTTCTTGAGACTTAGTGAAGTTTACAATTTTTAATTATCTCCCATTCAATACCAGTTTCTTGATTTGAGGAAAAATTGTTTCTTGATGTGAGTATCAATGTCTAGTGGTATGAGTGTAACAGGATTTGCCTGGGCTAAATGCTTCTGAGACTTTCTTGCATGCAGTCTTAAAATGCTAGCCTGGAACTTACATGCCATCAGCAAGTGGCAGAGCTCTTCTTGTTTGGAGATTTTTTTTTTTGTTGGAAATTTCAGTAAAAGTGTTATCTGCCATTTTTATGTATCTTATATCTTATCTTATATCCTTCCCGTGCCGTTAGACGTCACATAGGGCTCGCAAAGTAGTTCGCCAATTTTTCCTGTCTTCGGCGAGTCTTTCAACCTCATCAAAGGATTTTATGCCTGTTAACTTGGCCTCTCTTAATAATGTTCTCTTCAGAGTTTCACGCGGTCTGCCCCTTTTTCTTCGGCCTGTTGTGTTCCACTTGATAGCTTGTTTTGGGATTCTCTGCTCATTTCTTCTCATCAAGTGGCCAACATATGTCCATCTCCTTTTCCTGATCACCAGTGAGACTGGTTGTTGTTCAGTCATCTGTCTTATCTCTGCATTGTTCTTGAATTCATTCCACTTGATGCCGAGTATTTTCCTTAGGCATTTGTTTTCAAAAGAGTCTAATTTCTTTTCTATTTCTTTAGTTGTTTTCCAGCTTTCGCATGCATAAATGAGGGTGGATATTACATTTGAATTGAATAGTCTTAACTTGGTTTTTGTGCTTATAACTTTTGAATTCCATATGTTCTCAAGATTCTTGAAGATTGATGCTGCTTTTGCAATTCTGATCCTAACTTCCTTTCTAGTGTCACCATCCTGGTCTATGTAGCTGCCAAGGTATGCAAATTGATTGACTTCTTCAATATCTGTCCCTTCTATGTGTATTTTTCCATTTTGATTGATGGGAATTTTCATTATTTTTGTTTTGTCCTTGTTAATTTCAAGTCCTATTTTGCTAGCCAGTGAAGATAGGCTATCTGTTTTTTCTTGCATGGAATTCACATTATTACTGATAAGAGTTATGTCATCAGCAAAGTCAAGATCTTCTAGTTGGGTCCCATGTACCCAGTCAATACCTGTGTTACCTGTGCAGCATTTTGTCATTATGAAGTCTATTGTAATCCCAAAAAGTAAAGGAGACAGTATACATCCTTGCTTCACGCCTGTTTCAATCTGGAACCATTCACTCATCCCTTCTTCTGTCTTGACTGCACAACCATATCCATTGTATAAGTCCTTAATGATGTTGACAATTTTAGATGGTATTCCATATAGACATAAAATTCTCCATAATGAATCTCTGTGTATGCTATCAAATGCCTTCTTAAAATCTATGAAATTCAGTATTAATGGTTTCTGCTTTTCAATATGTTCTTCAAGTATTATTCTGAGAGTAAAGATCTGGTCGAGACAGCTTCTCCCTTTTCGAAATCCTGCTTGTTCTTCTCTCATTGCAGTATCCACTATATCTTTGAGTCTATTCAAAATGACCTTGCAAAATACTTTTGACACAACTGATATTAAGGTTACTCCTCTCCAGTTGTTACAGTCACTAAGGTTGCCCTTTTTTGGTATTTTCACAATGATTCCCTTCTTCCAATTAGAAGGGACCTTTTCTTCTTTCCAAATCTTGTTAAACATTCTCTGTAGTTGTCTCATGTTGTCACTATTGATAGCTTTTAGCATCTCGGCTGTTATTTCATCTTCACCTGCAGCTTTGTTGTTAGCCATTAAATTCACTGCTGTTTCAATTTCATGCAATTCAATTTCATCTAGATTGACATTTAGTTGTGGGGCTGGTAAGTCAGTTTCAAGGTTTAACAATTCTTTTGGGTGTGGTCGATTGAGTATTTCTTGGAAGTGTTCAGCCCATCTTTGCTTTTGGTCTTTATTTGATGTTAATAGTGTTCCAGTTTTGCTAAGGATTGGTCTTTCTTTAGATGTAATAGTACCTGTTAGCCTCTTTTGTATGTTATATAAAGTTTTGCTGTCTCCTGTTTTTGCTGCTTTTTCTGCCTCTTTTATGTATGGTTTTGAAAAAAATGGATGCCAAAGAATCCAATTTATTTAATGGGATTTGCATGAACTGTGTCATTAAAAAAAATATTTCTCATTGTTTTGTTTTCATTTGATACATTTTTAATAGATAATTTAATAAATTGATCTACAAAATTAAGTTTCCTTTATAGTTAATAATACTTTGTTATTATTTATAATATACTTATTTAAAAACAACTTATAAGCAAAAGCATTAATTTTAAAAGTGAACAAAAAAAAAAACAAACCTCAAGAACTTGTTTGTCAGAAAAATCTTCCATTACAGACAGAAAAGAGTAATCTTGATGCTGAAGTTCAATTCATGCAGTGATATTTCATCAGGTTTGTTACAGTTACATGTTGCCTTCATTGATATGTAACACTGTTGAAAGATAAAGGAGAGGAAATAGACAGCATCAGAGTTAGAGAATGCAAAAATAAGAGCAAACCTAATTCAGTGAGATGACCTTGGTCTTGGCAGTCATAAATTGTCAGAGTTTTCTAAAAGTTATATAAGAAGTTTAAATTCAGTCAGTGAAAAGCAATGAAAAATATGAATCTTATACTTGTCTCAAGGTAGAGATGTTGATTTGTTTGGTGATTATCTGCCTGCAGCTGCAAACTGGAACTTATTTTTGAGCTAATCCCTTTATGAAACACAGACATTGAGCTGGATGGGGATCAGACCACGGTTTAAATCCTTTCACAAAGTGGGCACAGAAAATAAGACTCTTAGAAGACCCCACAACCTACACCAAGTCAGTTCCCTTCCCTATTGGCTAAGCTGAAGTAATGCAAGAGACTGCTTCCTGTAGCATTGTGAAGAGAGAGAGAGAGAGAGAGAGAGAGAGAGAGAGAGAGAGAGAGAGAGAGAGAGAGAGAGAGAAAGAGCAGGGTCTTGACCAGTCCAAATTGATGGATCCTGATAACTGAAGCTTCATTTTATCATTATCATCCTCACTACAACAGAGATTTCCTAGCATAACAAAAACAAGATGAACTGAAAAAAAATGAACGAATTGTTCTATATTTTCTGTGTGTTATTATGTACTTGTTTTTGACTTGACTGAATTAGACTGTCCCAGTTTTTGACTTGGCTGAATGACAGACTGTCCCATTCTTTGACTTAACTGAATGACAGACTGTCTCAATTTTTTACTTGACTGAATGACATAGTCCATGTTTTGGTTTTTAACAAATTTTTTTATACACCACAATGGTGCTTGCTAGATAGATTGACCATTTTTTACCTTGAGATGGTGTGGGTTTTTGAATTAAAAATGGACGAACCACTTTGTTGATCATGGTACCTTCCATGTCAAAAATATAAGACAGCAATAAAAAACCCTCTTTTAAAAGAAAAACATCTTTTGACTTTACTGAATGACATACTGTCTTGATTTTGATTGACTCAGTGACATAGATTGTCCCAATTTTGACTTGACTGAATGACATAGACTCTGTCATTCCCATTAATGTTGTTAGCATTCTGTTTGTTCATTCCTTTGCTTGTCCCTTGCGGAACTTTGCCTCCCAAACAGCACTCCTGTAGGCCTCTCGGTTGTGAGCAAGATGGCCTGCTGCTGCTGCATCCATTTCCAGATCATCAACGATGTCTTGCAGCCATCTTCGTTTCGGTCTTCCTCTTTTTCTTTTTCCCATTATGTATCCTTCCAATACGGTCTTCTCTAAAGTATCATGACATTTAATGTGTCCAAAATATTTAAGTTTTCTCTCTTTAATCCTCTTTACTAGCCAGTCTTCTTCAATATTAAGCTCTTGTAGTATAGATATATTTGTTCTTTTTTGTGTCCACGATATTTGGAGAACTCTTCTATAGCATTTACATTCAAAGGCATTTATGTGCTTCTCAGCTGTTTTGTTAAGTGTCCAGGTCTCACAGGCATATGTTGCGATGGGAAAGATGCATGCCCTTAAAAATCTTATTTTTGTGGTTCTGTCTGCTCCTCTCCACAGATTCTTTATTTGTTTTACTTTCTGAAGAGCAATAGATGTCCTCCTTTTAATTTCCCGCATTGTATCTCCATTATTAGTTAGTAGTGATCCAAGATATTCAAAACTCTCCACTTCTTCCAGTTTTTCCTCACTGATACATATTTCAGTTGCCTTGTCTGTTTTGTCAGTTGTCATCAATTTAGTTTTCTTTGCATTAAGATAGAGGTTTTGCTCTTCGCTGTTCTTACGGACTGACATAATTCGTTTTTCCATTCCTTTTTGTGTTGTGGACAGTAACACCGTGTCATCAACATATCTAATCTCTGGTATTTCATAACCTCCAATTGTTATGGCATCATAATATTCTTTGTCTACATCTTCTGTAACATTCCTCATTATATTTTCAGTATACAAGTTAAATAAGTAGGGTGACAATATGCACTCCTGACGGACCCCTTGTTTTATGTCAAACCAAGTTGTTGTTTCACCATTTATTCTTACTGCTGCTTGTTGGTCTAAATACAGCAGTGATGTTAATTGTATCAAATGTGTTGGAAATCCCATTTTTTCCATTATTTCCCAAAGTTTCTGGTGTTGTACACAATCAAATGCCTTTGAGTAGTCTATAAAGGATAAATATAGATTCACATTAAACTCCCTGCATTTCTCTATTATTAATCTTAGATTGAATATATGATCTCTTGATCCTCTTCCTTGCCTGAAACCAGCTTGGACCATATTGACTTCTTCTTCTATTTTCTTTCGAAGTCTACCCATTATGATTTTTAACAGAATTTTACTGGCATGACTAATCAGGGCAACAGTTCTGTAGTTGGTGCATAATTTCAGGTTACCCTTTTTGGCAGTGGTATGAATACAGTTCTTTTCCATTCTTTTGGCCAAATACCTGAATGCCATATCTTTTTACATAGTGCATGATAGATTGTTGCACACTCCTTTCCTCCTGCTTTAATAAATTCAGCGGTTATCTCATCACATCCTGGTGATTTACCATTTTTCAGACTCTTTATTGCCCATAAAACTTCTTCCATTGTCGGCTCGGGTTCTTTCTCCTCCAATAATAATTCACACTGTTGATTTCTGCTTCCACAGTCGGTTGTTTCATACATTCTTTTGCAATATTCCTTCCATCTTTCCAAAATTTCCTCTGTCTCTGTCAGGGTATTCCCCATCTCATCACAAATTACATTTAGCTTAGGTGTGACATTTCTCGTCAATGTCTTCATTTCTTTAAACATTTCACTATCTCTTCCACACCTCTGATGTTCTTCTATTCTTTCACAACAATCTTGTATGTATTGTTTTTTGTCTTTTCTTATGTTTCTTCGTACTTCTTTTGTTAAAGTTTTATATTTATCTTTGTTGTTGTTTGTCACTCTCCATTGCGTCTTCATTTCTCTACATTGTTTTATCAGTTCTAGTGTACCTGCTGTGATCCATCTATTCTTTTGTGTTTTCTTTACTGGAACCATGTCTTTAGCTGTTGTTACTAAGATATCTTTAGCCTGCGTAGCCAATTCATCTGGTGTCATCTCTTCCTGTACAGCCATCAGGATTTCGAAACGGTTCTTCACTTCTATACCGTATTGTTCTGGTATATTTGTAAGGTCAAAGCGGAGTGGTCTTGATCCCATAACTATCTTTTTTAGCTTTATCTTCATGTCTGCTATTAATAACTCATGGTCCGTGTCACAATAAGCACTTGGTAAAGTTTTTGCTGATGTTATGCTTGACCTCCACCTTCTCTGCACTAAAATGTAATCTATTTGATTCCTGGTTTTCCCATCAGGTGATGTCCATGTGTAAAGTCTTCTTGGATGTTGTTTAAAAAGTGTGTTAGCGATCATTAGCTCATTTTCCATACAAAACGCCATTAGATTGTCACCTGCCTCATTTCTGTGTCCTATGCTAAATTTCCCTACAACTTGTCCTTCATCTTCTGCTCTTTCTGTACCAATTTTTGCATTAAAATCACCCATTATAAATACAATATCATTTTTCCGTACCTGGTCCATTGTCGTCTGCAGTGTGTTATAAAAATGTTCTACTTCATCTTCTTCTGCTGCTGATGTAGGTGCATATACCTGGATGACTGTTACATTTCTAGGAATGCCCTTAAGTCTGATTGTTAGGATTCTATCACTTACTGGATTGTAGCCTAGTAATGCTTTTGATGTTGATTTGTCCAAATAAAAAGCCACTCCATTCTTTCCTCCTACTTCTCCGCCAGAATATATAAATATATTATCATTCTCGCTCTTAAAGTGTCCTGATCCTTTCCATCGATGTTCGCAGATTCCCAAAATGTGTATCCGCGTTCTTTTCATCTCGTCACTTATTACTTGATATTTTCCCTCATACATACTTCTTACATTCCATGTTCCTACTCTTATTTTTCTTTTTAGTTTGATACAGGGGTTTTCCTTGGTAACACCGTCAGGATTTTGTCCGTCATCACAATTACTAGTACCGACCTCTGCCTCACACTCTTCCCCAGTGTTAAAATTAGATCTATCTGGCCTGGGGGACTCACCACCAGATCTTTTTCCTATTTGACTTTCCATGATTGCTGCTTGGGTTTCTTGGTATGTTTCCAGAAGGTAGTTTACCATTGCTTTCCTTCCGGGCAGTGACTGTACTAGTCAGTGATCGTAGCCATTGTCCCTACATTGAGATCATCTGCCTACCATCATAGAATAGGTGACCATAACCAACATTATCTGTCAGCTGCTCTCCCATTCCATCCACCACCTGCTCCCATGGCTTCACGTCACCCTGATCGGGGGGCTATACGGGTACTCCACCTTGCCCAAGGGTGTCCCGTAGACTAACGGAGGTAAGGAGGCGTCTTACTTCTCCTTTGATAGGGGATACCCCTACCCCGCTACCACTGTTTGTATATACTCCATTAATATTATCTGTTAACAGATATTCTGTTAATTATCCATTCAAACTGTCGTGTGAAATTTATCACTGTATTAACGTTCACAGTTAGTTTCCTTAGTTTGTTTTGATTTGCATTTGCATTTTGAGATTTCTAGAGTTATAAACCAGTTTTATTTGTGCATTTTTACAGCCAGAATATCCTTAAAATGTTTATCTTTGGACATTTGTTTTCTGTATAGATTTCGTATGGAGCAGATTTCTGATTCATGACAGACACCCTACTGTTGTTCACCTCAGCATCCATTTATAAAATAGTCAGAGTGTATATTTCATAACAGAGAGCACCCATACAATGGTTGATCAGCCACCAACCACATGGGAGGGGGGTCTAGCAGTGGGGGTTGGATGGGGGGCATTTACAAATCATCGAAAACGACCGATATTAGTGTCGAATTAATAGTTTTTGGGGTCCCTGAGATGAATAGGGACATTTCCGTTGCCATTTAACTCCAAGGTCAGCCCCTGTTGGCATGGTTGGCCTAGGCGCGGGGGTGGGATGGAGGTGACATGTAAAAATAATCGAAAAGATCGATGTTAGTGTCGAATCCATATTTTTTCGGTGTCGTTGAGATGAATAGTGACACTATCGATACCGTTTAAGTCCCAGTTCAGCCCCCATTCGCGTGGGGGGGGGGGGGGAACACCTGGAGGTGAGGATTGGAAATAAAATGTCCAAACTGACCGAGATTAACGTCGAATCCATAGTGTTCGGGGTCGTTAAACTGATTGATGGCAGTCTTGATAACAAGTAAGCCCAAGTTTAGTCGAACAGAATGAATAGAATTCTGTAGAACAGTCTAGACTGTGTAGAACCGTCTAGATGGTTGTGGAAATGAACAGAAATTTCATGAGTGGGATAAATAAATTCCTGCACAACGTCAGGTACTCATCTAGTAAGAGATAAAAAGAGTGAAATAGTTGTGAAAAAATCAGCAAACCAATATTTCAGCAGAAATGCCTTTATCAAGAACAACAGAAGTCAAAAATAAACAGCCAGTGCACATTTTTCTAAATGAGCAGACTTTGGATAATTTTTCTACGTACAAGATGTTTTCTTGTAACTGAGATGGCAGTAAACTAAGAGAAATAAAACCAATGCTAAAATTTACACATTTCCTTTGAGCTTGACAGATATAAGCTTTTGTTTAGGTATTAATGCAGTTTTGCCTTTCAAATATAATGCTTTCCGTATTAAAACTTACACATTACTTCACATTAAAAATGTTTAGGTTACCCTTTCATAAATATTTAGATTACTTCTTTATAAATCTTCAGGTTACTCTTTTATAAATATTTAGGTTGTCCTTTTATTTCATTCTTTTTCACTGCTTCTCATTCTCCAGCTTTTTTATTCCTAATTATTTCATATCTATTTCTGTCATCCAATCATCTTCCATATATTTTGCTCAAAACAATTTATTTGGCTTTATTTTTTCTTATATCTTATATCCTTCCCGTGCCGTTAAACATCACATAGGGCTCGCAAGGTAGTTCTCCAATTTTTCCTGTCTTCGGCGAGCTTTTCAACCTTATCAAGGGATTTTATGCCTATTAATTTGGCCTCTTTATCTTTTGCCAGATCTATTTTTCTGCCAAATCCTTTTAAGTAGGGATCTTTTTTTTAAATCTTTAATTGCTGCTAAATATGGCTTTTATTTTATTTTTTTATGTGCATAGCAAGAGAAGGTGGGGGTACATTATTGTCTCTTTCTCTATGGAGAAAAGGTTACTGATTTTGTTATTATTCATTTGAGGTACCTAAATAATATCTAGTCTTTATTTTCTCTTTCATTTTAGAATTAAGCTTGTCAATAAAGACAGTTGATGCATTCCTCTGTTTATTCTTTTTTTTCTCATGCTATTGAAGATAGTGATGAGGAATAAAATGATGATGATGTGATTGACAGGTGTCAAAATTTGTGTCACTGCTACTAGAAAATCTGGAGTAGACTCCTGTCATATCAGTCCAATCCTTATTTGAATAATATATGCCACCTTCAAACAGGTAAAAAAAATGTTAAACACTCAGGAATGATCGTAATTGACAAAGCAATTGCAGAATATAATTTTAACTTTATTTTCATTTATTTTTGAAGCATTCACAAATATTGTCATGTTTTGTCTTGTCTCCTTCCTGATACACCTTTCATTGTTGACGGGACAAATAAACGCTTTGATAGAGCTCAGGCAGTTTGCTTCATATAACGGGATTCTGTAATATCTTCCTTCCTTGTTTAAACAGGTTGGTAATGGTGGCTGTGAAGTCACTGGCTAATGGGGCTGTGATTTGCTCAAGGAGATGGGCTTTCCCCCAGTTAAAATCTACCTGTAAACCAGGACTGACCTGGCAAGATCTTTTTACTGCTCGAAGAAAACAATGTATGATGTAAAAAATCATTATGGACAGACTACTATGTCCCAAAATGGTTTCTTAAAAAAATCATTTTAAAAAACTCAAGTCATCTATTCACATTTCATCATAACAGTCTGGAGTACAATATAATGTAACTAGATCCAACATGAAGATCCAGATTTGATCCAACATGAAGATCCAGATAGATCAACATGAAGATCTGGACTAGATCCTAGATGAAGATCTCGCCTCCATTACAACCATCCCTCACCTGCCTCGTCCGATGTCGTGTTTACTTTCATTCTCTCCTCTTAATTACTAACAGATTTAACTTATTATTTATTTTATTTTAATATGTTAATATTGAAGAAGGTTAATTAGTAGAGAGGATTAAACAGAGGAAACTTAAATATTTTGGACATATTATACGTCATGAGAATTTAGTGAAGACAGTCTTGGAAGGGTACATAATAGGAAAAAGAAAGAGAGTAAGACCAAGGCAAAGATGGTTACAAGACATCGTTGATAATCTGTGAATGGATGCATCAGCAGCAGGGCTTCTTGCTTACAACCGAGAGGCCTACAGGAGAGCTGTTAGGGAGGCAAAGTTCCACAAGAGACATGCAAATGACTGACTGACTAATGTTACTAACAAAATCAAACTCGTGATTCTGTTACCCAGGTCTTATTTGATATTCAAATATTCTCATCATGAACTTATTAGTTGTAATATCGACATGATCATTTTGTTGTTAAACTTATGAGATGAACAATCTAATGAAGTTCATTGTCAGTAATGAATATCATTAGGAGGGTGACAAGTACCATTATGAGACAACATTCTGATATCTGGAATAATTTTCGTTTCTGTGCTCATTTGCATTTTCTCACAAAATTCGCACCAGTCTATTCTGACGTTAAAAGTAGTAAATCTGTCCTTTTCCTTGAGCATTCTAGCGTACCTCAAATGGTCATTTTCAAGGTATTTCAGATACAAAGCCAGTACTTTTGGCGAAGAGAAGCTTCGCGGTGTTGATGAATGTCCCTTTTGGAATATATCTGTTGTAGTCGAAACCACCTCTGACAACAGGTATCACATGGGAATTGTACTGGAAAACTCGGAATAGTTTTTCTGTGAGGTAATCTTTGCAGAACGAGTTCTCGAAACCAAGGTAGAACTTGTATGTCGTATTCAGTCGGCTTTCACAGGCCTCCATTTCTGACTTTTTGCAAGATAGTGGGCCGCACTCCCATAGATGTCAACGTTTATATATTTCTATAGAGACCCACAACAGAAATCTGATTACTCGGCAAAAATATCAAATAATTTCTCAGCAAAAAAAATATCAAATAATGTTCTTTATAAATCATGTAAACATTACATTAAAAAAGCAACTAGAGTTTATTGTTCTGGTTTGTTGCTGGTGCATAATGTCTTTACTCAGTTCATATTATTGTTCTTTTTTGTTGATGTTACATAATATCTTTACTCTATTCATATTATTGCTCTGGTTTGTTGCTGATGCATAATATCTTTACTCTATTCTTATTATTGTTCTGGTTTGTTGCTGTTACATAATATCTTTACTCTATTCTTATTATTGTTCTGGTTTGTTGCTGGTGCATAATATCTTTATTCTTATTATTGTTCTGGTATGTTGCTGGTGCATAATATCTTTATTCTTATTATTGTTCTGATTTGTTGCTGGTGCATAATATCTTTATTCTTATTATTGTTCTGGTTTGTTGCTGTTACATAATATCTTTTCTCAGTTCATATTATTGTTCTGGTTTGTTGATGGTGCATAATATCTTTACTCTATTCATATTATTGTTCTCCTTTACTGTGTTTCTTTCATTGTTGTATTTCTCCCATTCCATCAGCCATTCTATGCTAGCAAATACATCTTATCAGACTATTGTTAGCTCGTAAACCATCAGTTTTTTTATCCATGAGCACATCAGGACTAAGGACAACATTCAACAAGATAGACAGAATGTAAATCCCTTACTTTCATATGACTGTGAGCAAGATAAAAATCGTATTGTTTTCCCATAACTTATTGACACAAGAACATCATACAACTACATCATTTTTCTACAGTCTCCATTGCGTTCAGTGAAAATCCTCCAGCGCTTTCTAAGTGCGTGCTTTTCTGTGTAACTGATTGCAAAAACTTCTAGTCGAGTGAGCAAGCACTTATTTGCCTTCTGTTGTACCTCCTGTTGAGGAGAATGCACGGTGAATGCTTTTAGCGGTGGCATTTGACATCCATTTCTGAATCTTGGGCCTTCTGCTGCTCTCAGGATTACTTTTGCATGGCTAGTATGAACAGTATGGGAGATATTGTACAACCCATTGAAATTCCAACCTGAAGCTAGATCCATCTTGTAATATATCCTGATGTTCCAAACCTCATGAGGAACCCTGTGAAGTACCTTTTCAGCATATTTGTGATTTCTTTCAGCACATGATACATGTCTAGTGCTAGCCATATCATCTGGTGCGGTACTGAGCCATACGCATTGGCTAGGTCAAGCCATATTACCTGTAGATCTTGCTTTCCAGATTTTGCCTGCTGAATAGCTTCCCAAATCATTGACGCATGCTCTAGAATCCTTGGAAACCTGGAATTCCTCCCTTCTGCGTGGATGTATCAACGTAACCACTGTCTAGGATGTATGTTGTTAGTCTTTTTGCCGTCACAGAGAAGAATATCTTTCCTTCCACATTTAGAAGTGAGATCGGCCTGAACTGGTTGATTTCGGTAGAATTCTGCTCCTTGGGGATGTATACTCCGTTAGCCTTTCTCCATTCTTTACATATGACTCCTTTGGTCCATGCTGTTCGTTGGAGTTTATGAAGCTTCTTTAGTACTTCAGGGCACCCTTTGTATAGTATGTAAAGAATGCCATTTGGGCCTGGTGCTGACTTGCCTTTAGCTTTTCTTACAACGCTCTCTACTTCTTGTAAGGTTGGTGGGCTGCATTTGAATTTGCTGCCTAGTGCACAGGGCCACACTAGACCTTTCATCTGCTCAAGAGGTAAAGAGGTATATGCTGAATTTTATCAGAGTATGTCTTGCTCAGATGTTCCTCGAGCACCTCCTTACCTACTTACAGCGTACCTGATTTTGGCTTTTCAAATAACTGCTTGGCAAATCCGAAGGGATCTATGTAGAACTTCTCTCTTGTGTATCTGGTTTCCCTCTTCCTTTTACATAGTCTTTCAGCTCTGCAAAGGGCAATGTGCTGGGATTTTAAATGCTGCCAAACCTGTCTTAGTCCTTCTTTTTTCTGATTCATGTGCCTTCTTGAATATTTTCCGGGCATGGTTCTTGTGCTGTCTTATTGCTTCTATTTTCCTCTGTCTTCTGGACTTTCTTGATGTCACTTTTTCTCTTTTTGCTTGTTTGGTTCCAAACTCTTTGTGGCAGTGAAAATATATTATGTTGCCAAATGCTTCCAGTTTTTGCTCCAGGTTTTTTCCTCTTAGCTGTTTGTCCAGTTCTTTGCATAATCCTGCGTCTAGGTTTTCCCATATGCTTTTTGCACATGCTGGTGGGAAGTTAATCTTGTCTCTGCTCTCATTGGAGGGCTGCATTGATTCTCTGCTGCCTGACTCAACCTGAATAATCCCTGTACTGTGGATTATATCCTGACAGAGATCTAATGTTTTATCTCAGACACTGTTGAGTATTGGGCAGCAAGGAACCACTACATCCCTTCTTCGTTCTGTGTAACTTCATGCCATGTTTAGTGTTAAATTTCCTGCCACAGATGCATGGATACTCAATCCGCTGTTCTTAACTCGAATTATATATATATATATATATATATATATATATATATATATATATATGAACGTGTGAGTGTACATATGTATGTTTTAGCATCACGCTGGAACGCCTGAAGCAATTTCAACCAAACTTGGCACACATGACTTACAATTTGAACAATGCACCATGGGGTTAGATAATCCCTATGACCCTTGGGGGTCTGGGTGATGGGGGCTTTGATCAATGCAAACAATATCCCACTGAATGATGGGAAATAACTCCAGTTATATTTATGCCTGCTTTGGATTGTCGGTCTTGACGGACAAATGTCAGCCCTCACAAATCGATGACGTTATTTCTGCTGAGGTGCCGAACCTTTGGCATTGATAACGAGAAACATTATACATGGAGCACATTTTTGATTTACGAAAGACACCTTACTGTTGTTTACCTCAGCATCTATTTAGAAAATGATCAGAGTGTTTAGTTCATCAAAGATAGCGCCCATGCAGTGGTTAATCAGCTACTAACCATATGGGGTGGGGGAGGGGGCTAGCGGTGGGGGTAGGATGGGGGTGACATTTACAAATCATCAAGAACGATCGTAATTAGTGTCGAATCCACAGTTTTTGGTGTCACAGAGAAGAATAGTGACACTCCCGATGCCGTTTAAGTCCAAGTTCAGCCCCATCGGCCCGGGGGGGGGGGCGGGGGGATCCTAGGGGAGATGATAGGAAATAAAATGTCCAATTTGACAGGGATTAGTGTCAAATCCATAGAGTTCGATGTCGTTAAGCTGATTGTTGACAGTTCTGATGACAATTAACCCCACGTTTAGTCGAACAGAACGAATAGAATTCTGTAGAACAGTTTAGACTCTGTAGAACCTTCTAGAAGGTTGTGGAAATGAATAGAATTTTCGTTTTTGGGATAAATAAATACCCGGACAACGATAGTGTGTGTCTTATCTTATATATCTTATATCCTTCCCGTGCCGTTGAACGTCACATAGGGCTCGCAAAGTAGTTCGCCAATTTTTCCTGTCTTTGGCGAATCTTTCAACCTCATCAAAGGATTTTATGCCTACTAATTTGGCCTCTCTTAACAATGTCCTCTTCAGAGTTTCACACTGTCTGCTTCTTTTTCTTCGGCCTGTTATGTTCCACTTGATAGCTTGTTTTGGGATTCTCTGATCATTTATTCTCATCAAGTGACCAACATATGTCCATCTCCTTTTCCTGATCACCCATGAGACTGGTTGTTGTTCAGTCATCTGTCTTATCTCTGCATTGTTCTTGAATTCATTCCACTTGATGTCAAGTATTTTCCTTATGCATTTGTTTTCAAAAGAGTCTAATTTCTTTTCTATTTCTTTAGTTGTTTTCCAGCTTTTGCATGAATAAATGAGGGTGGATATTACATTTGAATTGAATAGTCTTAACTTGGTTTTTGTGCTTATAACTTTTGAATTCCATATGTTCTAAAAATTCTTGAAGATTGATGCTGCTTTTGCAATTCTGATCCTAACTTTCTTTCTAGTGTCACCATCATGGTCTATGTAAGGTATGCAAATTGATTGACTTCTTCAATATCTGTCCCTTCTATGTGTATTTTTCCACTTTGATTGAGTGGAATTTTCATTATTTTTGTTTTGTCCTTGTTAATATCAAGTCCTATTTTGCTAGCCAGTGAAGACAGGCTATCTGTTTTTTCTTGCATGAAATTCACATTATTACTGATAAGAGTTATGTCATCAGCAAAATCAAGATCTTCTAGTTGGGTCCCATGTACCTAGTCAATACCTGTGTTACCTGTGCAGCATTTTTTTCATTATGAAGTCTACTCTAATCCCAAAAAGTAAAGGAGACAGTATACATCCTTGTTTCACGCCTGTTTCAATCTGGAACCATTCACTCATCCCTTCTTCTGTCTTGACTGCACAAACATATCCATTGTATAAGTCCTTAATGATGTTGACAATTTTAGATGGTATTCCACATAGACATAAAATTCTCCATAATGAATCTCTGTGTATGCTATCAAATGCCTTTTTAAAATCTATGAAGTTCAGTATTAATGGTTTCTGCTTTTCAATATGTTCTTCAAGTATTATTCTGAGAGTAAAGATCTGGTCGAGACAGCTTCTCCCTTTTCGAAATCATGCTTGTTCTTCTCTCATTGCAGTATCCACTATATCTTTGAGTCTATTCAAAATGACCTTGAAAAATACTTTTGACACAACTGATATTAAGGTTACTCCTCTCCAGTTGTTACAGTCACTAAGGTTGCCCTTTTTTTGGTATTTTAACAATGATTCCTTTCTTCCAATTAGAAGGGACCTTTTCTTCTTTCCAAATCTTGTTAAACATTCTCTGTAGTTGTCTCATGTTGTCACTATTGATAGCTTTTAGCATTTCTGCTGTTATTTCATCTTCACCTGCAGCTTTGTTGTGAGCCAATAAATTCACTGCTGTTTCAATTTCATGCAATTTAATTTCATCTAGGTTGACATTTAGTTGTGAGGCTGGTAAGTCAGTTTTAAGGTTTAACAATTGTTTTGTGTGTGGTCGATTAAGTATTTCTTGGAAGTGTTCAGCCCATCTTTGCTTTTGGTCTTTATTTGATGTTAATAGTGTTCAAGTTTTGCTAATGATTGGTCTTTCTTTAGATGTAATAGTACCTGTTAGCCTCTTTTATATGTTATATAAAGTTTTGCTGTCTCCTGTTTTTGCTGCTTTTTCTGCCTCTTTCGCCATATTGTCTATGTATTCTCTTTTATCCCTTCTAGCTGAACTTTTTACTTTCTTGTCTATTTCTTTGTATTTTGTTTTTGCCAAATCTCTTTCATGATCTGTTTTTGCATTCAACATGTCTAATATGACTGCTCGTCTTTCATGTATATACTTCCATGTTTTATCTGATATCCATGCTTTTCTATTTGGTTTTTCCAGTCCAGCGCTTACTTTTGCTGCTGTGATTATGGCTGTGCTGTAAGAATTCCATAATTCATCTATACCTATCTCCTCAACTTCACTGGGTGTTTTGGAATGATTGGCAAGTTCCTGATTGAAATTAATGTTAGTATTTTCTTCTTGTAGGCTGTGGCTGTTTACCTTTCTGTGTACTGATTTCTTGTGTTGACTTTTCAATTTTAGTTGTATTTTCCCTATGCACAGGTTGTGATCGCTGTTGACATCTTCACCCCTATAAGCCCTTACATCCATGAGAGATGTTCTGTATTGCTTTCTAATACAAAAATGGTCTATCTGGCTTCTAGTTCTATCATCTGGAGATATCCACGTTGTTTTATGTATCTCTTTGTGTGGGAATATTGTACCTACAATGACCATGGCCTCTGTTAGACATACTTGAATTATAGTGTGTGTGGGTGTGTATATATATATATATATATATATATATATATATATATATATTTATACTTCATTCGTCTGTTTATAGTTCATCTGTTTATGTACCTGAAATTCGTGACCCGGATGCTAACCTATCTATATTTAATGTATCTCGAAACTGAGCCCATAATTTCTTATATTCTATCAGCAATGAGAACTGAGAAAAACTGATAGATGATGGCCTCGTTTCCTGAATGATTCATAACGTAGTCATTTCGTGCCTCTTAAGGATATAATATGAACGGTGTCCGTTGAACTTCCGAGTAAAAAAAAAATTAACTTCCGAATGTGTCAACAGAATAATCGTCTCAAGATTGTAACAAGCTAAGTTGTGAGTTTTGATTTGCAGAGTCAGATTGAAAGAAGACACAAAAACTGACACAGCCTCAGAAAATGAGACAAAACAAAACTGTTTGTACTGAAAAATGACATTTAAATCTAGGGATTACCAGGGTCGTGCAGAGCCAGGTAGGTCCCTGGGTTAATTTACTATCCAAAAGTAAACATACAGGAAAAGAGAGGAAAAATATGGTTGTGGGGCTCTAGGGTTCTTCATTTTCGTCAGGTATATAGTTTACAATCATTCGTTTCTGGCAGCAGAAAATATGACAGACGGGGAGAAGGGAGGCGGAGGAAACAAAGAAGACATGATGATAGAGCTCATATTTTAGAAGGCGATGTTAACAACATCACGTCTGGTCGCCATTCCTTTCCAAAATGAGGCAGGTGCCCTTTTCTACAGCTGGGCTGAATGAAGATTGGAACCACCAGCCTTCACCATAGAAGTTGAGAACACTAACCACTTTCCTGCTCACGCGATGTGGCCAGACAGAGGTTTTAAAATATTCAAGTGTTTTAGAACCATCATTACACCCCGGACTAATATTCAAGTGTTTTAGAGCAATCATTACACCCCGGACAAATATTCAAGTGTTTTAGAACCATCATTACACCCCGGACAAATATTCAAGTATTTTAGAACCATCATTACACCCAGGACAAATATTCAAGTGTTTTAGAACCATCATTACACCCCGGACAAATATTCAAGTGTTTTAGAGCAATCATTACACCCCGGACAAATATTCAGGTGTTTGAATCATTACACCCCGGACAAATATTCAAGTGTTTTAGAACAATCATTACACCCTGGAGAAACCCCTAAGTATTTATTTCTCCTCTTTGTAAATAGCACCTCGGTACTGACGCGCAAACTCTGTAGCGCCGAAGGAATTCTTATTACTAGGAACTAGCAGGAAGGAAGGCAGGAAGGAGACAGCAGAGACAAAAGCATTGAACCCGGAAAGAAAAAAAAACACAACGGAGGTGATCCGGCCAGCCCTAACCTAGAAGTACAAATTAAACATCTCTTCTAAGTGGAGCTTATTTGACTATGTCTTCTTCTTCTTCTTCTTCTTTTCTAGAATTGTGAGCTAGTGCTACTTGCAGCAGACGGGATGAGGATGTTGAGACACACTCTCGTGTACGGCTTGGATGTTGGTCATGGCATATGTTTATTTTTCAGGCCCTGAATGCAGCTAATAAGCAGAGAGTGGGCAATACTTCTTTAGCAGACACCACCACCATGGGGGCTTTAGCGATCTCTGCTCCATTAGCCAGGCTAGGCCTGTTACTGAGGATGACAACAGAGAGGTGGGAGAGGGCCTTGATCAGCTATGGTTCGCCAACTCTGACGTCGGCATGTCAGTTAGGTTCGCCAACCATGACGCCGGCCTGTCAGCTATGGTTCGCCAACCATGACGCCGGCATGTCAGCTATGGTTCGCCAACCATGACGCCGGCATGTCAGCTATGGTTCGCCAACCATGACGCCAGCCTGTCAGCTATGGTTCGCTAACTCTGACGCCGACCTGTCAGCTATGGTTCGCCAACCCTGACGCCAGCCTGTCAGCTATGTTCCGCCAACCCTGACGCCAGCCTGTCAGCTATGGTTCGCCAACTCTGACGCCGGCCTGTCAGCTATGGTTCGCCAACCCTGACGCTAGCATGTTACTTTGGTTCGCCAACACTGACGCCAGCATGTCAACTATGGTTTGCCAACCCTGACGCCAGCCTGTCAGGCATGGGCCACTTACTGCCAAATCAGACAACGCCTTCGCTCCAACTGACTCAACTTACAGACAATATAAAGTTTCAGTTTCGATGTGTCACGTGATCAGCTGTGTTTCATTTAACACTTCCTATCCACGTGTCTGACAAATACCGTTCAATTAGTCTAACATTTAACACGGTTTATATATGTCTGACTGTGTATAAAGTAAGATTTTATGCTGCCAGAATAACTTATTAGCTCTGTGTTTCATATCATTTCTCTCTAGTATTTATCTGTAGCAGGGCTTTCAGTACTCATAGATTTTAATTAAAGAGGCATGAATATCACATTTATGGAACGTGCATTATCCTAAATGATATTTCGATGTAATTTTTATTTCGCAATAAACTAGAAATCACAGAATTAAGGAATTCAACTTAGAGCATAATCCAGGAATTAGAAATGCACCCCAGGCACTTCTGTGAGCTCTGTCTTTACCTTATGCTTGTGTTTCTGAACTTTTGTGAAGGTAAGCTTTCAATAATTTGCCTGTCTGTTAAACTACTATTTAAAACGTTTAAAACAGTCGTGCACCGAGTTACGGCCCTTCTTTTTACGTCCGAAAGTCCCATTTGTCTGTTTAATGCGTTGTGACTTATTTTGGATACTACTTTTTACAAATAGAAAATAACAAAGCTTTCAAAATGCACAGTAAAGTAACAGAACACAGCGTTGTATGGTTAGACGTGGAAAGAAAATTATAATTTTATAGGTGAGAACAGCCTGAACTTTATATTATGTCCTGGCTAGACGGTTGCGTGTTTGTCGGAGTCCTTGGTTCAAGTCCCATATAATTCTCTTGTCATTTTATTTATAAAACTGCTTTATCCGTGACTTTTTTTCGAGGTCTAATCATACAATACTGTACTGTGTTACTTTACTGTGACTTATTTTTTGATTAATTAAGAAATATTTATATCTACGTTCACTATAAGTTCAACACGAGACACGTGACGGCCTTGAACAAGCAAGCTGTATAACAATGTAGTGAGTACAGATAACAATGTAGTGAGTACAGATAACAATGTAGTGAGTACAGATAACAGTGTAGTGAATACAGATAACAATGTAGTGAGTACAGATAACAATGTAGTGAGTACAGATAACAATGTAGTGAGTACAGATAACAATGTAGTGAGTACAGATAACAATGTAGTGAGTACAGATAACAATGTAGTGAGTACAGATAACAATGTAGTGAGTACAGAATACGTGTATGTGTAGGAAGAACAATTTTTTTTTTGTGTCACTGAAAAGTTATTACGGTATGATTCATTACTTAATGTGTTTGTGATTCATATTTTAAAATTAATTTCCACACAGTTACGGTGCAAACTTGCATTCTATTCGTATTTTAAAATGATGATAAATATGTGTATTTGTCTTGTAGCATGTTATAACAGTCAAATGTTACTTAGTATCTGACCTACCACTATAACCACCGACAAACGACGAAATCCATGTATGTATATATTATATATGAAAACTTAAATATTTTGGACACATTAAACGTCATGAGAATTTAGAAAGGACCGTCTTTGAAGGGTACATAATAGGAAAAAGGAAAAGAAGAAGACTAGGGCGAAGATGGCCGGAAGGTATCGTTGATAACCAGCAAATGTATGCATCAGCAGCAGGCTGGAAGGCATCGTTGATAACCAGCAAATGGATGCATCAGCAGCAGGCCATCTTGCTCATAACCGAGAAACTCCGCTAAGAAACAACATAATAAAAGAACACTTAATAACGAATCTTCTATATGCGCCACACGTACTAGGGAGGAGCGAATCTTCCACACGAGCCACATTTAAAAGGGAAGCACGAATCTTCCAAACACGCCACACTTATTAGGGAAGAACGAATCTTAAAAATGCGCCATACTTAATAGTGAAGAACGAATCTTCCACATGCACCACACTTACTAGGGAGGAACGAATCTTCCACACTAAGTATGGAGAAACGAATCGTTCACATTTACTAGGGAGAAACGAATCTTCTACACTAAGTATGGAGAAACGAATCGTCCACATTTACTAGAGAAAAAAGAATCTTCCACACTAAATATGGAGAAACGAATCGTCCACATTTACTAGGGAGAAACGAATCTTCCGCACTTGCTAGGTAGAAACGAATCTTCCACATTTACTAGGTAGAAACGAATCTTCCACACTCGCTAGGGAGAAACGAATCTTCCACACTTGTTAGGGAGGAATGAATATTCAACACTTACTAGGGAGAAACGAATCTTCCACACTTATTAGGGAGAAACGAATCTTCCACACTTATTAGGGAGAAACGAATCTTCCACACCTACTAGGGAGAAACGAATCTTCCACACTTATTAGGGAGAAACGAATCTTCCACACTTATTAGGGAGAAACGAATCTTCCACACTTATTAGAGGGAAACGAATCTTCCACCCTTGCTAGGTAGAAACGAATCTTCCACACTTGAGGAATGAATATTTCACACTCACTAGGGAGAAACGAATCTTCCACACTTATTAGGGAGAAACGAATCTTCCACACCTACTAGGGAGAAACGAATCCTCCACACTTACTAGGGAGGAATGAATCTTCCACACTTATTAGGGAGTAATGAATATTCAACACTTACTAGGAAGAAACGAATCTTCCACACTTACCAGGGAGGAATGAATCTTCCACACTTGTTAGGGAGGAATGAATATTCAACACTTACTAGGGAGAAACGAATCTTCCACACTTACTAGGGAGGAATGAATCTTCCACACTTACTAGGGAGAAACGAATCTTCCACACTTATCAGGGAGGAATGAAACTTCCACACTTACTAGGGAGGAATGAATATTCAACACTTACTAGGAATAAACGAATCTTCCACACTTTCCAGGGAGGAATGAATCTTCCACACGTGTTAGGGAGGAATAAATATTCAACACTTACTAGGAAGAAACGAATCTTCCACACTTAAAAGGGAGGAATGAATCTTCCACACTTACCAGGGAGGAATGAATCTTCCACACTTACTAGGGAGGAACGATTCTTCCACACGGGGCACACTTACTTGAGAAGAAAAAAATACGTGAATGTTTTTTAGAATAGCACTTAAAACTACTGAAGTCAGTCCATGTTGCCGGATAAAACGTCATTTCAGCGGTGTGCTTACATATTCATGTTTATCATGATGATGATGATATCATTAAAGAGGATGTCCGAAGAAGTGAGAGTGTGAGAACAATGCATGTATTTACGGAGAGAGAGAGAGAGAGAGAGAGAGAGAGAGAGAGAGAGAGAGAGAGGTAACATTTTAAAAGTTAGTTTTATGATTTACATATGAATGTATTTATTTTTATTATAGTGTTTACTTGCCTTATTTTTTTTTAATGTATAGTAATTATATCAGTATGGGAAATGCTTAATAAGAGATTTGCTATTTTGTAGGAAATTGTGTTTACACGAAGGTCTTGAAACGTACTGTTTGCTTATAACTGGGTCCTACTCTATAGGACGCCAACTTCTTGTAATTTTAGTTTTTATAATAAATGATTCCGCAGAAACTTACCAGAATAATATGAGTTTATGTTACGATGCCCCCCGTGTGGTACCCGGGATCTGCAAAGAATAGGACCACTGTACCCTACCATGCATGATCGTAAAAGGCGACTAAGGAGGGTTCAGCATAGAGCCAGCAACCCTATCTGGTAAAAAAACTATCAGACTGCTACAGAAACGGAAGCAAGGGAAAAAGCAAATGCAGGTGGAAGGAGAAATGCGTATCAGGAAACTGAGCCCATGAAGGTTGTGGATGAAAGCCAGCCACTGGAAGTCCCCAGCCCGACTGCAGACCTCCTGGAACCTAAACATAAGATGCAAATAGGCAGCTGGAATGTAAGAACACTAAACCAGACTGGAAAACTAGCACAAACCATCAAGGAAATGCACAGATACAAACTAGACATACTAGGAATACAAGAAGCAAAATGGACAGGACAAGGCAGAAGGAAATTAACAACACAGCACACAGAAGATACAATAATATGGTCAGGTAAAGAAGATCTTCATGAAGGAGGAGTAGCATTGATTATAACAAAAGAAGCATCAAGAGCATTGCTGAAATGGACACCAATAAATGAGAGATTATTATATGCACGGTTCAACTCAAGATTCACGAAGCTGTCTATTATAGTTTGTTATGCACCAACAGAAGCAGCTGAAGAGGAATTAAAAGAAGATTTTTACAACAGCCTCCAAGCCACAGTAGAAACAATACCCAAGCATGATATGCTACTCATCTTGGGCGACTTCAATGCAAAAGTAGGTGAAGGAAATGAAGATAGAAGAAGAATCATGGGAAGAGAAGGAATCGGAGAAATAAATGAAAATGGAGAAAGACTGCAGTTTCTGTGAAGAAAACATGATGACCATCGGAGGGACAATTTTCCAACACAAAAACATCCATAAGGTGACTTGGAGGTCACCAGATAAAACCACAGAAAACCAAATCGATCACATACTAATAAACAACAAGTGGAAACGGTCACTACAAGATGTGCGAGCAAGGAAAGGAGCAGATGTAGGAAGTGATCACAACCTTCTGGTAGCAAAAATCAAACTAAAATTAAGGAAAGCCAAAATCGGAGAACACAGAAAGATACATTTTGATACAAGAAAACTGATAGACCAGCAAACAAGAAATGAATACTCAATAATACTTAAGAACCGCTTCAGTGTCCTACAAGACGAAGCAGAAATGTCCATATTAGAGTTCAATAAAACACTACAGGAAACAGCAAAAGAGGTGCTGGGATATCGGAAAAGGAGAAAAGAGGAATGGATAAGCGAGACCACATGGAAAAGATAGAGCAAAGAAAAGAAATCAAGAAAAAATTACTGAACACCAAATCACAACGGCTTAAAGAACGAGTTTTAAGTAATTATGCACAAAAAGACAAAGAAGTGAAGGAATCATGCCGTCAAGATAAACGTCAATATTATGACAACTTAGCAGAAACAGCAGAGAAAGCAGCATATACAAATGACATGAAAACCAATATAAAATCACAAAGCAGATGCAGGTAACTTCAACACAAGATGTGAAAGTGCAGTAAGAACACAAAATGGACAACTGGTCAGTGGAGAAAGAGAAAAATTGAAAGATGGAGGGAACACTTTAACACCCTACTAAACAGAACACAAGCAGCACAAGCAATAGACATACCTGAAGCAAAAACGGAACTAAACATCAATACAGGACCAATAACATAAATGAAGTAAATGAGGCGATAAAGATGCTAAAATCAGACAGGGCACCAGGTGAAGATGAAGTGACTGCTGAGATGTTGAAAGCAGAAGAAACAGAAACACCAAAACAACTTTGCCGGATATTACAACAAATTTGGGATTAGAAAAAGCCCCATAGGAGTGGAAAACTGGTCTTATAGTAAAACTACCAAAGAAGGGTGACCTCAGAGATTGCGGGAACTGGAGAGGCATTACCCTACTGCCACTCACCAGTAAAGTATTTTGCAGAATAATCATCAACAGAATTGTACCAACACTTGAGGAAAAACTTCGGAAAGAGCAGGCAGGATTTAGGAAAGGAAGATCATGCATAGACCACATATTTGTACTTAGACAAATATTAGAACAGGCAAATGAGTGGCATAGCACAACATATGCATTATTCATAGATTTTGAGAAAGCCTTTGACAGTGTCAACAGAGATGCACTGTGGAAAATCCTAAGATGGCATGGCCTCCCCCATAAAATAGTTAATGTAATCAAAGCCCTATACGAGGGTTTTCAGTGCAAAGTTATCTGTGGAGAACATACCTCCAGCAGCTTTAGGGTACAAACAGGAGTGAAACAGGGATGTGTACTATCACCAACATTATTTATCTTGGCAGTAGACTGGTTAATGAAGGAGGCAACATCAGACAAACGCAGAGGATTACAATGGACCCTTGACACAGTGCTGGAGGACCTTGACTTTGCGGACGACATGTGTCTATTATCAAGCAGTCACAAAGATATGCAAGATAAAATAAACAAGCTAACTCAGAATGCAAACAACATAGGACTAAAGATCAACGTAGGAGACAAAGTTAATGAAGCAAAATGTGAACAACAGAAATGTACTCAGAGTAGATAACAAGTTAGTGGAGGAGGTCAACGAATTTGTATACCTTGGCAGCAGAGTAGTAGAAAATGGAGACAGCACAGAGGACATCAATAGCAGACTTACTAGAGCAAACCAGGCTTTTGCAATGATGCAGAATATATGGAAATAAAAAAAACTAAGCATAAATATGAAAATCAGGATATTTAAGAGCAATGTTCTAAGTGTACTACTCTATGGAAGTGAATGCTGGAAAATCACCAAAACCATAGAAAACAAGTTGAATTCTTTCCAGACTAAATGTTTACGAAGAATTAAAAAAATATTTTGGCCAAACACCATAAGAAATAACATCCTATTAGCAGAAATGCAGATGAAACCACTGACAACAATTATTGAGGAAAGACGCTGGCGATGGTTGGGACAGGTGCTCCGAATGACTGACAACTCACTACCAAAAATAGCACTACGATGGACACCACAGGGGAGCAGAAGTAAGGGTAGACCAAAAGAGACATGGAGAAGAACAACAGAAAGGATGTTGAGCAATAGAGGGCTCACATGGGCAAGAGCAGAAAAAAAGGCGAAGGACAAGCATTTGTGGAAAACCCTTGCGGAAGCCCCATGTGCCCTGGGCACTTAAGGTTCAGAGAGAGAGAGAGAGAGAGAGAGAGGGATGTTACGATGCTGTCAAATTTGATAGAATATATCTACAGAATACCAAACAACGAAAAAGCAGTTGAAGATGCAATACACAGCAATGGGCTGTTTATGTTTATTCTACGAACGTTTTATTATATCAGTCAGGAATTTTTGATTCTATAAATATTTAACTACTTCTGTGTTTCTATATGTTATTTCAAAAATTTAATGGCGTACCACTTTAGAAGGACAGTTTTGTTTTCTTAAAAAAAATTTAAAAGATTCCCAACATAGCGGAAATGCATGGCTGGGACGGATGTAATGTCCTACGATGTTTACTAGGTACCCGATGGTACTTGTTGACTTCTGGGTGCCGTGACGATATTGGTTGTCTGCTGGGCACCGTGACAGTCCTGGCTGTCTGCTGGGTACCGTGACGGTCCTGGTTGTCTGCTGGGTACCGTGACGGTCCTGGTTGTCTGCTGGGTACCATGACGGCATTGACTGTCTGCTGGGTACGGTGACGGTCCTGGTTGTCTGCTGGGTACGGTGACTTTCCTGGTTGTCTGCTGGGTACCATGACGGCATTGACTGTCTGCTGGGTACGGTGACGGTCCTGGTTGTCTGCTGGGTACGGTGACTTTCCTGGTTGTCTGCTGGGTACGGTGACGTCCTGGTTGTCTGCTGGGTACCGTAACGGTATTGGCTGTCTGCTGGGCACCTTGACGGTATTTGTTGTCTGCTGGGCACCGTGACGGTATTTGTTGTCTGCTGGGCACCGTGACGGTATTTGTTGTCTGCTGGGCACCTTGACGGTATTTGTTGTCTGCTGGGCACCTTGACGGTATTTGTTGTCTGCTGGGCACCGTGACGGTATTTGTTGTCTGCTGGGCACCGTGACGGTATTTGTTGTCTGCTGGGCACCTTGACGGTATTTGTTGTCTGCTGGGCACCTTGACGGTATTTGTTGTCTGCTGGGCACCGTGACGGTATTTGTTGTCTGCTGGGCACCGTGACGGTATTTGTTGTCTGCTGGGTGCCGTGACGGTATTTGTTGTCTGCTGGGCACCGTGACGGTATTTGTTGTCTGCTGGGTGCCGTGACGGTATTGCTTGTCTAAATAATCTTCATGTTATACAAACTCGAATTTTGTCTGTCATTTACTGATTGCTCTCAGCTATGCTCTGGCCTTCACTTTTTACTCATTGCTCTCAGCTATGCTCTGGCCTTCACTTGATACTCATTGTTCTCAGCTATGCTCTGACTTACACTTGTTAGTGTTGCTCTGAGTTAACTGAATGTATTTACTTGTGCCATTCTTTTTGCAGAGGTGGTGGGTGCGAGAATACTAGAATGAGATGATATATGCTTGTATGATAAGATGTGTACTAGTGCGAGATGATATATGCTAGTATGATATGGCGTGTGCTAGTGTGGGATGATATATGCTTGCATGATATTTCGTGTACTCTTGTGAGACGATATCTACTTGTATCGTATAGACTGTATTAGTGCGAGATGATATATACTTTTATGATATGGCGTGTAATAATGTGAGATGATATATGCTTGTATGATATGGCCTTACTAGTGTGAGATAATATATGCTTGTATAATAAGTTATATACTTGAGTGAGATGATATATGCTTGTATGATATGGTGTGTACTAGTGTCTGAATCATCATCATCATCATGTGCCGTGCCGACTGGCGTTGGCTATTATGCTTCTCCAGAGTACGCGATCCTTCATGCATGCCATCAGCTCAGTTGGTGATCTCCTCTCACACCATCCGGTCAGACTGTCCAGTATCATTTCTCTTGGTCTTCCGCTTGATCTTCTTCCTTCTATTTTTTCTGTTGTTATAATATTTTCAATGCCCCCTCTTCTCATTGCATGTCCTATGAAAGTACATTGTCTCTCTCTCTTATCTTTTTGACAAGGTTTTTTGTCTCTCCAGCTCTTCTCCTACATTCTTCATTAGTTATTTTTGCTGTCCAGGGGATTCGCAACATTCTTCTAATAAACCACATTTCTGCTGCTTCCAATGATTTTTGTGCAGACTTGCCTATTGTGTCTGAAATGACGGTAAAATCCGGGACGGATTGGGCATTATTATATCAAATGTAGCTGCAAAGAGCCTTGTAGAATGGGAACCGGTGAACAGTCGTATAATAAGAGCACGATACAACCTACAACACGGAAGAATGACAATAATACAGTGTTATGCACCCACGAATGATGCAGATGATGATATGAAAGACGACTTCTATCACCAACTACAACAAATCATCAACAAAGTCCCTAAACACGACATCCTAATTGCTATGGGGGACTTCAACGCTAAGGTAGGGAAGGATAATACCGACGTTGAAAAAGTGATGGGGAAAGAAGGAATTGACATGGTTAATCAGAATGGAGAAAGATTAATTGAAGTATGTCTAACAGAGGGCATGGTCATTGGAGGCACAATATTCCCACACAAAGAGATACATAAAACAACGTGGATATCTCCAGATGATAGAACTAGAAACCAGATAGGCCATTTTTGTATTAGAAATCAATACAGAACATCTCTCATGGATGTAAGGGCTTATAGGGGTGCAGATGTCAACAGTGATCACAACCTGTGCATAGGGAAAATAAAACTAAAATTGAAAAGTCAACAAAAGAAATCAGTACAAAGAAAAATAAACAGCCACAGCCTACAAGAAGAAAATACTAACATTAATTTCAATCAGAAACTTGCCAATCATTCCAAAACACCCAGTGAAGTTGAGGAGATAGGTATAGATGAATTATGGAATTCTTACAGCACAGCCATAATAACAGCAGCAAAAGTAAGCTAGACTGAAAAAACCAAATAGAAAACTATAGATATCAGATAAAACAAGGAAGTATATACATGAAAGACAAGCAGTCAAATTAGACATGTTGAATGTAAACACAGATCATGAAAGAGATTTGGCAAAAGCAAAATGCAAAGAAATAGACAAGAAAGTAAAAAGTTCAGCTAGAAGGGATAAAAGAGAATACATAGACAATATGGCGAAAGAGGCAGAAAAAGCAGCAAAAACAGGAGACAGCAAAACTTTACATAACATACAAAAGAGGCTAACAGGTACTATTACATCTAAAGAAAGACCAATCATTAGCAAAACTTGAACACTATTACCATCAAATAAAGACCAAAAGCAAAGATGGGCTGAACACTTCCAAGAAATACTTAATCGACCACACCCAAAACAATTGTTAAACCTTGAAACCGACTTACCAGCCTCACAACTAAATGTCAACCTAGATGAAATTAAAGTGCATGAAATTGAAACAGCAGTGAATCTAATGGCTAACAAAAACGCTGCAGATGAAGATGAAATAACACCCGACGTGCTAAAAGCTATCAATACTGACAACATGAGACAACTACAGAGAATGTTTAACAAGATTTGGAAAGAAGAAAAGGCCCCTTCTAAATGGAAAAAAAGAAGTCATTGTTAAAATGCCAAAAAAAAAGACAACCTTAGTGACTGTAACAACTTGAGAGGAATAAACTTAATATCATTTGTGTCAAAAGTATTTTGCAAGGTCATTTTGAATAGACTTAAAGATATAGTGGATACCGCATGGAGAGAAGAACAAGAAGGATTTCGAAAAGGGAGAAGCTGTCTCGACCAGATCTTTACTCTAATACTTGAAGAACATATTGAAAAGCAGAAACCATTAATACTGTACTTCATAGACATTACAAAAGGCATTTGATAGCATACACAGAGAATCATTATGGAGAATTTTAAGTCTATATGGAATACCATCTAAAACTGTCAAAATAATTAAGGACTTCTACAATGGATATGTTTGTGCAGTCAAAACAAAAGAAGGGATGAGTGAATGGTTCCAGACTGAAACAGGTGTGAAACAAGGATGTATACTGTCTCCTTTACTTTTTGGAATTACAGTAGACTTCATAATGAAAAATTGCTGCGCAGGTAACACAGGTATTGACTAGGTACATGGGACCGAACTAGAAGATCTTGATAATGCTAATGACATAACTCTAATCAGTAACAATGTGAATTCCTTGTAAGAAAAAACAGATAGCCTGTCTTCACTGGCTAGCAAATAGTATTTGAAATTAACAAAGACAAAATAAAAATAATGAAAATTCCCATTAATCAAAATGGAAAAATACACGTCGAAGGAACAGATAGTGAAGAAGTTAATCAATTTGCATTCCCTGGCAGCTACATAGACCTGGATGGTGACACCAGAAAGGAAGTTAGAATTAGAATTGCAAAAGCAGCATCGATCTTCAAGAATCTTGAGAACATATGGAATTCAAAAGTTAAAAGCACAAAAACCAAGTTAAGACTACTCAATTCAAATGTAATTTCCACCCTCATTTATGCATGTGAAAGCTGGAAAACAACTAAAGAAATAGACTCTTTTGAAAACAAAAGCCTAAGAAAAATACTCGACATCAAGTGGAACGAATTCAAGAACAATGCAGAGGTAAGACAGATGACTGAACAACAACCAGTCTCATGGGTGATCAGGAAAAGGAGATGGACATATGTTAGTCACTTGATGAGAAGAAATGATCAGAGAATCCCAAAACAAGGTATCAAGTGGAACACAACAGGTCGAAGAAAAAGAAGCAGACCGCGTGAAACTCTGAAGAGGACATTGTTAAAAGAGGCCAAATTAACAGGCAATAAAACCCCTTGATGAGGTTGAAAGACTCGCTGAAGACAGGAAAAATTGGCGAACTACCTTTCGATCCCTATGTGACGTTTAACGGCACGGGAAGGATATAAGATAAGAAATCGTCGATATATAAATATCGTGTTACAAATTTTAAAATGACAAACTGACATATTCACCCTCTTATCTAAACATTCAAGTGAACTGGAAATTTTGAGGAAAAGAACAGGAGTGAACAAAAACAGGGGGTACTTCCTCTGATGATCTGAAGGAGTTGTGTTGTTGTTCCGCTCTCTACAGTAAAGAGTTTCCTGCATAAATTTGAAGTGAAAATCTGTTTATATATGATAGTCACTGAAATAAAAATCTGAAATCAATATCTGAAATCAAAATCTGAAGTCAGTTCTAAAAAATCATTAAGGATTTCCGTAGAAAAAATAAACGAAAATTTTATTCAAGACATCTTAGATGTAAAATGTTGCCATATAAATTCTATGATTTCTAATACCTGCCTGAGAAGACAACGAATAATGGGAAATTTGCTACATCTGTTTTTTCTTATTTTCGAATCATAATGTACAATTTCTGATTAGATATTCAGAGAATAACAGACACTAGGTATAAAGACAAGATCAAACTTGGCATGTACCAATATTCAGATAATATTAAGCTGACACTTGACACGAGTAAATTTTTGTTTTCCTCATTTAAACAGGGCAAGCACCAGACAGTCAACAATGTGAAAACTGCTGTACTTATTTGGGACCAAAGATCATTCGCTTGAACTTCTATGACGAGGAGAAAGATTTTGAAGATGCCAGGCAAACATGCACAAGGAAGAACAGCATTTTACTGACTGAGGAGATGTATGATCACATGAATGTTTGTATTCATAAATGTAAGTTAAGAACTAATTGTAATCTAAATTAGAATACATCATCATTAATGATTAATCATCCCTATCAAAATTATCATCATCATCATCAGTATCATCATCAACGTGGTCATTAGTGTATCATCATTTTCTTCTCTATTAACATTGTCACCATCTTGTTCTTCTACCACAGAAATTAATCAGATGAATTTAGAACCGATATAAATATTATTATATTGTATGAGACTGTGTTGTTACTTGTCGTAACATCAGCTGTCCCTTGTTTTCACTTTGTTGTTGTTGCTGTGATTCAGGGAAGACTTACTGCCAAATATTGTTATTTTTCTACTGTAGTAAAGCTTGCTTCTATCATTGTTAATGCTTATATTCTATCTAGAACTTCACTATCATTATAATAACTTGTGACTCTCAACAGGACAGATAATATCACTCTATAAGTGAATACATATCACTGTGAATTAATGAGTGATGCAAACAGGCAAAGTCAATTCGTTTTGTGTATTTATGGTTTTTGAAAACTTTTTTTTAAAAATCTCTGCTCTGTTAGTAACTGAAAGATAGTTTCAATCGTTTAAGATGTTAGCATGTGAGGAAGTGTTAAAACAAGTGTCTTTTGAAGACAAGCAATATATGACTATCGTGAGCGGATTAGACAGATCGAAAAAACTTGTTTTAAAAAATATGTAACTACAGTACTTCGGTTTTGTTCTGTAGTTGCGAGTTCATAATTTTAAACTTCTGTAAATACTAACAATAAGCATCGCATATTTCCTTGTAAAATATGACCATGATAAGTAATAACACAAAACGTTTATGTGTTTCCTGGTATTTGAAGAGTTAATGACTGTCATCACATCTGTGTTAATTTAGCGAAACCGTTTTATTACAATTATATGTAACATTATACTTTATTCTAGAACACATCATTTTGTGTATCATAATAAGAATATTTATTTTCATGCATCACTAGCAGGAGCCCGGTTATAAGTATTTTTTTTGGCATCTTATTTATAAGATATTTATAAGATGCAAAAAAAAAATACTTATAACCGTATAAGAAATAATATAATAATATTAGTTTAAGATACAAATTGTACACAGCGGTGTTACAAAGAAACATTTAAAAATGAATAAATGCTCACGATTAAAATTCCAGGAACCAAATTTCACAGCCAGCTGAAAATACTGGGTGAACATATTAAGTGCAAAGAAACACTAATATTTATAAAAAAAATTAAGAGTGAAATGAAATTCATAAATTATATACCATAATATTAGAAAGAAAGACACTTTAAAAAATGTACATAATCATACAAGTCAATGAAACAATTTTTCACATCTGACTCGGCGATCAGCGCAAACGAATGAAATGTAAAGACACTGTATCCAAGTCACAATAGTAAAGAAACAAAGTACCCTCGTAAATACAAAGGAACAATATTCTGAAAGTTCATATGCACTCTTTCAAGTCTTTACCAAATGCCAAGAATTTATACTTGTCTTTTAATGTTCTGCCAAGTACTTCTGTCTTTGTATATGATTTTCTCATGACATTTGTTCTCAAAATGTTTTTGTCCTGATATTTTCAGTGTTGTTTCATTCATTTAGAATTTTAGTTCTTTGGTGATCTGCATTCAAGAAAAACTAAACAGTGTTTTAGATAAATAGGGTGCTTCAAGGGCAGAAGATCTGATTCATATGAATTCTTACTTTACTTTATCCTTCCTCTTGTACCTCGAAGTGACGAGAGAAGATTGGCATTTTTGGGCCTCAGTGACGGTCATGCCATAATTAGCGAGTATCTCTCTGATACCATCCATCCATCTTCTTTGATCTGTGTCCTGTAGATCTTTGGCTGAAGGCTCTTGAGCTTGGCTGTAAGTCTGTCATTCTCACTAAGTGGCCGAACCACTTGACTCTTTGCGTTTCTATATGTCGTAGACATGATGTAGCTCCTACTGCTGTCTGTCATTTCTTAGCTTGTCAGACCTGGTGATATTTGCTTCTCTGTGTGTCGTAGACATGATGTAGCTCCTACTACTGTCTGTCATTTCTTAGCTTGTCAGACCTGGTGATGTTTGCTTCTCTGTGTGTCGTAGACATGATGTAGCTCCTACTACTGTCTGTCATTTCTTAGCTTGTCAGACCTGGTGATGTTTGCTTCTCTGTGTGTCGTAGACATGATATAGCTCCTACTACTGTCTGTCATTTCTTAGCTTGTCAGACCTGGTGATATTTGCTACTTACCTAAGACATCTCATCTCACATGTGGTTATTGTATTCTGTTGTTTCTTAGTAAGTGCCCATGTCTGGCATTGGTAGCACAGCGTTGATAAGAATGTGCCATTAATTAGTTGATTTACATTAATGAATAGTTGAAATACAAAGGAAGCATTTGCAGTTAACAATATCTGAAATGAATTCATCGCTGATATCCAGAGGACAATAATAGATGTAAAAATTAAATGTGAAGAAATGACATTTGTATCATAATGTGCTACCAAATACTTTTATTTTTGTGTGTGATTTTCTCATGATATGTTCACTCATTCAAGTCCATGTCCTGATATTTTCGTTCAGTTATGTTTTAGTTCCTTGCTATTAAAAGAAGGCGAATAAATTAAATGTAGGAGATACTTCATATTTTAACACACTTAATTATATTTTGACACACTTCTTTATATTTTAACACACTTCATTATATTTTTACATATTCTTTTTCCAGCGTGGTGAGATTTCAATTATAAAAATCTGATTAACAACAATAAAAAAAGTGTTCGCATGAATGAAGTAAATTCACTCAGAAAAACTCACCTGAAGCGTTCACTTTCGTCCTGCCTGAAAGGATGAAATATTCAGCTTCTGTTTATTTCTCATAGACCATGAGAGTGCTTCAAATTACACTGAATTAAATCTTTAAACGAAAACAAACAAGTCTGGCATCATCAAATTACAAAACGTCACATCAAGTACGTCAAGTAATATTACCTTTTTTCTTATTCTATCTTGTTAACTCTTTTTTTTTAACTGTTAATAATTTTTTGTCTGTTGTTTCCTTCTTTCATGTGTATTACAAATTTTCCGTCCAGCAAGTCTTATCTCAAATTAGTTACTTTCTAGCTCCTATTAAAACGCTTGTGTAAATATTTTTTCTGTGTGTTCTGTACAATTATATTTCGTTAGCATTTAAATGGTGTCGCGGTGGTGTAGTAGTTAATACACTCATATGCCGACTAGAAGGTCTCTGATTCGATTCCGAACTTTGGCGAAAGTTTCTTTTTTTTTTCTAACCGATCGGTGCCGGGGTCAATACAGTCTCCAGAAAATGGGTACCTGGTGTTTCCCTAAGAAAAAGCAGGCCATAAAGGCAGCTGCTGGTATTCCTTTCACAAACGTTATAGTGTCCTAGAAATGTGAAAGTACTGACACTTCATGCCCCTTACAGCTTTGACTACACAACACTTCTGTGGGTTATGGAGGAAGTGGACATTGCGCTAGGATACTCTGGTGGATAGCCGCAGTGCTTCTAAAGAGAACTGTGACACTGTGATATCAATCATGTGTGATAGTATTTTAATATTGTATTAAGTTAGAGTAGATTTTTCCTTTCGAAGGGAAATACTCTAGGTTAAATTAGTACTTAGTCTGTAATTTTTAAAGCCATTTCGGTGGCGTAGGAAACTTCAATGATATGTTGTTCAGGATTTGTCAAATTCTCGTGATTAGTACATTTTTTATAGTGAGTTGTTTGCTTAGGCCGGATATATTTAGTAACAGAAAGTTAATTTTGGAATTGTTTTTTTCAGTGCGTTTTCGAACAGGCAAATTCACGATGATTAGTTTTCTCGTGAAGTAAATCTTCGGAAAATTTCTATAAGAATTTGCTGCTTATATTTAAGCATCAGTACCTTTTAGTGTGGGGGATGATTATTATGTTGATTACCAGAATTGTTGTGAGAATTACTGTAAGATTACTATGAGCTGATTGTTAGAGACATGCAGTGATAGATCCTAGTGTGTGCCTAGGATGGCTGCATTCAGAATTTGTATTGCTATCAGTAACTAATTGTCTAGTATGTGATTACAGTGAGTTTTTACCAGAGAACTGAAGAATATGAGAATAATACAGTTTGGAGATTTTAACAGAGCAGCAGTTTGGTACTTTGTGATGTGTTGTGTGTGAATTCAGGAGACCATTCTGGAGGCTGTAAGTAGTAAAGCTCTTTTGTTCTCTGTTCATGTGTGACAGCAGTTATAGTTGGTATAAGTGTTGTTCACTCCCTCCCTACATGGCAAACTCAGTTCTTGCGGGGAGGAGGGGGGGGGGGGGAGGTTGGAGCTACTTGTATATTCGTTGTATATGTTATAACATTCTTCCATCCTTACCTATCATTCCACATTTTCTTCATCAATAAAATGTGGTTTACTGTTATGCAATACTTGTCAGTTGCTTCACGCTTTTAAGTGTCACTGCTCTTTGTTGGTAAGATACCAAACTAAAATCTTGAAGCAGAGAATTTGAAGAAAGACTTCTTTAGTTGTGCTGGAGAGGCACATTAGCACTATGTCATCATTGTCACACTATGTCTACTACAGACAAACACACACACGTGAAGGTGGTTCCACGATGACCCGCTGAATCACTGAGTAAAGACAAACTGGTAAACATGGACCTCGAAGCCTGGGATCACTCCGCCAGGACTACCCCAAGGCTCTCCACTGTCACCAGTGCTTCTCAACATATACACTGCCAGGAATTCACAACACCAGACTGGTCCTGGCCGAGTACTGACATATGCAGGTGATATCCTTACATATGCACATTGAAACTGCAAACAGAGGATATTTACCCACATTCAAGAAAATATTAACCATATCATGGGTTGATGTAAGGACAATAAAGCAGTGATAAACCCCAACAAGGCCAAAATATTGTGGTGCTCATTAGATAAAAGATCTGCTTAGATCACCCTTCCGGTAGTGCAACGGCGAATATATTTTGAAGTATCAATTTTATGAAATACCTTAGGACTGTGTTCGACAAGACACTATCTTTCATCCACCAAGTGGACATGGTTATTCAGAAAGCAAAGAAAGGTCTCAGTGCAATGAAGGTCATGGCACGTGCTGGACTACCCCCAGGGACACCTTTCCTTCTGTTGGGGACGTTGGTGGTGTCGGTGGTTGAGTATGGCCTCGGACTTCTGACTTTATCCACGACTCAGGTAATCAAGCTTGAAAGAATTAATTAAAACGAGGCCAGGACAGCAGTTCTGGTGTGCACCGGGGATACTCCAATCAAAGCTGTGTGCTACTTGCTGGATATGCCCAGCATGAAAGTAAGACGCATACATGAGCAAGTCAAGACGTACATCAGGATTGCGGCAAACCACGCCCTCCTATCAAAGCTGACCTCAACAAAAGGTAAACGTATCAAGCGATGGAGATCATGGATGGCGGAGACAGAAGAGACATTGTCAGCAGTCTGCTACCCAGAGCAGATTCCCCAAGAACCAGACTGGACTAAAGTGCCAAATATGTGGAATCTAATGAAGGTTATGATCCAGTTTGGCCGTGAATGCCGAGACTGGGCTTAAGGTAAAACAGAAGCCGAGATGCAGGAACAGATTCAGCATCACTCCATATCACATGATCTTCATAGACGGGTAAGTGGCATTAGGCCTAAAAAGTGGATGGGCCTGTTTTTTTTTATCGTAACGGCATACCGGTTGCGCGTAAATCAAGAGCCTATGCAGCTATCACTTCGAGCATGATTATGGAGGTGCAGGCAGCGTCAGAAGCAATTTCCTGGTTGGCGGAGCAAGGCGACTCGCATGGTGTCATTGTAACAGACTAAAAGAATGTCACAGAGAATCGGGAGACTTTTCTTCCGCAGAGAGTGTCCCCAGCTTCTAGAGGGCTCTGGGTTATCAGGTTTGATGTGGATCTACTGGCAAGATCATGCCGGGGTCAAAGGCAATGAGAAAGTGGACAAGCTGGTAGGCATGACAATTAAGGGAACCCTAAGAATTGACAAAGGAGAGATTGCAAGAGCCACCTTGGATAGGCTGTGTATGGAGGACATCGGTCTGAATGACGACAATCAATTCAGGAGGATGATCGAATTGGAGGAGAAGAGAGGAAGTAGACGTTTTCCCGAAATAAGTGGTTTAGCGCGTGTTACTTACAACCTTTGAGTGACTGGCTCCACCACCAGGCGCACGCTTCAGTGGGGATGCCAGTCTCTGAGTACAGTTACGACATGCAAATTCTCTGGGACACAGATTTAACCTTTAAATATATCTTACATACATTATTTACCCTTCAACACTTTTTATCTCTTTCTAATTTCTTCAATATTTCATTCGCTTTATTTTCCTCCTTTATCTATAATTACATTTTCAGCAATTCCTGTTTTTACAGATCTTGAAAACAAAACTTCTGCTACAATGTGGCTAGATGGAGAGGCAAATAAATACAATCTTGAATATTTTCCTACATTCAACTTGAAAGGAAAGAGTTACAGCAACAAAGATCATGGGGAGCATAATGTTGTCTGTGTCAGTCAAGGTAAGCGAACCCTTCTCGTGGATATTAGAACTTGGCAGCGTTAAACTGGGAAGGGAAGCTGGAGTCTCGGGTTCAGAGAGGTTAGGACTTAGAGAACTTATTCACAAATAAAAACTGTTTCACTATATTAATCATATATTTTGTTATAAACCTATCAGTGATACTGTTTTGTTATAAACTACCACAAATAGTGGTTCTAATAATGTAAAAATGATACTGTTTTCGTTTACAGCCAGCATTTCTGTTTGTAGTTATAAACTACCAGTGATGCTGCTTTTAAGTGGAATTTCTCCTTTTGTTTTTAATCTGTCATTTATGCTGTTCTGAAACTACGACCAGAATGCTCTTCGCAGACGATGCAGTGAAGGTGCTGAAGAATTATAATCGTGTTGGATGAGAAGTGGATTTTGGCAATTATTTTTGTTGTTGTTGCAGAATTTGAATAAAATAATGCTATAGAGTATTCATTGTATTCTGTTTTCATTATTTCTCATTAACTCAAAATCACAAGCCAGAGTGATGTGACACATGCCAGTCTATTTTCTGTAAGATAAATGCTTAACAGATTTATACCAGGGCCGGCGCTGCTATTAGGCCAGGTAAGTGACCACCTAGAGCACGGACTTCAGAGTGCCACCGTTGTGACATTCTAGGGGAACAATTTTCTATAGATTACTTTACTTCATCTAGGGGGCAAAAAATCTTGTCACCGGTCCTACAGATATCACAACAATACCTTTTCGGGTTTTTTTTTTAATCTGCAGAAAATTGAATATAAAATAAAACTGAAAGAACTAAGAATAACAGGTCTTGTGACAGAATAGTCAAAGGGAGTTAATAAACGCATAGTTTAGAACTGAAAGAGTATCTTATCTTATATCTTATATCCTTCCCATGCCGTTAAACGTCACATAGGGCTCGCAAAGTAGTTCGCCAATTTTTCCTGTCTTCGGCGAGTCTTTCAACCTCATCAAGGGATTTTATGCCTGTTAATTTGGCCTCTTTTAATAATGTCCTCTTCAGAGTTTCACGCGGTCTGCCTCTTTTTATTTGGCCTGTTGTGTTCCATTTGATAGCTTGTTTTGGGATTCTCTGATCATTTCTTCTCATCAAGTGACCAACATATGTCCATCTCCTTTTCCTGATCACCCATGAGACTGGTTGTTGTTCAGTCATCTGTCTTATCTCTGCATTGTTCTTGAATTCGTTCCACTTGATGTCGAGTATTTTCCTTATGCATTTGTTTTCAAAAGAGTTTAATTTCTTGAAAAATATTTATAACTACAAAGAGAAATGCTGGTTGTAAACGAAAACAGTATCATTATCACATTATTAGAACCACTATTTGTGGTAGTTTATAACAAAACAGTATCATTGATAGATTTATAACAAAATAGAGTATGGTTCCCTTAATTTTTTTTAAAGGTCAGATTTGTACTTTTTTACCTAAACACGGGAGACACGTGCAGAAACGCTATGTCAAGATGTTAAGACTCCAGGGAAGAGGTAATGTACCACTAGACAGAAAAAAGTTCACAGTTGCACGATTTTTGTGGCGAAAAATTGGTTGAAGGTTAGCTTTGGGTAATGAGAGTCGTGCGAGTTGACTTCACATGTAAAGTGTTGTAGCACGGGCTTTGGGGGAGTTTGTAAAGATATATGACTGATTTTTGGAGAGAGAGAGACAGAGAGACAGAGACAGAGAGACAGACAGACAGAGAGGGAGAGACATAGATAGACATAGAGAGAGAGGGAGAGAGACATAGAGAGAGATATATAGAGACAGAGAGAAAGACAGAAAGAGGCATAGAGAAATATAGAGAACATATAGCATAGATGCATAGTTATAGATATGTTGAGATGTAGTTTGAATTATAGATTTGATTGTTAGGTTTCGGGTTAGGAAGAGGCTTGGTTTCCATGATGTAGACGTGATTCTGTTTGTCCTTATTATGACAGCATTGTAGTCTGGTTGTTTGATAATTGCAAGGTAGCAGTAGTGGCGTGTCATTTTTTCAATGAGGAATTTCATTGTGTGTTGTGTTGAAGGGAGCTTACATCAGTGATTCTATGAATTGTAAGAATCATTGATTAGTAGGTTTTTCTTTTTTTTTTTTTGCTCTCCGATTGTAATCTCTATCTTCCAATAGCCAACATGTTCTCCCTGGAAGCTATGTTTTCGTTTTTTTTTTTTTTGCTGCCGTGTGGCAGTGATTGCTTTACTCCATCTTCATGCAGTCATCCTAACTTTGTCACACATAAATCCGTTATCGCTCTTTCTATACCAGTGACTCTGTTGAGTATCATATCAATGCCAAGTGTCAGAGTATGTAAGCTTCCCAAGTTATCATTAAACTTCTACGTTGTCCTAGTGTCTGAGTCTGTAAGCTTGCCAAGTTATCATTAAATTTCTACCTTGTCCTAGTGTCAGAGCATGTAACCCTGCCAAGTTATCATTAAACTTCTACATTGTCATAGTGTCAGAGTATGTAAGCTTCCCAAGTTATCATTAAACTTCTACGTTGCCCTAGTGTCAGAGTATGTAAGCTTGCCAAGTGACTGTTAATCTTCTACATTGTCCTATTATCAGAGTATGTAAGCTTGCCAAGTGACTGTTAACATTCTATGGTGTCCTAGTGTCAGATTCTGTAAGCTTGCCAAGTTATCATTAACCTTCTACATTGTCCTAGTGACAGATTCTGCAAGCTTGCTGAGTGATTGTTAATTTTCTACTTTGTCCTAGTGTTAAAGTCTGAAAGCTTGCCACGTGACCGTTAACCTTCTACGTGGTCCCTGTGTTGAAGTCTGTAAGCTCGCCAAGTAAACGTTATTCTTCTACGTTGTCCAAGTGTCCGATTCTGTAAGCTTCCCAAGTGACTAGTAATCTTCTACGTTGTCCTAGTGTCAGAGTCTGTAAGCTTGTCAAGTGACTGTTAACCTTCTACGATGTCCTAGTGTTAGAGTATGTAAGCTTGCGAAGTTATCATTAAAATTGTGCGTTGTTCTAGTGTCAGAGTATATAACTTGCCAAGTTATCATTAAAATTCTGCGTTGTCCTAGTGTCAGAGTATGTAATCTTGCCAAGTTATCATTAAACTTCTACGTTGTCCTAGTGTATATGTAAGCTTGCCAAGTGATTGTTAACATCTACATTGTCCTAGTATCAGAGTATGTAAGCTTGCCAAGTGACCGTTAATCTTCTACGTTGTCCTAGTGTCAGAGTCTGTAAGCTTGCCAAGTTATCATTAAACTTTTACGTTGTCCTAATGTCAGAGTATGTAAGCTTGCCAAGTTATCATTAAACTTCTACATTGTCCTAGTGTCAGAGTATGTAAGCTTGCCAAGTGACTGTTAACCTACATTGTCCAAATGTCAGAGTATGTAAGCTTGCCAAGTGACTGTTAACTTTCTACGTTGTCCTAGTGTCAGAGTCTGTAAGCTTGCCACGTGACCGTTAATCTTCTACGTTGTCCTAGTGTCAGAGTATGTAAGCTTGCCAAGTGACTGTTAACCTTCTATGTTGTCCTAGAGTCGCAGTCCAGTGATCCTGGGTGTTCTTGTTGTCGTTCAAAGTATTTAACCAGAACGAAAGAGAGTAAAGATCTATCAGATCTATCAGCACTTCTTCTAATAATAAAACTACACACTAGGAAACTTTCTGTCAACATCAGTATCAACAATATGATTTGATGATACATTCTTCTGTAGTAGCAGGAGTTTTCTTGATACCAGCACTTCTTTGTAGGCTACACACAATAATTAGTTTATGAGTCTATAACTACACAAGTAGTCACTGCAGTAAAGCTGTGATATTAAAATGTATAAACTAGGAAAAAGAAGTAGGAACATCTCTATTACTTATCGAGAACACAACTGTGACGTTTCAGCGGGAGCCTTAATCATACAAAGACGAAGAAATAGAGAGAGAAGATAAAATATAAATTCACATGAATTCTATGTAAAAGAAAACTCAAATAAAATTAATAAAGCACTTAGCTGTAACTTGTAAGAAGCTGTGGCTTGTCCGACACTGTGTGTCAGAAATGCGCATTGTGGAGTGTAGACAGTATTTAAATGGAGATTTGGGATATGTGACAGTTGGGTCGCTGAGTGTGGTGGGCGGGGAAACCGCGGAGGGGAGAGAGAGTGAGATACAATGGTAATCTAGCCGAGAAAAGGTGAAAAAGGTGATTATAATCGGGTTAGTGGGGTTCTAATGTGATGCTTTGAAGAGGTTCTGAACTATGTGTAACAAATGAGAAAGGGTGGAACTTAGTGGGAGGGATTATGATTGTGGAAGAGGAGAATGTTAGGTGTAGTTGAATAATGAGTTCAAATAAAAAGATTTTCAGGAATATGGGACTCTGGAACCACATGGTTTGAAGTCGTTATTCAGTTACACCTAACATTCTCTTCTTCCACAATCATAATCCCTCCCCACTAATTTACACTCTCTTCTCACTTGCTACACATAGCTCAGAAACTTTTCACAACATTACATTACAACCCCTCTACCCCAGTTATAATCACATATTTCATCTTCTCTCGACTAGATTACCATTATATCATTCTCTTTCCCCTAACGTTTCCCCACCCACCACCCTCAGTTGCGACCCACCTATCACATATCCCAAGTCTCCTTTTAAATACTGTCTACACTCCACCATGCGCATTTCTGACGCGCAGCATCGGACAAGCCACAGCTTCTTACAGGTTACAGCTAAGTGCTCTATTCATTTTATTTGAGTTTTTTTTTAACATAGCATTCATGTGAATTTATATTTTATCTTCTCCCTCTATTTCTTCGTCCAGTATGTTCTTATATGGTTAAGGCTACCGCTGAAACGTCACAACTGTGTACTCGTTAAGTAATAGTTCCTGGTTTATATATTCTTGTAGGCTAGCGCTGCAATTTCTATTTCAGTAGCACCTGCAACATTGCTTGAGTAGTACACACGGTCTTGTTAAAGTGGTGCTAGTCTTATTTTATTTACATGGTACTGTGATTATAATGCCAGATAAAGTACAAGCCATTGGCTTAAACTTGGCACACACAAAAAATTAAATGTTGCAAAAAAGACTTGCTGAAGTGGCATCAGTGCTTGATTTGACCGAACTGGTAACAAAATTTACAAAAAGGAAAAAAAGAATGCAAAGTGAGATTTTGATGTGCCTGGCCATCACATAGCCATAGAGAATGAAAGGTTTCTGATATAAAATGTTTTAATATCTTTAATGATCCTTGGTTATAATGTTTTTATTTACTTATATGTGTCTGATGTAGTTATCACGTAAACAAAAACATACATTTGATGTTGAGGGTCCTTTCCCTTGGTGGAAGTATGTGTCAGGTCTGCTTGTGGAGAAGGGGAGGGAGGGTGTAATTAAGCTTTCCTACGGAGCAACATAATCTAGCACCAGCCCTGATGTCCACACTTCATAAACTGAATAACTGAATAAGTAAATGACATGTAATATTTTGAAGAAATTTGATGCCTTTATTAACAGTTTCTTGTTTTCTTGTTCTTAGATAAAACTTACAAAGCATTTAATCTGGTAGTAGAGGATGTCACTGGCCATAAACTTATGGAGCTGGATCTTCTGTCTCCTCCATGGACAGAAGGGGAAGTTTTTAGAAATGTTTCTGTGGGGCAGACTCTGACATTGATATGTGAGGCAGAAGGCATTCCAGATCCACAGATGATATTCAGGAAAGATGGGGATGAAATGAGACATGTCACAAGAATTAATACTTCACAGAGTATAAAACTATCTGTAGACCAGTGTGGCAATCTGGGAACATTTACATGTGAGGATAAGACTAGAAGTCTAAACAAGAGCATTGTAATCACAGTACCATGTAAGTAAATGGTATTTTTTTGGTCTATTCATTTTATCTTTCCTTTTATATGCTGTTTTGGTTCAAAGGAGAAAACTTTGTTTGTCTGCCTCATTAAATACACTGTTTTGTTTCTGTTTGTTCTTGGTTAATTGTCAAGTTGAAATGTATGTTTGTAGCATTTCATTAACTTTCATTTTTGTTATGCTTGAATACTTATTGTTAAAATATTTAAAACAAAACTAGGAACAGTTTTATTAATTAATGAGGACACAGTTGTAACATTTTGGTTTACACATTAATCATACACAAACATACAGGACACAGAAATATGTAAAGAGCAGAGAATATAAATCCATGTCAATGATATAAAACAACTAAAGGAAAACAATAGACAAAATGGAGCACTTTTCTGCAACTTGTAGAAATGGAGTTAGAAAGAGCACTGGCCCTTGTGGTCTAGGAAATGAAATTGATTACTTTTCCCAAAACTGCCCTCACACTCCATGAAGAATTCACATGCTAGTCCTGCAAGGTTATACATGCCATTGTGTGCAAGAAGTGTAGGGTAGCTTACATTGGAGAGACTGATTTCAGATTAGATGACTGTATGCATAAAAATCTTTATAACATCTCTCAGCATATTTCTATGCCATTCTCTAATTATTTCATTGGGCCTAACCACAGAGGCAAGTCTGATTTCCTAGTAACACCTACTAAATGATGTCACTCTGATGACAGAAGCCACCTTATGCTTGAGAACTACTACATACATACATATGGGATATGGGAACCATATAGTTTGAACTTTAAATTCAGTTATACTTTTCCTTTCTCCACAGTCATATTCCTACCTTACTAAGTTCCCATCTACTCTTTCCTCAAATGCAGGTGATATTCTAGAACTTTCACTGCACCATATTACAAACCCTCTACCCAGTCACATTCAACTATTCCACACACCCTTTTCTCAGTTTGACCATCACTCTATCACTCTCTCTCTCTCTCTCTCTCTCTCCTTTCCACTTTCCCCACCCTCTCTTTACTACTAACCAGTCAGACTGGCATCACACCTTCTAAAGTAAAGGTAACTGTCAATCCTTAGAGGGACAGGGATATTGTATGAGTGCCTATATTTTCCTTGACCTGTCACCACACTAGAGGGTAATATGGTCACCATTATGCCTGGCTGCTTTTGCTTCCTAAACTCCAGAAGAAGTCAGGTACCCATTTCTACAGCTGGGTGACTGGAGCACCTCCAGTCAGATTCGAATCCCCCAACCTTTGCCATGAAAGACCAGTGCGCTAACCACTTCACCACTCAGCGCTGATATCTCATAACTCTTCATTTAAACATTCACTATACTTCACTTAAGACTAATACAATGGATATGTTTGTGCAGTCAAGACAGAAGAAGGGATGAATGAATGGTTCCAGATTGAAACAGGTGTGAAACAAGGATGTGTACTGTCTCCTTTACTTTTTGGGATTACAATAGACTTCATAATGAAAAAATGCTGCACAGGTAACACAGGTATTGACTAGATAAATGGGACCGAACTAGAAGATCTTGATTTTGCTGATGACATAACTCTTATCAGTAATAATGTGAATTTCATGCAAGAAAAAACAGATAGCCTGTCTTCACTCGCTAGCAAAATAGGACTTGAAATTAACAAGGACAAAACAAAAATAATGAAAATTCCTCTCAATCAAAATGGAAAAATATACATAGAAGGGACAGATATTGAAGAAGTCAATCAATTTGCATACCTTGGCAGCTACATAGACCAGGATGGTGGCACGAGAAAGGAAGTTAGGATCAGAATTGCAAAAGTAGCATCAATCTTCAAGAATCTTGAGAACATATGAAATTCAAAATTTATAAGCACAAAAACCAAGTTAAGACTATTCAATTCAAATGTAATATCCACCCTCATTTATTCATGCGAAAGCTGGAAAACAACTAAAAAAATAGACAAGAAATTAGACTCTTTTGAAAACAAATGCATAAGGAAAATACTCGGCATCAAGTGGAATGAATTCAAGAACAATGCAGAGATAAGACAGATGACTGAACAACAACCAGTCTCATGGATGATCAGGAAAAGGAGATGGACATATGTTGGTCACTTGATGAGAAGAAATGATCAGAGAATCCCAAAACAAGCTATCAAGTGGAACACAACAGGCCGAAGAAAAAGAGGCAGACCGCGTGAAACTCTGAAGAGGACATTATTAAGAGAGGCCAAATTAACAGGCATAAAATCCTTTGATGAGGTTGAAAGATTCGCCGAAGACAGGAAAAATTGGCGAACTACTTTGCGAGCCCTATGTGATGTTTAACAGCACGGGAAGGATATAAGATATAAGATACTTCACCACATATACTCTCAGATGCAGCTTCTTGCAAGTCACAACTAAATGTTCCTTTTATTTCTGTTATTTATTCCAATCTTATTTGTTATTTATCATTCATTCATTCATTCATTTGCATGTCCCTTGCGGAACTTTGCCTCCCAAACAGCACTCCTGTAGGCCTCTCGGTTGTGAGCAAGATAGCCTGCTGCTGATGCATCCATTTGCAGATCGTCAACGATGTCTTGCAGCCATCTTCATTTTGGTCTTCCTCTTTTTCATTTTCCCATTATGTATCCTTCCAAGATGGTCTTTTCTAAATTATCATGATGTTTAATGTGTCCAAAATATTTAAGTTTTCCCTCTTTAATCCTCATTACTAGCCAGCCTTCTTCAATATTAAGTTCTTGTAGTATAGATATATTTGTTCTTTTTTGTGTCCATGATATTTGGAGAACTCTTCTGTAGCATTTACATTCAATGGCATTTATGTGTTTCTCAGCTGTTTTGTTAAGTGTCCAGGTCTCACAGGCATATGTTGCAATGGGAAAGATGCATGCCCTTAAAAATCTTATTTTTGTAGTTCTGTCTGCTCCTCTCCACAGATTCTTTATTTGTTTTACTTTCTGAAGAAAGATAGATGTCCTCCTTTTAATTTCCCTATTTTATCTCCATTATTAGTTAGTAGTGATCCAAGATATTCAAAACTCTCCATTTCTTCCAGTTTTTCCTCATTGATACATATTTCAGCTGCCTTGTGTGTATTATCAGTTGTCATCAATTTAGTTTTCTTTGCATTAAGATAGAGGTTTTGCTCTTCGCTGTTCTTACGGACTGACATAATTCGTTTTTCCATTCCTTTTTGTGTTGTGGACAGTAACACCGTGTCATCAACATATCTAATCTCTGGTATTTCATAACCTCCAATTGTTATGGCATCATAATATTCTTTGTCTACATCTTCTGTAACATTCCTCATTATATTTTCAGTATACAAGTTAAATAAGTAGGGTGACAATATGCACTCCTGACGGACCCCTTGTTTTATGTCAAACCAAGTTGTTGTTTCACCATTTATTCTTACTGCTGCTTGTTGGTCTAGATATAGCAGTGATGTTAATTGTATCAAATGTTTTGGAAATCCCATTTTTTTCCATTATTTCCCAAAGTTTCTGGTGTTGTACACAATCTAATGCCTTTGAGTAGTCTATAAAGGATAAATATAGATTCACATTAAACTCTCTGCATTTCTCTATTATTAATCTTAGATTGAATATATGATCTCTTGATCCTCTTCCTTACCTGAAACCAGCTTGGACCATATTGACTTCTTCTTCTAATTGCTTTCGAAGTCTACCCATTATGATTTTTAACAGAATTTTACTGGTATGACTAATCAGGGCAACAGTTCTGTAGTTTGTGCATAATTTCAGGTTACCCTTTTTTGGCAGTGGTATGAATAGTTCTTTTCCATTCTTTTGGCCAAATACCTGAATACCATATCTTTTTACAAAGTGCATGATAGATTGTTGCACATTCCTTTCCTCCTGCTTTAATAAATTCAGCTGTTATCTCATCACATCCTGATGATTTACCATTTTTCAGATTCTTTATTGCCCATAAAATTTCTTCTATTGTCAGTTCAGGTTCTTTCTCCTCCAATAATAATTCACACTGTTGATTTCTGCTTCCACAGTCGGTTGTTTCATACATTCCTTTGCAATATTCCTTCCATCTTTCTAGAATTTCTTCTGTCTCTGTCAAGGTATTCCCCATCTCATCACAAATTACATTTAGCTTAGGTGTGACATTTCTCGTCAATGTCTTCATTTCTTTAAACATTTCACTATCTCTTCCACACTTCTGATGTTCTTCTATTCTTTCACAACAATCTTGTGTGTATTGTTTTTTGTCTTTTCTTATGTTTCTTTGTACTTCTTTTGTTAAAGTTTTATATTTCTCTTTGTTGTTGTTTGTCACTTTCCATTGCGTCTTCATTTCTCTACGTTGTTTTATCAGTTATAGTGTACCTGCTGTAATCCATCCACTCTTTTGTGTTTTCTTTACTGGAACCATGTCTTTAGCTGTTGCTATTAAGATATCTTTAGCCTGCATAGCCAATTCATCTGGTGTCATCTCTTCCTGTACAGCATCAGGATTTCGAAACGGTTCTTCACTTCTATACCATATTGTTCTGGTATATTTGTAAGATCAAAGTGGAGTGGTCTTGATCTCGTAACTGTCTTTTTTATCTTTATCTTCATGTCTGCTATTAATAACTCATGGTACGTGTCACAATCAGCACCTGGTAAAGTTTTTGCTGATGTTATACTTGACCTACACCTTCTTTGCACTAAAATGTAATCTATTTGATTCCTGGTTTTCCCATCAGGTGATGTCCATGTGTAAAGTCTTCTTGGATGTTATTTAAAAAGTGTGTTAGTGATCATTAGCTCATTTTCCATGCAAAACGCCATTAGATTGTCATCTGTCTCATTTCAATGTCCTATGCTAAATTTCCCTACAACATGTCCTTCATCTTTTGCTCTTTCTGTACCAATTTTTGCATTAAAATCACCCATTATTAATACAATATCATTTTTCCGTACCTGGTCTATTGTCATTTGTAGTGTGTTATAAAAGTTTTCTACTTCCTCTTCTTCTGCTGCTAATGTAGGTGTATATATCTGGATGATTGTTACATTTCTAGGAATGCCCCTAAGTCTGATTGTTAGGATTCTATCACTTACTGGATTGTAGCCTAGTAATGCTTTTGATATTGATCTGTCCAAATAAAAAGCCACTCCATTCTTTCCTCCTACTTCTCCATCAGAGTATATAAAGATATTATCATTCTCGCTCTTAAAATGTCCTGATCCTTTCCATCAATGTTTGCAGATTCCCAAAATGTGTATCCCCGTTCTTTTCATCTCGTCACTTATTACTTGATATTTTCCCTCATACATACTTCTTACATTCCATGTTCCTACTCTTAATTTTCTTTTTAGTTTGATGCAGGGGTTTGCCTTGGTAACACCGTCAGGATTTTGTCTGTCATCACAATTACTAGTACTGACCTCTCTTGATGTTAATTTATATTCTCTCTTTTTTTCCTGCTTCTTTGTCTTTTATGTTTTTGTATGATTAAGATGTACACTTGAAACTTTATAACCATGTGCTCATTAATTAATAAAGTGGTTCTTAGTTTTGTTTTAAACAGTTTTAACATTTTGTTATAATTTTACTGCAGTGGGTTTATGTATATTTGTATACTTGGTTTTATATAAACTTTTTTATATATATTTATAAATTATTTGAGTATGTACACTTGACTTTCTCATACACACCCCCAATGTATTTTTGTGCCAGGTCATTTAATGTTTCTCAGTGTTCCATCCTTTCTACCTTAATTTTTTTTTTCTTTTAGTTCCATCTGTTTGGTGAAAATATATTAGCACAATACTTTTATTTTGCTCGTATTTACATATTTTTCAAATTTATGTAAACTTTTGTGCGAGTTTTTTTTTTTAAAATCAGTACATTTTTTTAAAAAAATCCATCCTCTTTTTCTATTTTTTTTTTCTTTTTAAATTCCTCTTATTAACTTAAAAAAAAATCATAGCTCACTTCCTTTCTTTTTCTCAGGTGGTGATACAGAGCCACCTGGTGTAGAGTACAGCCAAGATTACATAAAATGTTCACCTGATTTGAGGTCATATACAGATGTCAAGATTGTGAAACAGTTTGATAACAAACAACTACCTGCTGTCAAAGACAATGACATATTTATGGCAAGAATAAACAGAAGATGTAATGTAATTGAGACCTACATCTGTATGGTCAGTTTGAAGGATAGGACCAAAATAAACAGTACAATAAATGTTGGATTTGTATACTGTAAGTTTAAAAGTGTCACTGAAAATAATCATTTCCTTACATGTTGCATTATCTGTGATTATGAGCCCTTGTGTAGGTTACCTGTACTTAAAATTTGTTTTCACAAAAGACCTTAATGGAATGTTTGAAACTTAGAGAGCTGTGTGAGAAGTTAGGCTGAAAATGTGACGGCTTGACTGAGTTGTGTTTTAACCTTTGTTGTATGTAGAATCTAGCCTTCAAAATAAAAAATAGTTAACCCCATCATGTCATAGAATTACCTGTAAGATACAGTTTTAGAATCCATAATTTTCCTTGACCAGTCAGAACACTAGAGGATAATGTGGTCAGTGTCCTGATTGTCTGCCTTTACTTCCCTAAGAGTAGCTGAGAACCTGTTTCTGTAGTTGGGTGGTTGGAACTTGTCCAGCAAAATCTAAACCATTGATCTCGACATCAGAGGCTAGTGCATTAACCATCTTGCTACTCAGGCATGTGTCAGAATAACAGTATAAAGTGTCAGAATAACAGTATAAAGTGCCCTGTTAAGTTCTAATCATTTTTATTTCATTTTCTTTGTAAGTTTTTTATCATTTTATATGTATAAGTGGTTCTTAAACTTTGTCAGACTACAGCATCCAACCCTCCCAGGCCAATTCCCTAGTGGCTTCCAAAACTTTCTCCCTATTTGGTTCTGCTGCTCCCTTTTTTCCTGACCATTCCCTTGCATCTTTCCAACACTCTCAGCAATCCCAGGTTTTGACAGGGGGTGTGTGTGTGTATGTGTGTGTGTATGTATGTGTGTATGTGTGTGTGCATGTGTGTATATGTGCATGCTGGGGAGGGGACATGGCAGGGGACAGTACTGCACACTTTGGGAACTACTCTCATATTTAGTTGTCAGTCTTGTGTAATAATTTGAAATATATTTTCAGTAAGTTTGAGTGCAGACAGATAGAGGACACTCATAATAAAGACAGCAAAAACATGCATAAACGAATTAATGAACTCACAGGCAGGAAAACAAAATATACCACAGGATGCCTGAAATCGAAAGAAGGTAAAATGTTAATGGCAAAAGAAGACATTGTGGACAGGTGGACAGAGTATATCGGTGAGCTATATGGAGGAGAAAGACCAGAATTAACACCAGATACTGAAAACTGTGATGGACCGCCAATACTTGAAGATGAAATCATAGATGCCATCAAACACATGAAGAAAGGAAAAGCGACTGGGCCAATAGAAGAAATAGAGGCACTAGAGGAGACAGGAATAAAAATAATAATCAAGTTACTGAATGATATTTACAACAGTGGTTATATTCCCAGTGACCTGATTAAATCCACGTTTATAGCACTACCAAAGAAACCAGGTGCAAAGGAATGTGACGACCACCGGACTATCAGCCTCTCATGTCACATAACAAAGCTACTTTTGAGAATAATTATGAGAAGAACAAGGAAAAAGATAAAAATGGAAATAGCAGATGAACAGTTTGGATTTGTTGAAGGAAAGGGAACACACAATGCCATTTATGCTTTACGAACACTAACAGAAAGAGCTTTAGAAGTACAGAAAGATCTCTACTTATGCTTCATTGATTACACCAAGGCATTTGACAAGGTGAAACATAGTGAAATTATTAAAATGCTTGAAGACATCAATATAGACGGCAAAGACTTGAGGATTGTAAAACATCTATACTGGCAGCAAGAAGCAGCAGTTCGAGTTGAAAATGGAATTGGAAAATACCAACCTATAAAACAAGGGGTGCGACAAGGATGTGTACTATCTCCAGACCTTCTTTCTCTGTACAGCGAGAATATTCTAAGAACAATCATCACAGAACCAGGCATAAAAATTGGAGGATACAATATTAACAACCTTCGGTATGCTGACGAAACAGTACTGATAGCGGAGAACCAACAAGACCTGCAAAATCTCTTGGATAAAGTCGCCAAAGAAGTGAACAGAAAGGCCTTACTTTGAACATCAAAAAGACAGAGACTATGGTTATATCTAAGAACAGAATCCACCAGCATGCAGTATTCAATTAAACGGAACCATTCTAAAGCAGGTGCAGAAATTCAAATACCTTGGAGCAGTAATAACTTCAGATGGGAAATGCAAACAGAAATTAGGAACAGAATAGGCCAAGCAAAGACTGCATTTCAGAGAATGAGAAACATATTAGTTAACACATCCTTATCAATGAATGTTAGAAAACGAGTCCTAAAATGCTATATTGAACCTATCTTGTTATATGGAAGTGAATCATGGACAATAGGCAAGTCTGCACAAAAATCATTGGAAGCAGCAGAAATGTGGTTTATTAGAAGAATGTTGCGAATCCCCTGGACAGCAAAAATAACTAATGAAGAATGTATGAGAAGAGCTGGAGAGACAAAAATCCTTGTCAGAAAGATAAGAGAGAGACAATGTACTTTCATAGGACATGCAATGAGAAGAGGGGGCATTGAAAATATTATAACAACAGGAAAAATAGAAGGAAGAAGATCAAGAGGAAGACCAAGAGAAGTGATACTGGACAGTCTGACGGGATGGTGTGAGAGGAGATCACCAACTGAACTGATGGCCTGCATGAAGGATCGGGTACTCTGGAGAAGCATAATAGCCAACGCCAGTCGGCACGGCACCTGATGATGATGATGAAGTTTGAGTAAATATTGTTAAATACTTTCTATATTTAGATATAGCTGTGGCATGAAATGGTTGCATTTTATTCTATTTTTCTTTCAGGTAATCTTCAACTGTGCCCTGGAGAAGTTAATAATCAGACAGTGTATACAACTATTGGCAGAAAGTCCATATTTTCCTTCTGTGTTATAGCACACCCAAATATCTCCAACATTTTGTTGGTCAATAATTCTGTTGTATACAAAAATAATGATACAAATTTTAACTGGGACTATACACAGAACCGCTTTCCTAGTTCATATAAAGTTACTATCTCAATAAACAATGTGACAAGTTATGGAAAGTTTACTGTTGGAGTATTTACTTCACAAGACAGGGATTATAATTTGAATTACACCATTCAAATATTTCAAACTTTAGAAGGTCAGTATCACAATATCTTTTAAAAATGATAGTCATGATTGTATTTAAGAACTTTCCTTTAAATCACTTATGTTGCATATGGCAGCACATTTTCTAACATGTTGAGTTTGGCTGTTTAGAATTTACATGTTGACTGTATGTATGTGTTGCTTTGTTTTTGATGTGTGACTGCAATCTGTCTTAGTTAATTAATTTCAGTTCATATATTTATGATATTCTTAATCTTATCTTATCTTATACCCTTCCCGTGCCGTTAGACGTCACATAGGGCTCACGAAGTATTCGCCAATTTTTCCTGTCTTCGGCGAGTCTTTCAACCTCATCAAAAGATTTTATGCCTGTTAATTTGGCCTCTCTTAATAATGTCCTCTTCAGAGTTTCTCGCAGTCTGCCTCTTTTTCTTTGGCCTGTTGTGTTCCACTTGATAGCTTGTTTTGGGATTCTCTGATCATTTTTTCTCATCAAGTGACCAACATATGTCCATCTCCTTTTCCTGATCACCCATGAGACTGGTTGTTGTTCAGTCATCTGTCTTATCTCTGCATTGTTCTTGAATTCGTTCCACTTGATGCCAAGTATTTTCCTTATGCATTTGTTTTCAAAAGAGTCTAATTTCTTGTCTATTTTTTTAGTTGTTTTCCATCTTTCACATGCATAAATGAGGGTGGATATTACATTTGAATTGAATAGTCTTAACTTGGTTTTTGTGCTTATAACTTTTGAATTCCATATGTTCTCAAGATTTTTGAAGATTGATTATACTTTTGCAATTCTGATCCTAACTTCCTTTCTAGTGTCACCATCCTTATCTATGTAGCTGCCAAGGTATGCAGATTGATTGACTTCTTCAATATCTGTCCCTTCTATGTGTATTTTTCCATTTTGATTAATGGGAATTTTCATTATTTTTGTTTTGTCCTTGTTAATTTCAAGTCCTATTTTGCTAGCGAGTGAAGACAGGCTATCTGTTTTTTCTTGCATGAAATTCACATTATTACTGATAAGAGTTATGTCATCAGCAAAATCAAGATCTTCTAGTTCGGTCCCATTTACCCAGTCAATACCTGTGTTACCTGTGCAGCATTTTTTCATTATGAAGTCTATTGTAATCCCAAAAAGTAAAGGAGACAGTATACATCCTTGTTTCACACCTGCTTCAATCTGGAACCATTCACTCATCCCTTCTTCTGTCTTGACTGCACAAACATTTCCATTGTAGAAGTCCTTATTGATGTTGACAATTTTTGATGGTATTCCATATAGACTTAAAATTCTCCATAATGAATCTCTGTGTATGCTATCAAATGCCTTTTTAAAATCTATGAAGTTCAGTATTAATGGCTTCTGCTTTTTAATATGTTCTTCAAGTATTATTCTGAGTGCAAAGATCTGGTTGAGACAGGTTTTCCCTTTTTGAAATCCTTCTTGTTCTTCTCTCATTGCAGTATGCACTATATCTTTAAGTCTATTCAAAGTGACCTTGCAAAATACTTTTGACACAACTGATATTAAGGTTACTCCTCTCCAGTTGTTACAGTCACTAAGGTTGCCTTTTTTTGGTATTTTAACAATGGTTCCTTTTTTCCAATTAGAAGGGATCTTCTTTTCTTTCCAAATCTTGTTAAACATTCTCTGTAGTTGTCTCATGTTGTCACTATTGATAGATTTTAACATTTCAGCTGTTATTTCATCTTCACCTGCAGTTTTGTTGTTAGCCGTTAAATTCACTGCTGTTTCAATTTCATGCAATTTAATTTCATCTAGGTTGACATTTAGTTGTGTGGCTGGTAAGTCAGTTTCAAGGTTTAACAATTCTTTTGTGTGTGGTCGATTAAGTATTTCTTGGAAGTGTTCAGCCCATCTTTGCTTTTGGTCTTTATTTGATGTTAATAGGGTTCCAGTTTTGCTAAGGACTGGTCTTTCCTTAGATGTAATAGTACCTGTTAGCCTCTTTTGTATGTTATATAAAGTTTTGCTGTCTCCTGTTTTTGCTGCTTTTTCTGCCTCTTTTGCCATATTGTCTGTGTATTCTCTTTTATCCCTTTTAGCTGAATTTTTTACTTTCTTGTCTATTTCTTTGTATGTTGCTTTCGCCAGATCTTTTCTAAGATATGTTTTTGCATTCAACATGTCTAATTTGACTGCTTGTCTTTCATGTATATACTTCCATGTTTTATCTGATATCCATGCTTTTCTATTTGGTTTGTTCAGTCCAGCGCTTGCTTTTGCTGCTGTGATTATGGCTGTGCTGTAAGAATTCCATAATTCATCTATACCTATCTCCTCTACTTCACTGGGTGTTGTGAAATGATTGGCAAGTTCCTGATTAAAATTAATGTTATTATTTTCTTCTTGTAGGCTGTGGCTGTTTATCTTTCTGTGTACTGATTTCTTGTGTTGACTTTTCAATTTTATTTTTATTTTCCCTATGCACAGGTTGCGATCGCTGTTAACATCTGCACCCCTATAAGCCCTTACATCCATGAGAGATGTTCTGTATTGCTTTCTAATACAAAAATGATATATCTGGTTTCTAGTTCTATCATCTGGAGATATCCATGTTGTTTTATGTATCTCTTTGTGTGGGAATATTGTGCCTCCAATGACCATGCCCTCTATTACTCCACCACCATGAAGATTATAGTGATCCCTGCCCAGTTAGCCATGTTAGGAGAGGTGGATATGGCCTTTGTCAGCTGTCTTCCATCAAACCTGATGTTAGCATGTCAGCTATGGATCACTTATTGTCTTAAATTTATTCTTCACCTCCTCATTATTTCTTTTCAGTCTACTTTTATTTTCCTCAATATAAATGATGAAAAATGATGTGATGCTATCTTTGTTGACTTTAAAAAAAGCATTTAACATGACTGATCATGATATCTTTGTTAGAAAGCATGAGACTTATAAATTAAACCCTGACTTGACAAAATTTATTATATCTTTTCTTTCAAACAGACAACAGGTAGTTTCCCTCAATAACTCTAAGTCAAGGTCATCTGTGGTTGAAAGTGGTGTTCCACAATGGTCTATTCTTGGTCCTCTCCTTTTCATCATCTACATCAATGATCTTCCACTTAATCTAAAAAAATCTTGTGACCTTTTTGCTGATGACTGCACAGTTTACACTAGTAACAATGACTGTATTAACATTGAGTGTCAGTTCTTCAAATTGAAATAAACAGTCTAATTAACTGGAGCAACAACAACAGAATGCTCATAAACACCTGCAAAACAAAATCCATGCTCATTACAACAAGACAGAAATTGACAAATTCACCAGCAACAACACTGCAGCTCCATGCTGGAACTTTACAGATAGAGAATGTTAGTGAATATCTTCTTCTTCTTCTTCTTCTTCGTTCGCACTGTCTGTCTATATCTGCAGTCCTGTCTCTTTGATAAATTTCACTATTTTTTGTAACTCATGTATGGAACCATAGAGCTTATCTCTTTAGTGGTTTCACTGGGCCAGTAATTATTTCTCAGTGTCTCGTAGTTGATGCAGTTCTGGAGGATATGTTCCACGGTTCGGGGCACCTGGGCACATGTACATAGATTAGTAGTACCAACCTTAAACTTTGTATACATATGACTTCGGAGTCGGCTGTGTCCTGTTCGGAGACGGAAGATGGTGACTTGTTCCTTTCTGTTTAGCATGTGATAGTCATCATGTGGTGGTGTTTGTGGCTTCCTGTAGGTTTTTATCATGCTTTTCTTCTGATTATAGGTGACTGGTATGTCTGGTTGCTCCATTTCAGTGCCCTCTTTGGCCAGATGGTCAGCTTTCTCATTGCCTGGTATCCCACAGTGGGAGGGAATCCATTGCAAAGTGACTCCATGTTGTAAGCCAATTTTTGACAAGGCATCCTTAAGGTCTGGTAGTTTGTTGCACTGAAGAGCCTCCAGTACTGATCTTGCATCTGTGAGAATTACTACAGGACATGTATCAATTCTGGAGTCTGATAGTTTTTCAACTGCAGCAATAATTGCCCTAACTTCTGCATCAAAGTTGTTGCAGTATTTACCAGTGGGTATGGAAATCTTGTCAATGGTGTTGTTTGGATATTCAATATATGCTCCTGCCCCACCATTCTTTATGGCATTATGTGCAGATCCATCTGTATACACATGTATCCAGGTGTCACATGGATATTTGTCATCTAGAACACTAAGTGTGGCTATTGATCTTACAAGACTGCTCTGCATCTCACCATTCTGCACACCTTTCACTTCAGTCTGAATAGTTATTTGTGTATAATCTGCTTCTTTCCATGGTGTATGCTCTGGTACAGATAATAATGGAGTGACTACAGTTGGAAGGTCAGGTATCAGCTTACGCATACGCTTGGCCTGATGAATGAAGCTGCTTCTTTTAAGCCGTCCTAATGCCAAGTTATTGAATCTCTCCTTCAGGGATGGCTTACAGAGCTAAGGAATTTTTCTCCCATGGTCATGACCTTTGTGTCTCTACGTTCCTTTAGCGGTTGAACACCAACTATTTTCTGCATTTCTACTATTGGTGTGGACCTCATGGCACCTGTGATAATCCGTAGTGACTGATTTTGAACTTTGTCTAGATTATGCAGCGTAGTGTTTGATGCTGTGCACCAAGATGTTGAGCCATATTCTAAATGTGGTAGAATACTTTGCTGATATACGTTCTTGAGGATTCTTTCACTAGCTCCCCATGTAGTCCCACTCAATTTTCTTAATATGGCTAGTTTTCTTCTGGCTTTTGCTTCTGCACTGTTGATGTGTTGCTTCCAGTCAGTTTTGATCAAGAGTCACTCCTAAGTAAGTGGGTTGGTTGTCCATCCTTAAGGGTATTTCATTTACAAAGATCTTACCTGCTTTCTGTTTAGATGAGAGGGTGAACAGAGTGGTACTTGATTTCTCTGTGTTGATACTTACACACCATTTGTTTGTCCATGATGTCAAGATGTCTGCTGCTCTTTGGAGTCTCTGTGTAGCAACTGTCGCATATTCATCTGTACACCACATGACCAGATCATCTGCATACAGTGCTGCTTTGATTCCATAGGGAAGTTCCTTGACCAGGTCATTAATGAATACAAGGAATAGTGTAGGCGAAAGGACTCCTCCTTGTGGTACACCGTGTCGCAGAAGTACTTTCTGGCTTTTGTGTCCATCCATTACTACTCTAGCTCTTCTATTGTGTAAATAGGACTTTATCCAGTTGTACAGTCTTCCATTCACATTGCAGTTTCTTAGTTTCCACAACAGACCTTTTTTCCATACTTTATCAAAGGCTTTCTTCGTTAGTGAATATAAAACTCTAGGTCTCATGATTGACCACTGCCTCAGCTGGAATCATCATGTAAACAATCTAACTAAACTCATTGCACAAAAAATTTTACCATTTTACTAAAATTAAACATTTTCTTGACATAGACACCAGAAGAATATACTACATATCACAGATACAAACACACTTGGACTACTGTTCCACAGTCTTGGATGGTTGTTCAATGTCAAACATGAAAGACTTTACTCACTTCAAAAATGAGCAGTAAAGCTTATAGATGACAAACATGCAGCACATATTAAAAATAAGGACAAACATCTTGATATTCTAACCCTCAAGAAGAGATTTCTTTTCAATAAGGCCAAGTTAATTCATAAAATTCTATTGCACAATGCTCCACCCTATCTGTGGTCGTTGTTCAAATCCAACCCGAAACACATTCAACGCTTAAGCAATTGTATTCTACCAAAACCAAGGGTTGAAATCTTTTAAAAATGCTTCTCTTACTCAGCTGCCCACCTTTAGAATGCCCTACCAACTTATGTAAAACTTACAAGTAATATTCGTTCTTATAACTTCAGACTTTATCAACATCTGTTTGATATGGACTATATGCCTCCCTAAACATAGTCTAAAGTAGTTTAAAGTATGGCTTGATTGTTCTATTTTTTAACAGTTTTTCTATAAATTTTAGTTTTGAATGAATGTAAGAATGCAAGTTTATTTCATTCTGTTGCATAAATCAGAGTGTGGAATGTATGGACAAGAGATAAGATTATTATTTATTTATATAATCATTTAATTGTGTCTTCATGATTATTAATGCTCATTAACAAATGCTGAATGACTGTGACTGAGTGAAAGCTGTATGATGAAGGGCAGAATGTTAGATGGGCCTGCATGCCCAATTCTTAACCCTTTGAAAATAAAATATGTTTGTTCATTCGTTCCTCTTTTGTTATTATCTGTTATTATTTTCCTTTTATTTATGTTTATATTTTTCAATGTCCTTTTTTTTTCCTGAAGCTATTATTTTCATTTATTCACCCTATTTTTTAATTTCATATTTACTATTCTAATTCTTATTTGTTTTTTTTTTTTGTGTCTTACTTATTTTGTTTCACATTACGTTTGTTATCTTTTTTTTTTTTTATACTGAAGAATTGATAGACCTTGACACTGACTTACCAATCCCACAACTAAATATCAAGCTAGTTGAAATTACAGTGCATGAAATTGAAACAGTAGTGAATCTAATGGCTAACAACAAGGCTGTGGGTGAAGGTGAAATAACAACCGAAATGTTAAAAGCTATTAACAGTGACAACATGAGCCAATTACAGATAATTTTCAACAAAATTTAGAACGAAGAAAAGGTCCCTTCTAAATGGAAAACTGGAATCACTGTTAAAATACCAAAGTAATGGCAACCTTAGTGACTGCAATGAGTGGAGAGTAGTAACCTTATTATCATTTGTGTCAAAGGTGTTTTGTAAAGTGATTCTGAATAGAATTAAGAATGTAGTGGATACTGCAATGAGAGAAGAACAACCAGGATTTCGAAAAGGGAGAAGCTGTCTTGATCAGATCTTTACTCAAAGAATAATACTTGAAGAACATATTGAAAAGCAAAAACCATTAGTCCTGAACTTCATAGACTTTAAAAAGGCATTTGATAGCACACATAGAGATTTACTACAGAGAATTTTAAGACTATATGGAATACTATCTAAAATCTTATCTTATATCTTATATCCTTCCCGTGCCGTTAAACGTCACATAGGGCTCGCAAAGTAGTTCGTCAGTTTTTCCTGTCTCCGGCGAGTCTTTCAACCTCATCAAGAGATTTTATGCCTGTTAATTTGGCCTCTCTTAACAATGTCCTCTTCAGAGTTTCATGCGATCTGCCTCTTTTTCTTTGGCCTGTTGTGTTCCACTTGATAGCTTGTTTTGGGATTCTCTGATCATTACCATCTAAAATAGTCAACATCATTAAGGATCTTTACAGTGGATACATTTGCTCAGTCAACACAAAAGAAAGAATGAGCCAATGGTCCCAGATTGAAACAGGTGTGAAACAAGGATGTAAACTATTTCCCTTGCTTTTTGAAATTACCACAGACTTCATAATGAAAAAATGTTGCACAAAAGTAAATTGATTGGGTATATGGGATCCAGCTATCCAACGGCACGGGAAGGATATAAGATATAAGATAAGATATGGGATCCAACTAGAACATCTTGATTTTGCAAACGACATAGCTCTTATCAGTGACAATGTGAATTCGATGCATGAAAAAACAGATACCTATCTGTCTTCACTGGCTAGCAAAATAGGTATTGAAATTAACAAGGAAAAAACACAAATAATGAAACTTCCCACTAATCAAGAAGAAAGATAAACATAGACAGAACAGTGGTTGAAGAAGTACACCAGTTTGCATACCTCAGTAACTACACAGACCAGGATGGTGACACCAGAAAAGAATTTAGAATTAGAATTGCAAATGTAGCACTGACCTTCAAAAATCGTGAGAAAATATGGCACTCTGAAATTATAAGCACAAAAACCATGCTAAGATTATTCAATTCAAATGTAATATCCACCCTCCATTATGTGTGCAAAAGCTGGAAAACAACTAAAGAAACAGACAACAAATTAGATTCTTTTGAAAATGAAATCCTAAGGAAAATACTCGGTATAAAGTGAAATGAATTCAAGAACAACACAGAGGTAAAGCAGATGAGTGAGCCTGTGTCACTGATAATAAGAAAAAGGAGATGGGCATATATCAGTCATGTGACAAGAAGAAGCCTCCTTACCTCCAACTGTCTACAGGACACCCTTAGGCAAGGTGGAATACCTGTATAGGCCCCAGATCAGGGTGACGTGAAGCCTAGGGAGCAGGTGGTGGATGGAATGGGAGAGCAGCCAACAAATAATGTTGGTTATGGTCACCATTCAGATAATCTCAATGCAGGGACAATGGCTACAATCACTGACTAGTACAGTCACTGCCTGGAAGGAAGACAATGGTAAACTACCTTCTGGAAATATACCAAGAAACACAACAGCAACATGAAAGGTCAGATAGGAAATTAACATAAAACAAAGGGTTCATCAGGGATGCAAACTGCCACCTTACTTATTTAACTTGTATACTAAAAATATAATGAGGAATGTTAGAGAAGATGTAGACAAAGAATATTACAATGACATAACAATTGGAGGTTATGAAATACCAGAGATTAGATATGCTGATGACACATTATTACTGTCCACAACACAAAAAGGAATGGAAAAACTAATTATGTCAGTCTGTAAGAATAGTGAAGAGCAAAACCTCTATCTTAATGCGAAGAAAACTAAATTGATGACAACTGACAAAACAAATGAGGCATGAAATATGTATCAGTCAATCAGTCAGTCATTTGCATGTCCCTTGCAGAACTTTGGCTCCCCAACAGCTCTTCTGTAGGCCTCTTGGTTGTAAGCAAGATGGCCTGCTGCTGATGCATCCATCTGCAGATCATCAACGATGTCTTGCACCCATCTTCGCCGTGGTCTTCCTCTCTTTCTTTTTCCCATTATGTACCCTTCCAAGATGGTCTTTTCTAAATTATCATGATGTTTAATGTGTCCAAAATATTTAAATTTTCTCTCTTTAATCCTCTTTACTAGCCAGCCTTCTTCAATATTAAGTTCTTGTAGTATAGATATACTTGTTCTTTTCTGTCATTTATTTATCAATATGTATCAGTGAGGAAAAATTTTGGAAGAAGTGGAGAGTTTTGAATATTTTGCATCACTACTAACTAATAATGGAGATACAATGAGGGAAATTAAAAGGAGGACATCTATCGCTCTTCAAAAAGTAAAACAACTAAAGAAGCTGCAGAGAGGAACAGGCAGAACTACAAAAATAAGATTTTTAAGGATGTGTATCTTTTCCATCACAACATATGCCTGTGAGACCTGGACACTTAACAAAACAGCTGAGAAACACATAAATGCCCTTGAATGTAAATGCTACAGAAGAGTTCTTCAAATATCATGGACACAAGAAACACATAAAGCTCTGTATTGCTTGGCATTAATATTGAAATACAGTAATTAAAAGCAAATTAAGACAAAGAAAGATAATCTTAACTTAAGCTGTCACAGTTTTATTATAAAAACAGCTTGTGAATGTAGTTTATGGTTTACAGTCTGGATTATTGTCACTGCACTCCAGACATATCCATAGTGTGTTCAGACCAACTCCCCCTCCCCACCAACATATCCATCATTGATCTGCAGCTGATAGTGCCCATCCTGTGTTGGTTGACAAGTCCTCTTGTGTGTCCAGTTTGTCTGTCATTTCTGGCCATACCATTTTGTACTTTCAGCTCTTTCAGGATGATGTAGATTGATGCTTTTGAAGTCCTCTACTCTGCCTATCTCTCGAATGCATTAACAATATTAGTTCAGTTCAGTAGTTGTCATTCTGTGATGATAGCAGAGCCAGCTAAACCATCAGCTCTCTCATTTCCCTGAATGCCAGCATCCCAGGGACATATATAAGGGTGACCCTGCGGATTGTTGATTTCTCCAATGACTCAAGCCGCTGCCTGCATATAGAATCTACCTCAACCTTCCAGATCATAGTCATCAAATCACTTAGTATGCAGACCCAGCATTAGTCCTATGACTCTAGCTAGGCTTTCATCACTGCCATCACCTCCATCGTCATGTTGCTTGTGGTCATAGCAAAGGCACCGCTGGCTTCCTGGATTGTTCTGCCCGCTGAGCTGTGAATGCCCATGCACTCCTATGATATCGTATAATGGATCCTTCTGTGTAAATAATATCTACCGTTGACCTTGGATTCACAGCAAGTGGATTCTGCTCCTCTGTCAAACCTGACAGTGCAATAGAAGATGCCACTGAACACTGGAGGAACAGGTACCCATTCCTTGATGGGATTAATGTTGTCTGATTCACAGACCTGCTCGATAACATCTTCTGCATGACCCATCCATGATTTGCCCCTCTTTAGCCTGTCACCCTTTTCTTTGAGGAGCTCTTGGTGCAGTGGATGCTCCTTGTCTGTGCTTATCTTGAGGTATGCATGGGCCCTCCAAATCTTGATCCTGTGGTTCATGGTTGAGAGATCAATGAAGTATCTCATCAATACACAGGACGTGTCTCTCATACACCCCAAGATAATTTCATGGCTTCATTTTGCATCTTTTCAGGTTTTTCAATCTGTGCAAGGCTGACAGTGAGGATGGCTGAGGTTTGCTCAATAGGTGCAAGGACTAGTCCCTGGTATAGAAGTAATAGTAGCTTCTACTCAATGTTGGGGGCCACCATGGCCTTTATAGCTGACAAACCTTTGCGAACTTTTGTTATCATGTGGTCATCATGTTCTTTGAAACATAGACTGCAATCAAACTTCACTTCCAAGTATGTCATCAAGTTAGTTCTGGTCACATCCTTGCCACTCAATCTCACAACAGGCATATCAGTGTTAACAATACGGTTGTTCAGAGAGAACCATGTCACTGATGCTTTTGTAGGGTTGACAAGGACATTAGGCACATCACACCAGGAAAATATAAGAATGAATGAATAATCTTTATTTTTAAAGGGTAAAGAATTGGGCATGCAGGCCTGTCTTACATTCTGCCCTTCATCACTCCATCTTTCAATTTTCCCACACACTTGATTTAGTAAAAATATACAAATTAAATTAGGAAAAAACATATCAAAAGAGTGTAAGATTTAACTACTACATTCAAAGTAAAAGAGAAGAAGTAATTAACCTAATAAAATAGCACTCACGCACACATACATACGCAGACATATACATAAACAAAAATACATTGTAAATACAGATCTTCTAACATATGTTTTTAAACAGATATTAAAATAATTTCTAACAATATCTAACAAGTTGCTTTTCTAACTATGTCATTTCAGTACTTGATGGTTTACGAGCCATGTGTTGAGAGAGTGCTGGTTATTTTATGGAGGCATATAATTACAAGCAAGTAAATACTGAAACAGGTTTGAGTTAAAGGATGAAGTATTACCAATGGATTTTAAATGGTAGGGGAGGGTGTTCCAGAGCTGTACTGCAGAGTATGCAAGGCTTTTCTTGTACAGATCAATCCTGGGTTTAGGAAGAAGACAATTTTTTAAACGCTGGCTATGTTTAGTGTTATGCGTAAACAGTGACCACAAGTAAGGCGGAATTCTGTGAACAAACTTAACTTTGTTAAAAATGATTCTATTTTTGAGGGGTAGAATTTTGAGTTGTTTGTGTTGATCAACAGTCTGTACTGGGTGTTTGTCACAAATAAAATTTAATGCTCGCTTGTGAAGTGAGTGGAGCCTTTTTGTGTTTGAGACTGAGCATCCATCCCAGATTGTGGAACAGTAATCTAAGTGTGTTTGTATGTGTGATATGTAGTATATCTTCAGTAGCATATATGATCTAGTCTGCTCTGCAACCTGTTGGTAGTTTTCTGTCTGTCTCTTCCCTGTCTGTACACTAGAATATCATCAGCAAATAACAGAATCCTTCCCCTCCAAACACACTGAATAAGACTAGTGATAGCGTAGAACCTTGCGGGCAAATCTGGACATATTGTTATTGGCTCTGAAGACCAACTGCCACATCTGAGAAAACCTTTCTCTGGATCAGGGCTGCAGCTACCCATCTGATGAGAATAGGGTGCACTTCTAGTCTAAGAAGCATGCACATTAGGTAGTTAAATGGTATTCTGTTGTATGCATCCTCCATATCTATTGCGGCTGCACATGTGACCACTAAGGCCTGCGTGAATGCAGTATGCAATTTTAGTTAAGTGGTAGTCAATAAACTCTTCAACTTAATGAGCTTCACAAACATAATTTCTTTTTAAGTTCAAATAACTTAGAAAAAAGGAGCACACACTTAAGACTGTTACAGTAGGGCTGGGGCACCATGAACTTTACATTTCCACTAGAAGTTGATTTTATTTTAATTTTCATTTAAAGTATTATTTCATCTTTGCCGGTTACCTGAGAGTGCGAGTTGCTTGAGTTCTGGTTGACAGAGAGTCTACTGTATATAGAGGGAAGTTAGCATCAGCTAAATTTATATGTATGGATTATATGCTTTCATTTTCTTCTTTTGTCTCATTTCTGTTGGATATGTTATGAATGAGGGTAGTGTGATTATCAGTGTCTGTTCTGAGTCATGTGATTTATCTTATGTATTGACACGCCATTCATCTTTAGGATGTTATTTACTTCTTCAATCCATCTCTTTCTAAGAGGTACTCTTTACCTGGTTCCTCGTATATTCAGGTATTTATACACTGACTGGCATTTTATTTGTTTTTAAGATAATGCTGGAAGCAGTCTTGCCCCAGATCATGCAACCACAGCTACACCAGGATTTGATACAACTGCAGTGATCATCCCTGTTGTTGTTATAACAGTTATAGTTGTTATGGCCTTCTGCTGCTTACTTTGTGTTGTATTAGCAGTACTTTTGTACAGAAAAAGAGGTTAGTGTGTTTCAGTACTGTGGTTCTTATCATGGCTCTTTATATAGAGCTCGCAAATTTCTATCCGCACAGCTCATTATGCAAGGATATTAGCCAATTTTGGACCTTCTTTACCACATTACATTTTATTATTGTCATTACACTTTACTATGATCATTACACTTTATTATGGTCATTACACTTTACTATGATCATTACACTTTATTATGGTCATTACACTTTACTTTGATGATTACACTTTATTATGGTCATTACACTTTACTATGATCATTACACTTTCTAAGATCATTACATTTTATGATGGTCTTTACTGACAACATCATCATCATCAGGTGCTGTGCCTACTGGCGTTGGCTATAATGCTTCTCCAGAGTACATGATCCTTCAAACAGGCCATCAGCTCAGTTAGTGATCTCCTCTCACACCATCCCGTTAGATTGTCCAGTATTGTTTCTCTTGGTCTTACCCTAGCTTTTCTTCCCTCTATTTTTCCTGTTGTTATAATATTTTCAATGCCCCCTCTTCTTATTGTGTGTCCTCTGAAAGTACACTTATCTTATATCTTATATCCTTCCCGTGCCGTTAGACGTCACATAGGGCTCGCAAAGTAGTTCGCCAATAGTCTTAACTTGGTTTTTGTGCTTATAACTTTTGAATTCCATATGTTCTCAAGATTCTTGAAGATTGATGCTGCTTTTGCAATTCTGATCCTAACTTCCTGTCTAGTGTCACCACCCTGGTCCATGTAGCTGCCAAGGTATGCAAATTGATTGAGCTCATTCGTCGGCCCCAAACATGTGAAAGTACACTGTCTATCTCTTATTTTTGTAACAAGATTTTTTTCTATCTCCAACTCTTCTCAAGCATTCTTCATTAGTTATTTTTGCTGTCCAGAGAATTCGCAGCATTCTTCTAATAAACTCTCCTGCTTCCAATGAGTTTTGTGCAGACCTGCCTATTGTCCATGAGTCACTTCCATATAACAAAATAGGTTCAATATAGCATTTAAGGACTCATTTTCTAACATTCATTGTTAAGGATGTGTTGCATAATGTTTCTAATTCTCTAACATGCAGTCTTTGCTTGACCTAATCTGTTCCTAATTTCTGTTTTGCATTTCCCATCTGAAGTTATTACTGCTCCAAGGTATTTGAATTTCTGCACCTACTTTAGAATAGTTCCATTTAATTTTATACTGCATGCTGGTGGATTCTGTTTGTTAGATATAACCACAGTCTCTGTCGTTTTTGATATTCAAAGTAAGGCCTTTCTGTTCACTTTCTTTGGCGACTTTATCCAAGAGATTTTGCAGGTCTTGTTGGTTCTCAGCTATCAGTACTGAGTCATCAGCTTACGAAGGTTGTTAATATTGTATCCTCCTACTTGTATACCTGATTCTCCAATGATCGTTCTTAGAATATTCTTGCTCTAACAGAGAAAAAAGGTCTGGAGATAGTACACATCCCTGTTGCACTCCTTGTTTTATAGGTTGATATTTTCCAGTTCTATTTTCAATTTGAATCATTGCTTCCTGCTGCAAGTATAGATGTTTTACAATCCTCAAGTCTTTGCCATCTATGTTTACTGACATTTTGTTATTATTTTTATACTTTGCTGATACTAGTGAACACTGCATTTATCACTGTTATTTATTATTTGCATTTGTTAAAAATAATTAATTTCATCATAAATATGGCATCATTTTGAAATTAATCATTGCATTCATAAATTTTGACATAGTTAATTTGATATTGTGCAATATGGTCTGTAATTTAAATAACAGCTTTATCACTATTATTACAGATTTATTAGTGTATTTATTTGTTTTCACCTGGATTGCAGTCCTATCATTATGGAATTCACATTCACATGAGCATCTGCTTATATTCTTTTTGTATTGACAGCCATATATATGGTGAAGTTTGGTGCACCTTGCATTGCAGGCAAAGAGACAATAGTACAATGTTATTGGTGCCAGTTTTCTACAGATGAGTTGACTGAATCAGAATGGGGACTAACAAGATGGCACGGACAGAGAATGCCAGCATAGAATTTCAGCACTCGAAGCAGGGAGTTGTGGAAAAGCATGATAGCCAATGCCAATTGGCAGGCCAACAGATAGACAGATTATGGTGACTGAGATCGAGCCCACAGTGTTTATATGAGAATTATTCTCTCTCAATTCAGCTGTCTCTACCTTTGTTCATTTTATATTTGGTGCAAAATGTGCCATTTTGAATTTTAAATCTTTCAATGTCAGTTTAAAAACTGAAAAAAAGCATTTTTTTCTGCAAAATTTTGAAATTTCATGTATATCACTATGTCCCACATTTTTATCAAACAGCTGAAAATTGTGGCTGTTGAATTGTGTCTGAAAATTCTCGTTTCCATGACATTAAGGCATATTGGAGAATATGGTGTTAGGCCTGTATTTTCCATGACCATCTGCACATGAAAGTGTGATGCGGTTAGTATCATGCCTGGCCACTTTACCTTCCCAGATTTCTCTGGTCCCCATTTTTAGAGGCTGGGTGAACCCTGGGGCCTTTTTCAGTGTGCACCAGAAAAAAATCCCACTGCTGGGACTGAACCCGGTACCACCAGATTAGTAAAGTGAGCAGTCTGAAAATAACATGTTAAAAATATGATGCATTCCAGTAATAGTTATATGAGATAATTCTGTCACAGTAAAGATGTCAAGAGCAGTTTTGAAGAGGTTAACGTTCCAAAATCTTCGCTGCTTATTTCATCACTTGCAGTTAACTCTCTCTCATCTTTTCACTAAACTTTGCTGATATTTAAATTATTTTTACAGAAAAAGCAATAAAATCAACCAGGAGCTTAAGGTAAGTAAATTTTTGACATTTATGAAATCTGTACCTAATTATAACACTGAAACAGATATTGAAAACATTTGATATATCTAAATCATTGACTCTCTCTAATTCACTGTATTTTATGACACATAAAGAATATATTAGGAAATTTAAATAATGTTTATAAAGGGATAATCACAAAGAAAAGAAAAAATACAAAAATAAAACAAAACATTTGAAGCATGAATTTTTTTGGGGGCTTGACATAGAAGAAGAGCTGTACAATGTAAAAATGTAAATGTAAATGTAAATGCTACAGAAGAGTTCTTCAAATATCATGGACACAAAAAAGAACAAATATATCAATATTACAAGAACTTAATATTGAAGAAGGCTGGCTAGTAAAGAGGATTAAAGAGAGAAAACTTAAATATTTTGGACATATTAAATGTCACGATAATCTAGAGAAAACTATGTTGGAAAGGTACATAATGAGAAAAAGAAAGAGAGGAAGACCAAGGTGAAGATAGCTGCAAGACATCGTTGATGATCTGTAAAAGGATACATTGGCAGCAGGCCATCTTGCTCACAACCAGGAGGCCTACAGGAGTGCTGTAAGGGAGGCAAAGTTCCTCAAGGGACATGCAAATGAATGAATGAGTAGGTAGTGGTTATTCACAACACCTGATTTCATGTGCTTTCCTTCTTCTTCTGAGCATTCCATTTACTATTCTTCTGTTATTATTAATAGAATATTAGAATCAGTAAAATTATTCTGTTATTGCTTTCAGATATGTTTAGTACTGTGTATGTCTATCCTTGTTTGCCATTGACTGCCTTCATCTTTCTAAGCCATGTCATAGTTCACTTTGTATATTGGTCTCCATCTTCACACTCTGTGTGTGGCAGAGCAGTAAGGTCTTCTGGCCATTGATGGTAATCAGGACAATAAATGACAATTAAAGAAGGTTGTTAAGGGGTTGCTCTTTTCCCAGGATGTACAGGATGTCAAAGTTCTTGGACATGTCAAGAAAAAAACAGAGAACTTAGTTATGACTGGAAAATTCAAGGGAAAAAGAAGGAGAGGAAGATCAAGAGAATAATATTTTAGCAGACCAGCAGAGGAGCATGGAGTAAAAGAAAATAATTTGAATTGATTAGAAACAGCAGTAATCACAAAATATGAAGAAGCAAGATCTCTGATCTGTCTGGCACAGCACATGATGAATGAATGAGTGATCACAAGAATATGAGCTATTGGCTCTCACAGTGAAAGTTGCAGTGATAAGCTTCCCAGCAAGCTCCACCCTGACAGAGGTTATATTCATA
>CM019717.1:55938029-55968602 GCA_009760885.1 Achatina immaculata | reverse complement strand
AGAAGAAGTTGAGAACCACAATCTAGACCATGAATATGTCCTCTTTCGAGTGTTAGCTAAAAAAAATGACAGGGGTAGATAACTTCTGATTGCCGCAGAAGGCAGGCGAAGAGAAGTGATGATACCTTAAGGGCAGTGATGAATGGAATATCCAGATTATACTCCACTGGAAGCTCAAAGGGGAGGTGCATTGGAACATCCATACCTGTCCTGGGGATTTTCCAGGTATATAGGTCACATAGAGAGAGAGAGAGAGAGAAACAAGGAAATAAGCAAACGAACGGACATTGACACCATTGCTAGAGAGATCAAAAAACGAAGACGGAAATGGCTGGCCCACAACTACAAAAAGAAGACACCCCTGTACCGTCTTTACTTGGGCACCTCAGGAAAAAAAGAGAAAAGGAGGGGGGGGGGAAGGTCGTTGGGGACATTGTGATACACAATACACGAAGAACTAGAGAAAGCAGGATAGACATAGTGACACACATGAAGAACTAGAGGAAGCAGGATAGACATGGTGACACACAATACACGAAGAACTAGAGAAAGCAGGATAGACATAGTGACACACATGAAGAACTAGAGGAAGCAGGATAGACATGGTGACACACAATACACGAAGAACTAGAGGAACCAGGATAGACATGGTGACACACAACATGAAGAACTAGAAGAAGCAGGATAGACATGGTGACACACAATACACGAAGAACTAGAAGAAGCAGGATAGACATGGTGACACACAACACGAAGAACTAAAGGAAGCAGGAAAGACGTGGTTTGAGGTACACTGACGTACTCGAGACAGAAATGGCCGGGGAACCTTTGTTGATGTCTTAAGCTCTAGTGGGAGACAAGAGAATTGATGATGATGATGATGATGATTACTTAAGCGCTATAAACAAAATGCATGAGTTTTTCAGTGTAAACGAAGAGTTGTGCCTGTAGGAAGATTACTGAGTTACACGTGTAGCATCTGTATGTAGCATTTTATTTATTTTTATTTTCTTGTTACTTTTTTTATTATTAAAAAAGAATAATACATAAAAATATATGGAAACATGTACACGAAAAGTTCATATATAATGTTACACAAAAACCTACAAGAAAGAGGCTTATATTTTCATTGAACACTTGTTACACTTGCCCACCGTCGTTATATACAAATATTAATAGAAAGTATTTCTTTTCTTTATTTCGGCAGTGGTTCTCAGATTATTGCAAGTCATGGACACCAGAAACCAATAATAATTCTCTTTCACCGCCCTTCTAGGTGGTACGAAATTAACAAAAAGGAAAATATAACACATTTTGAGAAGTTATGAGCTTGGACTGTTTCGTGATGTGCAAAAAAAAAAAAAAACTAAAATGATGCTTGAACCTAAAACTTCTACGCTGACCTTTGTTAACGATTTTTGTTTAACGATCTTTCGTTAACATTTGTTTAACCTTTGTTAACCTTTTGTTAAACTTTTCATAACCTTTTGTTAACCTTTGTTTAATGATCCTTTGTTAACCTCCGGTTGCAGATCGAAGCTCTGTTGTTTTCAAACCGAACTCTACATTCTAGTTGTGTCTGAGCACTGCGCAGCGAAAAACAGATTCCCCACATTTCTAGTCGTTGGAACAAACTGGACTGAAAGCGAATTTTGAAAAGATAATACCACAAACAAAAAGAAAACAAAAAGTACAAGCTCACAAAAAATGTTTCCTGTCTCATGTAAACTATAAAATAGTAGTAGAAATCTGTGTAAGATACATTTAAAAAATGAATACAAGTATACGTGTATACACTATATATAATGGAACACATACCAGACAAATCTGTGAAAAGTTTTTACCCAATAAAAGTAAAATATATTCAGCCTTTAATAGCAGATTTCTTGCAGAACATTTCTTAAAATAGCCATTGAAAAAGAAACAGGTAAGAGAAAATCAGACCAAATAAATAAAATGGAGACCAGATTTCAATATTTTTATATTAAACTGTGTTTACTGCGAACCCAGATTTATTAAACTTTGTTTACTGTGAACCCAGATATATTAAACTTTGTTTACTGTGAACCCAGATATATTAAACTTTGTTTACTGTGAACCCAGATATATTAAACTTTGTTTACTGTGAACCCAGATATATTAAACTTTGTTTACTGTGAACCCAGATATATTAAACTTTATTTACTGTGAACCCAGATTTATTAAACTTTGTTTACTGTGAACCCAGATATATTAAACTGTGTTTACTGTGAACCCAGATTTATTAAACTTTGTTTACTGTGAACCCAGATATATTAAACTTTGTTTACTGTGAACCCAGATATATTAAACTGTGTTTACTGTGAACCCAGATATATTAAACTTTGTTTACTGTGAACCCAGATATATTAAACTTTGTTTAATGTGAACCCAGGTGTATTAAACTATGTTTGCTGTGAACCCAGATATATTAAACTTTCTTTAATGTGAACCCAGATGTCTTCTTTCTAATATTATTTGTTAGTCTTTCTTGTGATATTCACTCTACTCATTCTTTGTCTTATTATTTTTTGTTTATTTCTTGGATGTCATCCTATTCTAGGTCTGTTCATCTCATCATCTCTGTCCACCGTGGTACTCATCCATACACAGCGAACACATGTTGCGGATAACACAGCACAGGCTAAAATTTCCTAAGATAAATTCTCTTGTATGCAAGAAATCTTAATTCGGCATTTTTTCCCTATATTATCATAGTGTTCATCCGAAGACCTATAAGCCGAAATATCTTATGACACTCCTGTAATTTTTCTTTCCTGACATACCTGTATCCATAATGCTTATTAACTTGTAACATCCTGTAAGTAATGATTTCTCACTTATAAATGAAAACAAATATAAATAAATAGCAATCTGTTACAGAGACAAATATAACTAAATAACAGTCTGTTACAGAGACAAATATAACTAAATAACAATCTGTTACAGAAACAAATATAACTAAATAACAGTCTGTTACAGAGATAAATATAACTAAATAACAGTCTGTTACAGAGACAAATATAACTAAATAACAATCTGTTACAGAAACAAATATAACTAAATAACAGTCTGTTACAGAGACAAATATAATTAAATAATAATATGTTACAGACACAAATATAACTAAATAACAATCTGTTAAAGAGACAAATATAACTAAATAACAGTCTGTTATAGGATCATTTCACTTCTGCTCGCCGTAAAGCTTGTCTGTGGAAAAAATAAAAATGCGATGGTAAATGTGGTGAAACATCAGCAGTATCTTGCTTTACTCTTCCTCGCTAGTGAACTTGGTCATGTTAAAGCAGAGCCCTATATTTATATAGTGATAGCTCACGGTAGATTACATTCTTGTATTTGTCTAGTGATAAGTCACTGTAGACTAGAGTTCTGCAATATTTTGATAGGTCGCGGTAGACTAGAGCCCTGTATTTACCTAGTGCAGTGATAGGTCACTGTAGACTAGTTTGCCTACTGTAGTGATAGGTCATGGTAGACTAGTCATGTCTTTACGAGAGCCTTGTCTTTGTCTAATGATAGATCACAGTAGATCAGAATCTTGTAACTGTCTACTGATAGGCCACATTAGACTAGAACTGTATCTAGTGATAGGTCACAGTAGATTAGAATCCTGTAACTGTCTAGTGATAGGCCACATTAGACTAGAACTCTATCTTTGTCTAATGATAGGTCACAGTAGATTAGAATCCTGTAACTGTCTAGTGATAGGTCATAATATACCTGAAATTCTGTCCCCATGATACACTTCATAGCTTATTTACCCTCTAGTGACTACCCTGTATATCCTACCCCAGACTTCTATTGTGTGGCTAGGTGTAGTTTCGTAAGACGACACGAACTGTGCCTTCTCCAAGGATATTTTCCACTCCTGTCAGGTCATTCATTTGTGTATGGTATATAAACTCTTAATCTACCACGAGACAGCCTTTCAAAAATAAGTAAATAAAATAGCTAAAGTCAAATGGTTTTGTTCTGTAGTAGTAAGTTCATAATTTTCAACCGTCGTACACGCTAAAAATATAAATTACGTCACATCCCGGCAAAACATGGCGGCAGTGATTTTTTTGTCATAGTAAATGTTTGTGTGTCATAGATATCATTCGGTAATTTAAGAGCTAAGCCACTTTGATGAAAATATTCAGTAGTGATACTAATAACTGATAACTATAGGCGTAGTAATGAATGAAAACAGGCGTGTGTAGTAAATTAGGGAAAATGTCGGGGTACACAAAAATAAGTTTTAAAAACTGATTTTATGTTTCATTTTTGTTACAGGAAACAAAACATTCATGGGTGTATATAAGGTCTTAGTAGTAATAGTGTAGTTTTAGTAGTAGTAGTAGTAGTAGTATAGTAGTAGTAGTAGTAGTAGTAGTAGTAGTAGTAGTAGTAGTAGCAGCAGCAGCAGCAGCAGCAGTAGTAGTAGTAGTAGTAGTAGTAGCAGTAGTAGTAGTAAAAGAAGAAGCAGAACTTTTTTCGATCTTCCGTCGGCATTACCAGACCAATATATTATATATTAGTACAAGACCAAGGGGTAGACCAAAACAGAGATGGCAAGATGACACAGAAAGGGATATAAAAGAAATTGGTGTCACCAGCTGGAGAGAGAAGATTTAGGAACAGAGAGGAATGGAGGCGAACTTTTTCTGTAACAATGAGGCTTAATGGCTCGGAAAGCTGAAGAAGAAGAAGAAGAAGAAGAAGATGATGATGATGATGATGATGATGATGATGATGATTGCCAGAGACAGTGTTATTCACGAGTAATATTAATAATGTTTCTACCAAGCCACTAGCACACACACACATACAGATCGAGGGAGGGAGAGAGAGAGAGAGAAAGAGAGAGACGCTGTTTATCTTACCTCTGTTGTGGTAAACAGCGACTGTGATTGCCAGTGTGAACAGAACAGCGAAGACAACAAAAGCAAGAATCGCAATAAGGAGAACTGTGTTTTCATCAATTGTAGCATCATCTTTCTTTACTTCCTTCACTCCAGTTTCTCCACCTTCTGTTCTGCTCTTCCCCAAAGATTTATCATCTTCTCCCAAAGACTGTTTCCCTTTCTGGGCTTTAAGACCACTGCCAGTAGTAGTGGCATTGCTGTCTGCGTCCACATCATCAGCCTCAACGATCACAAAATCGTCGCCACTGGCTTGCCACGGGTAGCGATCCTGGCTCTCCAGATACTGGGTGTCATTGTTCTCCGGCGCTGCTTTCTCCACGTCAACATCTGCTCTAGGATTCAGAACATCATTTCCGTGGATCCAGTGCGGAGAACAAGCAGACGTGGAGCGTCTCTCTGAAAACAAAACAAGACAGCACTCATAAGCTATGTTGTTATGTCATGCCGTTTATACGCTATGTTGTTATGTCATGCCGTTTATACGTTATGTTGTTATGTCATGCCGTTTATACGCTATGTTGTTATGTCATGCCGTTTATACGTTATGTTGTTATGTCATGCCGTTTATACGCTATGTTGTTATGTCATGCCGCTTATACGCTATATTTTTATATCATGCCGCTTGTACACTATGTTTTTATATCATGCTGCTTATACGCTATGTTTTTATATCATGCCGCTTATACGCTATATTTTTATATCATGATGCTTATACGCTATGTTTTTATATCATGCCACTTATACGCTATGTTTTTATATCATGCCACTTATACGCTATGTTTTTATATCTCGCCACTCATACTCTATGTTAGTACATCATGCCACTCATACGCTATGTTAGTACATCATGCCACTCATACGCTATGTTAGTATATCATGCCACTCATACTCTATTTTAGTATATCATGCCACTCATACTCTGTGTTAGTATATCATGACTCATACTCTATGTTAGTATATCATGCCACTCATACTCTATTTTAGTATATCATGCCACTCATACTCTATTTTAGTATATCATGCCACTCATACTCTATTTTAGTATATCATGCCACTCATACTCTATTTTAGTATATCATGACTCATACTCTATGTTAGTATATCATGCCACTCATACTCTATTTTAGTATATCATGCCACTCATACTCTATGTTATTATATCATGCCACTCATATTCTATGCTAGTATATCATGCGTGCAACGAAAGCAAAACAACTGGTTATTCCTATAGTATGACACGTCTTTTATAAACTTTGAGTCCCGAATAGAAATAAGTAAGCTAAGAGATAGATTAAATACATGTAGCTACCGAACAGCTTAAGTACCTATTGCTACTGAATAATTTAAGTGAATGTATCTACAGAAGAGGTTAAGTACATGCGGCTAAAGAACGTATGAAGTAGATGTGTACCAGCAGCAACCGAATGGTTTAAGTGTATGTAGTTAAGAGCATGTAGTTAGGTGCGTGTAGTTAAGTGTGTGTAGTTAAGTGCATGTAGTTAAATGCGTGTAGTTAAGTGTGTGTAGTTAAGTGTGTGTAGTTAAGTGTGTGTAGTTAAGCGCATGTAGTTAAGTGTGTGTAGTTAAGTGTGTGTAGTTAAGTGCATGTAGTCAAGCGCATGTAGTTAAGTGCGTGTAGTTAAGTGTGTGTAGTTAAGAGCATGAGTTAAGTGCGTGTAGTTAAGTGTGTGTAGTTAAGTGTGTGTAGTTAAGTGCATGTAGTTAAGTGCGTGTAGTTAAGTGTGTGTAGTTAAGTGTGTGTAGTTAAGTGCATGTAGTTAGGTGCGTGTAGTTAAGTGTGTGTAGTTAAGTGCGTGTAGTTAAGTGTGTGTAGTTAAGTGCGTGTAGTTAAGTGTGTGTAGTTAAGTGTGTGTAGTTAAGTGCATGTAGTTAAGTGCGTGTAGTTAAGTGTGTGTAGTTAAGTGTGTGTAGTTAAGTGCATGTAGTTAAGTGTGTGTAGTTAAGTGTGTGTAGTTAAGTGTGTGTAGTTAAGTGCGTGTAGTTAAGTGTGTGTAGTTAAGTGTGTGTAGTTAAGTGCATGTAGTTGAGTGCATGAGTTAAGTGCGTGTAATTAAGTGTGTGTAGTTAAGTACATGAGTTAAGTGCGTGTAGTTAAGTGCGTGTAGTTAAGTGTGCGTAGTTAAGTGCATGTAGTTAAGTGTGTGTAGTTAAGTGTGTGTAGTTAAGTGTGTGTAGTTAAGTGTGTGTAGTTAAGTGTGTGTAGTTAAGTGTGTGTAGTTAAGTGTGTGTAGTTAAGTGTGTGTAGTTAAGTGCATGAGTTAAGTGCGTGTAGTTAAGTGTGTGTAGTTAAGTGCATGAATTAAGTGTGTGTAGTTAAGTGTCTGTAATTAAGTGCATGTAGTTAAGTGCATGAGTTAAGTGCGTGTAAAGTGGGTGTAGTTGAATGAACTGCATGTAGTTAAGTGCATGTAGTTAAATGCATGTAGTTAAGTGCACGTAGTTTTGTGCATATAGTTAAGTTCATGTAGTTAAGTGCATGTAGCTGCCGAACTGATTTAGCATTATTCTGATTAGAGAAAAACTGGAAAATTACGAAATAAAATTCTACCAGTACCCGGCATTGTAGCAAAGATTAGATTTCCTGGTGTATACCTTGTTAAGTTAAAGAGTTAAATAGAAGAATGTAAGAACATCAAAAGCTTCACATAGGAAACATAGGAATAGCGCTTGAAAGAGAACGGATTCAAATCTGGTAACAGGTCAAGCAACAAAAGTAGCAAGTGAAATCAATAGAAAACTAACAATGGAATAGAGAGCACGTTTAGGATCATAGAAAGCATGCTGAGGATCCTAGAAAGCTGGTTGAGGATTATAGATAGTACGTTGAGGAGTTTTTGGAAGAATTGTACGGACGGTCGTAGACTCCAGTTTGTTGGTAGAAGATGATTTTTGATAGATTAACCTTTGAAGCTTAGTTCAGGAATCAAGATCAGAGACGTTTGTGACAGTTTTGGGCTATGTCCCGGGTGCAATAGTTCTAGATGGTCATTTTTTTAAAAGGTTTTCGTCACGTTGTAGAGTTGGGTCTTGTGAGTAGTACTTTCGTTGTAGTTCTAAAGTAACAGTTTTCTTTCCACATGGCGTCGAATAATTTACAGCCTGATGTGCTACATACTCATCCTCATCTGATCACCCTTCATTTTTGTCCATTACTGAATGTTGTATTGAATGTTTGTTCTAACAGTAGACTTGGTTCAGTCTTTCTCTGGAATGTTAAATGTTAGTGGTGCTGATTGACTGCAGGTTCCAACTGTAGTATAGTTATTATACGGTGTTCTGCTGTATAGTTGTTTGAAGCCTGTGTGTCTTGTTGTGTTGCTGTGTGTATAATGTAGCAACAGATTTTTGCAAATTGTTTCAACATAGAAGCAGTTGTGCAATGGCAGCAAGACGAGAAATTAATAGACATAGGGCAGCAGAGATAGACACCCTAACTTCTACATCTCTCTTATGAGTTTCGCTTGCTTGTCAGGGAATCTGTTTTAGAGGATCCTTGAAGACCCAGCACTGGGAAGAATATTGAAAAATCAAGACTGCTGTAAACTGCATTCCAAAAAAGTATCAATAAGATAACATAATCTTTCCAATAAAAGCAAATGGCTGGTTTGTCACGTGGTGTGCATGAAAGAAGAACAGACGACCAAGGGAAGCAAGAGACCGGTCTCCGTGAGAGGAAGGAAGACAAGGCAGACTCAGAGATTCAAACTTAGAAAGTCTCAGAAAGAGATCAGAAGAGGAAGAAAACCAAGATGGCGACTAGCAAGGCAGAATTAAGACCAATCAGTGACAGAGTTTTCATCTTTGATTTGCTTGCATGTAGGCTCATACAGTATGTATGATTATAATTAAGATTTTTATTATTATGATTAAGATTTTTTATGATGCTGAATACGCCATTGATGGTGACGATGATGATTTACCTGTCCTTGTAAACAATGTGAGACTGCAGGATGCCTCATTCACAGCAGCGGAGAACCTGTTGTAAGACACCACCCTGAAATAGTAGTCTGTGTTCTCCCGTAGACACGTGGCAGTGACTGCTGTCTCGCCTTGTTTGGCATCTATCTTGTACCACCTGACGTTGTTCGCTGTGTAGTACACGTGAAACGATTGGCTGGAGCCACCATCTGACTCTGGTTGCCATGATACCGTGATGTAATCGACGCCACGTCTTTTGGGATGGATGTTTGATGGACATTCTGGTGGACCTTTTCGAACAATACAAACATTACAAACATTACAAACATTACTTTAGAAACTATTTAATTTCTTGTCATGTATGTTGAATTGAGAATAAATTAATAGACAGAATTTCTGATAAATCTGAGTCTTTCTTTTCTCTCACTCAGATCAGTACGTTGTTTTGCTGGAAGAGTGAATTCACTTCAATAACAGTAAATACAACAACGGAAAGAAGACTGAAAGCTGGTCTAATACAGCTATTATAACATCATAAGAATCTCAGATATTGTTGTAGGGGAAAATGTTAGAGACAAGTAAGTGGAAGCACTCCTAGAATTAATAAAAAGCACTAAGAAGAAGACAGAGGATAGAAGAACTATTGAAAGTTAACGTCTTTTTGTGGGACGAATAAATGCCTGATTTCCAGAAGATATTCTTTAATATATATATATATATATATATATATATATATATATATATATATATCATCTTATCTTCATTTTATAACTAGAGTAACTTAAGTAAGTTTGCACACACACACACTGCAGTTTTAAAAACTTAATCCGAGTATATAAATTTATACACACGAGGCTTAATATATAAATCTGCACAGACATAGCACATAAAAAGGACCTTATACATAAAATATGTACATACGTAGTATATAAAAATAAGACATATATAAAATATAATGTATACAAAATGTGTACGTACACAACACATACATATCAGCCTAATTTATAAATATATCCAATCAGTATACTTAACGGGAAATATTAATTTATACATATACACACACATATATATATATATATATATGACATACAAATTGTCCAGCGTACTAATATGTACAAATATAAGTTTAATTAAGATTAACACTAACACAATTTTAGATAAGATTAATAGAAGAGTGGAAGTAGAATTGTTCAGTGATGAGACGGCGTAAAGCTGAACAAAGACTGAAAGTCTGAAAAATGATTACAAACATGAATATAGAGAATGTAAAGCTGAACAGAAAATGTGACGTTGAAAATAAAAGTGTTAAGCTGAACAGAGACTACATGAAGCTGAAGAGAGACTTCATGAAGATAAACAGAGAATTCATGAAGCTAAACGGAGACTGCATGAAGGTAAAGAAAGACTGCATGAAGCTAAAGAGAGACAGCAAAAAGCTAAAGAGAGACTGCAAGAAACTGAAGAGAGACTGCAAGATGCTAAGGAAAGACTGCAAGAAAATGAAGAGAGACTGCAAGAAGCTAAAGAATGACTGCAAGAAACTGAAGAGAGACCGCATGAAGCTAAAGAGAAAGTGCAGAAAGCTAAAGAGATATTGCAAGAAAGACTGCAAGAAACTAAAGAGAGACTGCAAGAAGCTAAAGAGAGACAACAAGAAACTAAAGAGAGACTCTAAGAAGCTAAAGAGAGACCACAAGAAACTAAAGAGAGGCTTCATGACGCTAAAGAGACACTACAATAGGCTAAAGAGGGACCGCATGAAGCTAAAGAGAGACTGCAAGAAACTAAAGAGAGACCACAAGAAGCTAAAGAGAGCCTGCATGACGCTAAAGAGACACTGCAATATGCTAAAAAGAGACCGCATGAAGCTAAAGAGAGACTGGAAGAAAGACTGCAAGAAACTAAAGAGAGACTGCAAGAAAGACTGCAAGAAACTAAAGAGAGACTGCAAGAAAGACTGCAAGAAACTAAAGAGAGACTGCAAGAAGCTAAAGAGACACTGCAAGAAGCTAAAGAAAGACTGTATGAAGCTAAAGAGAGACTGCTAAAAGCTAAAGAGATACTACAAGAAACTGAAGAGAGACTACAAGAAGATAAAGAGACACTGTAAGAAACTGAAGAGAGACTGCAAGAAGCTAAAGAGAGACTGCAAGAAACTGAAGGAAGACCTCATGAAGCTGAAGAAAGAGTGCAAGAAAGACTGCAAGAAACTAAAGAGAGACTGCAAGAAGCTAAAGAGAGAAACAAAAGCTAAAGAGAGACTGCAAGAAGCTAAAGAGAGAAACAAGAAACTAAAGAGAGACTGCAAGAAGCTAAAGAGAGAAACAAGAAGCTAAAGAGAGACTGCAAGAAGCTAAAGAGAGAAACAAGAAACTAAAGAGAGACTGCAAGAAGCTAAAGAGAGAAACAAGAAGCTAAAGAGAGACTGCACGAAGCTAAAGAGACACTGCAAGAAAATACAGTCAGACTGCAAGAAACTAAAGAGAGACTGCATGAAGTTAAAGACAGACTGCAGGAAGCCAAAAACAGACTGCATGGAGCTAAAGAGAGACTGCAAGAAGCTAAAGAGAGACTGCAAGAAGCTAAAGAGAGACTGCAAAAAGCTAAAGACAGACTGTAAGAAGCTAAAGAGAGACTGCAAAAAACTAAAGACATATTGCATGAAGCTAAAGAAAGACTGCAAAAAGCTAAAGACTGCGTGAAGGTAAAGACAGACTGCAAGAAGCTAAAGAGAGACTGCATGTAGCTGAATAAAGACTTCATGAAGCTAAAGACAGACTGCATGGAGCTAAAGAGAGACTGCAAATAACTAAAGAGTGACTGCATGAAGCTAAAGACAGACTGCATGAAGCTAAAGAGAGACTGCAAAAAGCTAATGACAGACTGCATGAAGCTAAAGACAGACTGCCTGAAGCTAAAGAGAGACTGAAAAAAACTAAAGAGAGACTGCATGAAGCTACAAAGAGACTGCAAAAAACTAAAGAGAGACTGCCTGAAGCTAAAGAGAGATTGCGAAAAACTGAAGAGAGCCTGCATGAAGCTAAAGAGAGACTGCAAAAAACTAAAGAGAGACTGCCTGAAGCTAAAGAGAGACTGCAAAAAACTAAAGAGAGACTACCTGAAGCTAAAGAGAGACTGCAAAAAACTAAAGAGAGACTGCCTGAAGCTAAAGAGAGAGTGCAAAAAACTAAAGAGAGATTAGTAAAGCAGAAAATGGGCCGTAAAATTGAGAAGAGAAGTTGAATAGAGTTTGTGTAAATCTAAAGTAAAGTTATGTAAATCTGAATGAGAACAGAAAATCTGAAATGAAACTACGTAAAGCTGAAGACTTTAATGAATTGTGTGGTCTGAGAAGCTACTGGAGGTGAATAACACAAAAGAAAATTAGTAAATTACTTTGATGTTTAAGCTGGAGGTCATAGGTCAAGTCACCATAACCGTTTCTAATTGTGAACGTGATCTTTCCGTAATCTTCTGCCTGGATATTGGATATTTGGACACTCAGGGTGTACTTTTTAGAGCTGTCCATCTCTTTCTTGACTTCACTTTCCACCTTAGCGAGATCAAAAACTTGGACATCGTTTATCGTGGTCCCTGTCACGTATGGAGGCGAGTAGGAGACGAGACAAACTGAGGTCCTGAGTGTTTGCCCTAGACCGGCATGCCGGATCTGTGGTTGCTCTTCATCCGGACAAAGCTGTACAGGGCCTGCATGAATGGGCAACCATTAGCGGGGATTAGATCTTCGTGCTTTCATTTTTGGTGTTTCGCACTTTTATAACTGTCATACACCAACAACACTGGCAGACATCAACTTCTATTTTCACAAACAAGTAAAATATGTGGTAATATCTACCTGCTACCTCCCATCTATTTTCACAAACAAGTAAAGTATGTGGTAATATCTACCTGCTACCTCCCATCTATTTTCACAAACAAGTAAGTATGTGGTAATCTACCTGCTACCTCTCATCTATTTTCACAAACAAGTAAAGTATGTGGTAATATCTACCTGCTACCTCCCATCTATTTTCACAAACAAGTAAAGTATGTGGTAATACCTACCTGCTACCTCCCATCTATTTTCACAAACAAGTAAAGTATGTGGTAATACCTACCTGCTACCTCCCATCTATTTTCACAACAAGTAAAGTATGTGGTAATACCTACCTGCTACCTCCCATCTATTTTCACAAACAAGTAAAGTATGTGGTAATACCTACCTGCTACCTCCCATCTATTTTCACAAACAAGTAAAGTATGTGGTAATACCTACCTGCTACCTCCCATCTATTTTCACAAACAAGTAAAGTATGTGGTAATATCTACCTGCTACCTCCCATCTATTTTCACAAACAAGTAAAGTATGTGGTAATATCTACCTGCTACCTCCCATCTATTTTCACAAACAAGTAAAGTATGTGGTAATACCTGCCTGCTACCTCCCATCTATTTTCACAAACAAGTAAAGTATGTGGTAATACCTACCTGCTACCTCCCATCTATTTTCACAAACAAGTAAAGTATGTGGTAATACCTGCCTGCTACCTCCCATCTATTTTCACAAACAAGTAAAGTATGTGGTAATACCTACCTGCTACCTCCCATCTATTTTCACAAACAAGTAAAGTATGTGGTAATATCTACCTGCTACCTCCCGTTTTTATGTCTTCACATGACCTCTATGTATTTAACAGACATTTAGTAAAAGATTATTTTATACACATTACGAGATCTGGAAACAAAAATAATAATAAAACGCCGACAGGATGAAAGCAGGAAATAAAACTCAACCTTTTTCTTACCTATATTCTAAAACTTAGAAACCTGTGAATTTCAATGTTTTAACAAGTAGGTTTGCTCCTACACGTTAATTTATTTCTTACTTCCCTTGTCTTATGATTACGTCTGCTCATTTTAACGGCACGTCTGACCACACAAGCTGGTACACTCACACCATCTTACCCCTACTATACCCAACATTCAGAGACTAACACAGTATTATAGTACATGAAATCAACCATCTTGTTGTGGTTACTAGTAAGTTACAAAATCATAATGACCGATTTAACGGTTTCACGCTTCCACTATAAAATTTAAAACAGTACATTTAATATGAAAGATCACTACAACAGGCTAGAAGATCACAATGAATGATATCTGTAGTAAACAAAATTCATAATAATATAATCTCCAGGTAACCAGACACTTAACAAAACAGCTGAGAAACACATAAATGCTTTTGAATGTAAATGCTACAGAAGAGTTCTTCAAATATCGTGGGCACAAAAAAGAACAAATATATCCATACTACAATAACTTAATATTGAAGAAGGCTGGCTAGTAAAGAGGATTAAAAAAAGAAAACTTAAATATTTTTGACACATTAAACGTCATGAGAATTTAGAGAAGACAGTCTTGGAAAGGTACATAATGTGAAAAAGAAAGAGAGAAAGACCAAGGCGAAGATGGCTGCAAGACATCGTTGATGATCTGAGAATGGACGCATCAGCAGCGGGGCATCTTGCTTACAACTGAGAGGCCTACATGAGAGCTGTTAGTTCCGCAAGGAACATGCAAATAAGTGACTGACTGAGCTAACCTGACATTAGTACAACACCAACACACGAGACTTGCTAAAATAAACATTTTTCACTTACCCCAACAACGGACTCCAGATACTAGGAAAGGTTCTTGTTGATGGAAATATCAGGACAGCAGACACTAAATCGCCCCCAGCTTCATACACTTTACGCGTTCCATCAGAGAAAAAAATTATATTCTAAACTGAACCTAAGAATATGATCCCCGATATTCAAGTTCAGTTCCAAGTTCGTATTTCCCACTATCACACTTAAATATCCCATTATATGGAAAACATCGCCGAGCCGTGTCAAGACGTTATTTGCTCCCTCAACATTGATAAGTATATGAGGAAGGAGACAAGACAAGACAACTGTTTTGAGTGAAATATAAAATTTATGAGAAATAGTTTATGACATTGAGATTTCAGATTCCGGCATCGCCGTACTCAGAACATTCCCATGCATGCTCCGCTGCCTACTCCAACATCCACCGAAGAGCCCGTCTACCAACTGTTTCCGTCAATTGTTGGTTGTTTATTATTCGCTTTCCCTCGCTTAGTTAATATTTTCTACCAGCACCCTTGCTCTGTCCCATTGTCATCAGTCTCTGTATATGCACGTTGTCCGTCCACTCCCTCTTTACTCGCAATCTGTCTAATAAGGCCTTTACAGTGTCTTCTTTGTCCATTCTCAGTCTGCTTTGTGGTTTCAGTCTGTCCAGACAGTCTATCAGTCATTCTATCAGCCAGATCTCAAGGACATCTTCGTCCATAGCCACTTAAAGCGGAACCTTCCACATGTTGGAACCAGAAAATGTAACCGCTCTCGCTATGTTACCTGCCCTGTGGTCTGGGAAACAACAATCACCTTTCCTAAAACTGTCTTGACCCTCCATGAGAGATTCACATGCGAGTCCCGTAATGTCATCTATGTCATCGTATGCAAAAGATGCATGATAACTTATATTGGTGAAACTGGCCTTAGACTAGGGGACAGCATACAGAAACATCTGTACGATAGCACCCAGCATGCTTCGAAACCAGTCCCTAATCATTTCAATGGCCCCAACCATAGAGGTAAATCTGATTTTATCAAACGATGTCACGCAGATGACACAAGCCGCTTAGCACTTGAGAACCGCTACATTCAGTATTTTGGGACACTGAAACCATATGGTTTAAACTCTTTATTTAGCTACACATAATCTTCCACAATCATACTCATTCTCAATTGTTGCACTTTGTTTAGACTCCTCATGAACCATCCCATTGCTACTCCTCTACCACAACCATAATCATCCATTTCACCTTCTCTTATATAGACTCTCTTCCATCATCCACTATCCAACATTACAATTCCCTATCCACTCACGACTATGTAACACCACTTTTCACTCTCTTATGAGCATCATCCACTTCTACTGACTCTCCAGACATCACTGTTCTTTGTAGAATTCTGCACTCCTTCTCTGCGCATCCCTCTTCTTTTAACATTTTCTATATTTAGTCATGCACTATTTTACACCTTCCAGAACGTGCAGGTCCTTACCCTGGTAACAGACATTTCTTGTTTACATTGGTGACGCCGAAAAAGGGACACCAGTGCTGTCAATTATTCAAGCTAAGTGCCGTTTAATTTTAAAGTTTTATTTTGTATTTTTCATTCATTTTTTTCTTTTTTTTTTGTTTGTTTGTTATTTCATTAACTTAGTTTCATGTAATACTATACTTTGTCTCCTCTATCTTATTCTTCGTCCTGTTTGTTATTGTCTGACGAAGGCAAACTTCGAAACGTCACAACTTTGTATTCGTTAAATAATAAATCTGTCCTACTTTTTTCTACTTTATACATTTTAGTCTATCAGCCCGTCCAGCCAGTCCATCAACCCGTCCAGCCATTCTATCAACCCGTCCAGCCAGTCTATCAACCCGTCCAGCCAGTCCATCAACCCGTCCAGCCAGTCCATCAACCCGTCCAGCCATTCTATCAACCCGTCCAGCCAGTCTATCAGCCCGTCCAGCCAGTCTATCAACCCGTCCAGCCAGTCCATCAGCCCGTCCAGCCAGTCTATCAACCCGTCCAGCCAGTCTATCAACCCGTCCAGCCAGTCCATCAACCCGTCCAGCCATTCTATCAACCCGTCCAGCCAGTCTATCAACCCGTCCAGCCAGTCTATCAACCCGTCCAGCCAATCTATCAACCCGTCCAGCCATTCTATCAACCCGTCCAGCCAGTCTATCAGCCCGTCCAGCCAGTCTATCAACCCGTCCAGCCATTCTATCAACTCGTTCAGCCAATCTATCAGCCCGTCCAGCCAATCTATCAACCCGTCCAGCCAGTCCATCAACCCGTCCAGCCAGTCCATCAACCCGTCCAGCCATTCTATCAGCCCGTCTAGCCAGTCTATCAGCCCGTCCAGCCATTCTATCAACCCGTCCAGCCATTCTATCAACTCGTTCAGCCAATCTATCAGCCCGTCCAGCCAGTCTATCAACCCGTCCAGCCAGTCTATCAACCCGTCCAGCCAGTCTATCAACCCGTCCAGCCAATCTATCAACCCGTCCAGCCAGTCTATCAACCCGTCCAGCCAGTCTATCAACCCGTCCAGCCAATCTATCAACCCGTCCAGCCAGTCTATCAACCCGTCCAGCCAGTCTATCAGTCAACTCATTTCCATGCACGCCTGCATGCCCTGAACAAGATCCACGCTAATACATTAAGAACTAACCTTAGTGAATTATTTTTCCTACTTATCTTGGCACACGGTTGGAGTTCCCAGAAGTGTTTATCTCAGAAATCTTTTCGGAATTAATCATTCACATGAAAGAAAGGTAGAGACTTAGCCTTGTATTACCTTACACCTTACATCCTTCCCGTGCCGCTAAACGTCGCAGAGGGCTCGCATGGTAGTTTGCCAAGATTTCCTGTTTCGGCGAGGTTTTCAACCTCATCAAGGGATGTCATGTCCTCTAAACTGGCCTCTTTTAATAATGTCCTCTTTAGAGTTTTATGTGGTCAACCTCTTTTTCTTCGGCCTGTTGTGTTCCACTTGATAGCTTGTTTTCGGATTCTCTGATTGTTTCCTGTTTCTTCTGATCACGTAACCAACATATGTCCATCTTTTTCTGATCACCCATGAGATAGGTTGTTGTTTGCTGATCTGTCTTATTTCTGCTTTGTTCTTGAATTCGTTCCACTTTATACCGAGTATTTTCCTTAGGCATTTGTTTTCAAGAGAGTCTAATTTCTTGTCTATTTCTTTAGTTGTTTTCCAGCCTTCTTGTGCATAAATGAAGGTGGATATTACATTTGAATTGAATAATCTTAACCTGGTTTTTGTGTTTATAACATTTGAATGCCATGTGTTCCCAAAATTCTTGGAAATCAATGCTGCTTCTGCAATTCTAACTTCCTTTCTGGTGTCACCATCCTGGTCTATGTAACTGCCGGGATATGCAAACTGGTTTATTTCTTCAACAGCTGTTCCTTCTATGTATTTTTCCTTCTTGATTAATGAAAAGTTTCATTATTTTTGTTTTCTCCTTGTTAATTTCAAATCCTATTTTACTAGCCAGTGAAAATAGCGTATCTGTTTTTTCTTGTATAAATTTCACATTGTCACTGATATGAGTTATATCATCTGCAAAATCAAGATCTTCTGGTATTATACGTGTCTGTTAAATACACTGCATCTAGAATCTGAGAAAGGGAAGAAGTTAAATTAAAATGAAGTTTTTAAAAAAAAATAGTTATAAATTGTAAACCATACAGACTGCTTTGTAAAAATATACGAATAAAGGAACTGTATATATATGGTTTTGTTCTGCTATATTATTTTTCTGTTTATTTATTTATGTGCTTATTTTTTGGACAATCTAGTCCCAATGTAATGTACAATCTAAATAAAGACACCTCGTCACTTTGAGGAGAAATCATGGCGGATATGTTTTCTATAAAATTATTTGTATGGCTGCGGTATATTCAAGTCAGGCAGTCTATGGCGTATTGTTAAGAGAGGCCAAATTAGTGGGAATAAAATCCCTCGATGAGACTGAAAAGCTCGCCGAAAATAGGACAAGTTTGAGAACTACCATGAGAGCCTTTTGTGAAGGATGCAAGATGTAAGTCTATGGCCTAGTAAAATATAGTGTAAGTCTATGGCCTAGTAAAATATAGTGTAAGTCTATGGCCTAGTAAAGTATAGTGTAAGTCTATGGCCTAGTAAAATATAGTGTAAGTCTATGGCCTAGTAAAGTATAGTGTAAGTCTATGGCCTAGTAAAATATAGTGTAAGTCTATGGCCTAGTAAAATATAGTGTAAGTCTATGGCCTAGTAAAATATAGTGTAAGTCTATGGCCTAGTAAAATATAGTGTAAGTCTATGGCCTAGTAAAATATAGTGTAAGTCTATGGCCTAGTAAAATATAGTGTAAGTCTATGGCCTAATAAAATATAGTGTTAGTCTATGGCCTAGTAAAGTATAGTGTAAGTCTATGGCCTAGTAAAATATAGTGTTAGTCTATGGCCTAGTAAAATATAGTGTTAGTCTATGGCCTAGTAAAGTATAGTGTAAGTCTATGGCCTAATAAAATATAGATCTCTACTTCCAGAAACAGGTATTTGAACAACATTTAGTCCTTTTAAGCAACATTTCAATCTAGCTTCGTTAGTCACATGGGCAGAGCACGCACCTTTCATGTCTCGGGCACAGAGGAACACGTGCGGCTCCGAACAGTTTTCTAGTTTCTTCAAGGTGCTCCCGTTAAAGTACTCAAGAACATAGCAGTTGTCCCAAGTTCTTTCCCCCAGCCAGATCTTCTGAACTTTCTTCATTATGTCACCTGTAGGAGGATATATTTTCTAGTCAGTAAAACATATCACATGTGGATATTCAGGTGCTACTATGCAAACAGTCCTGGCCAAGACCTGTCAGAACCTGCTCAAGTTCTTCACTTTTCTGACCAGTAACATGTTAGTGCATTGAGTCCGCGCACTGAGTCTGTGCACCGAGTCTGTGCACAAAATTAGTGTCTACACACTTGTATAATGTTCACCACAGTTATTTAGTGTTTTACTTATCTATCTAATGTTTTGTAACATGGAGTACAACTAAACAATATGTACAAACATTTGACAATAGAATCCTGAAAAGAATTTGTGAACCTTGTAACACAACAATGGAAGATGAGAAGTAACAAAGAAATCTACACACTGTTTATTTCTCCGCTTATAACAGCCATTATGAAAAACAACAGACCGAGGTGATGCCTCTAGATTTTAGAGAGAATAGAGGAGGATAGATAAACGAAGATTGCCTATACAGACGTGATGAAAGGGGAACAAACCAAGACAACTATGGTGAGACAAACTATGGTGAGACAAACTATGGTAAGACAAACTAGAACAAAGTGCAGGCGTTGTTGGAAACGACACTTGGCAAGAAAAGATGAAGAAAGGAAGATGACTGATTGATTGATTGATTGATTGATTGATTGATTGAATGATTGAATGATTGATTGATCTCTATTTCAAAAGGTTTAAGAATTAGGCACGCAGGTCCGTCTGACATTCTGCCCTTTATCATACATCTTTCACTCTATTCCAGAATTCTACAAATATCCTGTTCATATAACAAACATAACTAACACTGAATCTGAGAGACATAAAATATAACATTTACGTTTCGCTCTTACACATTCACTCAGTACAGAAGTAACTACCTACATTATAAATGACTATCTACTAAACAAAAAATTCAGTACCATTCAGAATAAACAATTAACGTTATTTGGCGTCTGTAAGAGCAGTCTAAATGAACTTTTAAGTTTTGTGATTCATGGAGTCTTGTAGTCGACATAAATAGATATTGGGAAAGCTTGGAGTTGTAGGAAGGAGTATAATTTATATTTTTTATACAGGATGGGAGGGTATTCCAAAGATGAACAGCAGAATAACTAAAGCTTTTCTTGTAAAGATCAAGTCTAGGTTTTGGAAGACATGTTGTTCAAGCGTTGGCTGTACTTTGGGCTAAATTTAAACAGGTTCCATAGATAAGGCGAGGCATGCCGTAAAAGAATTTGATGTACTAACTTGGCGTTGTTGAAGAGGAAACTGTTCTTAAGAGGCAGTATTTTGACACATTTGTGCTGGTTTGTTGTTTGTGCTTGATCTTTGTCACTAATAAGCTTTACTACTCGCTTTGGAGTGAGCAAAGCCTCTTTGTATTTGACACTGAGCAACCATCCCATATTGCTGAGCAATAGTCTAAATGTGTTTGTATATGTGATATGTGCTATGTCTTGCATAATATATCCATACTACAAGAACGTAATATTGAAAAAGGCTGGCTAGTAAAGAGGATTAAATAAGTTATTTTGGACACATTAAACGTCATGATAATCTAGAGAAAACCGTCTTGGAAGGGTACATAATGGGAAAAAGAAAGAGAGGAAGACCAAGGCTAAGATGGCTGCAAGACATCGTTGATGATCTACACATGGATGCACCAACAGCAAGCCATCTTGCTCACAACCGAGAGGCCTACAGGAGTGCTGTTAGGGAGGCAAAGTTCTGCAGGGGACACGCAAATGAATGAATGAATGAAAGTATGTCTTCCTTGTGTCTTGATCGATGAAGGGCTTAATTTTGACAAATTGGTATACTTTTTGTGTGATGAGTTTTGTTAGACCTTGCACATGATAGTTCCAGGTCAGATGTTGGTCAATAATAAGACCTAATGTTTTGTGCTCGCTAAAGTTTTCTATCTGTGATGTTTCAGTGTGGAGCCGAATTGTTGTTTTTGTTGCGTTTTGAAGTTTCTGCCTTGTTCTTATGAGAATTAATTTTGTTTGATCACTATTTATAATCATGCCATGTTTTTGCTCCATCTAGTTAATTTGTATAACTCGACCTGAAAAGTTGATTCTAGATTCATATAATCGTAGTCAGTGGTGTAGACTGCGCAATCATGGTAAAAAAGGTCACAAGAAGAGTGTTTAAGATGAAGTGGTAGATCACTGACATAGATAGCAAAGAGCAACAGGCCTAGAATAGTACCTTGCGGAACACCAGTGTCAAATACAGGAGAATGATGAGAGGAAGTAGACTATCTTGTCTGCAGCAGTGAGACTCTGTGACTCGGAAAGCCGCTCAAAGACGAAGAAGAATCTATTGTTTTGCACAGTGATCTAATGTAAAAATACGTTTATGTACTGTCTAAGTGTTGATCTAGTGTTTCGCGTAGTGATCTGGTGCAGTACACAGTCATCTAGTATACCATGCAGTGATCTGGTGCAGTATACAGTCATCTGGTATACCACGCGGTGATCTGGTGTAGTATACAGTCATCTGGTATACCACGCAGTGATCTGGTGCAGTATAAGTCTTAGAGTTGATCTAGTGTTTCGCGTAGTGATCTGGTGCAGTATACTGTCATCTGGTATATCACACACCGATCTGGTGCAGTATACAGTCATCTGGTATACCACGCAGTGATCAGGTGCAGTATACAGTCATCTTGTATACCACGCAGTGATCTGGTGCAGTATACAGTCATCTGGTATACCACGCAGTGATCAGGTGCAGTATACAGTCATCTTGTATACCACGCAGTGATCTGGTGCAGTATACCGTCATCTGGTATACCACGCAGTGATCTGGTGCAGTATACAGTCATCTGGTATATCACGCAGTGATCTGGTGTAGTATACAGTCATCTGGTATACCACGCGGTGATCAGGTGTAGTATACAGTCATCTGGTATACCACGCAGTGATCTGGTGCAGTATATTGTCTTAAACTTGATCTAGTGATACAGTCATCTGGTTTACCACGCAGTGATCTGGTGTAGTATACTGTCATCTGGTATACAACGCGGTGATCAGGTGTAGTATACTGTCATCTGGTATACCACGCGGTGATCTGGTGCAGTATACTGTCATCTGGTATACCACGCAGTGATCTGGTGCAGTATACAGTCATCTGGTATACCATGCAGTGATCAGGTGCGGTACACAGTTATCTGGTATACCACGCAGTGCTCTGGTGCAGTATACAGTCATCTGGTATACCACGCAGTGATCTAGTGTAGCACATAGTGATCTAATATTTGATGCAATGATATAATGTTATTTAGTGATCTAGTATACCACGCAATGATCTCGATTGTTATGTAAAGATCTATTGTTTTACGAGGTACATGAATGTTTTAGTCATTTATGGTTGGCTTCAGTGCCATGCGTGTTCGGAATTTGTTCAAACCTCCACAACGTAGGATGCAAGTCTAATGTTGGAAGCAGGGTTGAGCACATTATAAATACACCGCTCTTCAAACTCTTCTTATGATATTAATGACCCAGTTATTTATACAGTTGTGTACATTCATTCATTCATTCATTTGCATGTCCCTTGCGGAACTTTGCCTCCCAAACAGCACTCCTGTAGGCCTCTCGGTTGTGAGAAAGATGGCCTGCTGCTGTTGCATCCATTTCCAGATCGTCAACAATGTCTTGCAGCCATCTTCGTCTTGGTCTTCCTCTTTTTCTTTTTCCCATTATGTATCCTTCCAATACGGTCTTCTCTAAATTATCATGACGTTTAATGTGTCCAAAATATTTCAGTTGTGTACATATGCATATAAATATACATACATGCATACATAACTAAATAAAGAAATACATGGAAGAGAACTGCAATAAAGTCCTAATAAGGTAAAGGGTATAGGTAACTCTGTCATGCCTTAGAGGCACATAGGGACATAGTGTTAGTGCCCATATTTTCCTTGACCTGTCAGCACACTAGAGGGTGATATGGTCAGTATCACGCCTGGCCGCCTTTCCTTCCCCAACTCCAGAATAAGTCGGGTACCCATTTCTACAGCTGGGTGACTGGGGGTGCCTCTGGCCGGATTCGAACCCCCGACCTTCGTCATGAGAGACCAGTGCACTAACCACTTCACCACTCAAACACCCAAAGTCCTAATACAGAGAGAATTATTTAAATATAAGAATATTTTATATTTTCAACAGCATACAGTTGTAAGACTTTTATCATATATACTGGCATACACATCAGAGGAAAAAAAAAGATAAAAAATATCTCATCTATGTGTTAGACAAAGGGATGCTATATAACAAATACAAGTGAAGAAATTAAAGAACTTCAAAACTGGTGCTACACTCTTGAGTTTGGAACAACTGGTACAGAAGAGGGTGTGATCTGTATGTGTGTATGGGAGAGAGAGTGAGAGGGACAGAGAGAGAAAGAAAGAGGAGACAGAGAGAAAGAAAAATAGAGAATGTGAAAGAGAAAGAGAGAGAATGAGAGAGAGAGAGAGAAAGGAAAGAGAAAGAAATAGGCAAAGAAAGAGAGAGAAGACGATAAAAATTAAAAAAAGAAATTAAAAAAAGGGGGGGGGAAGAAATAAGAGACAATGAGTGTGTCAGAGAAAGAGAAAGAGAGAAAGAGAGAGAGAGAAATAGAGAGAGAGAAATAGGGAGACTGAGTGTGTCAGAGAAAGAGATAGAGAGAGATTGAGTGTGTCAGAGGAAGAGAGAGAGAGAGAGAAATAGAGAGATTGTCAGAGGAAAAGAGAGAGCGAAAAATAGAGAGACTGTGTGAGTCAGGGGAAGAGAGAGAGAGAGAAATGGAGAGATTGAGTGTGTCAGATAAAGAGAGAGAGAGAGAGAGAGAAAGAGAGAGAGAAAGAGATCACACCCCCCCCCCCTTACCTCTTAAAAAATGTGTCATTCTCTGTGCCAGATCCGCCATATTACCCTCACGTTTCTCGCATTCCATGTAGGCTCTGGTCCAGGAAGTTTTCTCAAACACTCTGTAGCACCGTCCCTCCATCATTTCCCAGTCTTTATCGCACCTTCCCGTGGCAAGTAGGTTAGTTTCCCACTCTGGTTCCATGAATAAACTATCTACGTTTGGATATTGTAGAAATTATATACTGTTGGATCATGTAGAAAAACACGCTTCATTGGCTCATTTGAAAACAAACAATATAGAATCAGAGGATGATTAAGATGATTACTAGTGTGATCATCATAGGATGTTCTGATGATAAAAATAAATAAGATAATCCTTACCTATCTTCTGCTGAATCACATGACCTATCACATGACTTACCTTATGGGGAATCAGTGAAGTACCAACTTATGTATAGACTAGGGCAACTATGACGTACTAATTATTTTTCTGTTTGGAAATCCATGGTGTACAAACTTACCTGTGTGACTATGACGTACCAACATATTTATAGTCTGTGGCAAATATGACCTTACTTATCCTACTGTGACATTAACAACTTACCTATCTTACTATGACATTAACAACTTAACTACCTTACTGTGACATTAACAACTTACCTACCTTACTATGACATTAACAACTTAACTACCTTACTATGATATCTTACCTACCTTACTATGACATTAACAACTTACCTATCTTACTATGATATCTTACCTACCTTACTATGACATTAACAACTTACCTATCTTACTATGATATCTTACCTACCTTACTGTGACATTAACAACTTACCTATCTTACTATGACATTAACAACTTACCTACCTTACTGTGACATTAACAACTTACCTATCTTACTATGACATTAACAACTTACCTACCTTACTACGACATTAACAACTTACCTATCTTACAAACATAGTAACAAGTTACCTAACTTCTCCAAACGAAATGTAAACAAGACACTGTCTTGAGAGTATGGAAGTTTATCTGATGTCTCGGTATAAACGTATACAAGGAAAGGTACGCCATGAGCAAAGTCTCGCTCTTCCAGTTGCTTGATGTTGATATTAATATCTGTCCGGTATCTGGGCTTCTCTGTGTCTTCAACTGTTGACATGGCAACATCCAACTTTTGGACGCTGTGAGAGAACCAGCCGCGACTTTTCTTTGGCAGGCTAGGGTGTTCTATCATCAGGCGGTGGTAGATCTGCAGGTTTGAGATAACTCTAAATGCTACACTGGCTGTCCCACCTATTCTTGAAAAGACAGTCGTGCCATTTTGGGTCATCCTTGGATCTTTGCAGATTCTAATGTGACCTTTGAAGCAAGAATATAACAAAAAAGGTTAGTTAGAGTGTTACTTCGCTGCGCTAATCTAAAAAAAAATGTTAAAATACCCCCCCCCCAAAAAAAAAATTCCAGGTTTTTTCATGAGTGTAAAACTTTGTTGTTGCTGAATGAATTATGCAGATGAATTTATTAATGTTCATCACGAGGTACAGTACACTTTGAGTCAATTCCTGTTGGAGGACTTTAGAATTTCTACTCTTCTTTACGAGCACCCTATCTATTCTTGGTATTGGAACTGTCGTCTTTTATTTGCCCTGAAACTGTGGTTTACTCTTTACCCTGATACTAAGGTCTGCTTTTCATTCTGGAACATTGGTCTTCTCGAACTGGAACTATGGTCTACTCTTCGCGTTGGAACTGTGGACTGTTATTCACTCTAGTTGTGGAGTAACTTTTGCCACGGTCTACTCTCCACCCTGGAACTATGGTCTACTCTTCGCCGTGTTACTACGGTCTACTCTTCATTCTTCACTCTTCTACTCTACACAGCTGAGGTAACACATTGTAATTGTGGTCTACTCTTCACCTTGAAATTGTAGTCTACTCTTCACTTGTAACTGTGGTCTACTCTTCATCTTGTAACTGTGGTCTATTCTTCACCTTGTAACTGTGGTCTATTCTTCACCTTGTAACTGTGGTCTATTCTTCACCTTGTAACTGTGGTCTATTCTTCACCTTGTAACTGTGGTCTATTCTTCACCTTGTAACTGTGGTCTATTCTTCACCTTGTAACTGTGGTCTATTCTTCACCTTGTAACTGTGTTCTATTCTTCACCTTGTAACTGTGGTCTATTCTTCACTTGTAATTGTGGTCTATTCTTCACTTGTAACTGTGGTCTATTCTTCACCTTGTAACTGTGGTCTATTCTTCACTGGTAACTGTGGTCTATTCTTCACCTTGTAGCTGTGGTCTATTCTTCACCTTGTAACTGTGGTCTATTCTTCACTTGTAACTGTGGTCTATTCTTCACTTGTAACTGTGGTCTATTCTTCACCTTGTAACTGTTGTCTATTCTTCACTGGTAACTGTTGTCTATTCTTCACCTTGTAACTGTGGTCTATTCTTCACCTTGCAACTGTGGTCTACTCTTCACTTGTAACTGTGGTCTGCTCTTCACCTTGCAACTGTGGACTACTTTTCACTCTTTGAACTTCGGTCTACTCTTCACCTTGTGACTGTAGTCTACCTTTCTCCGTGAAATTGTAGTCTACTCTTCACCCTGGAATTACGGTTTATTTTTCACCTTGAAATTGTAGTCTACTCTTCACTTTGTAACTGTAGTCTTCTCTTCACCTTGTAACTGTGGTCTACTCTTCTCCTTGAAATTGTAGTCTACTCTTCACCTTGTAACTGTGGTCTACTCTTCTCCTTGAAACTGTAGTCTACTCTTCTCCTTGAAACTGTGGTCTACTCTTCTCCTTGTAACTATGGTCTACTCTTCTCCTTGAAACTGTGGTCTACTCTTCTCCTTGAAACTGTGGTCTACTCTTCTCCTTGAAACTGTGGTCTACTCTTCTCCTTGAAACTGTGGTCTACTCTTCATATTGTAACAGTGCTCTACTCTTCTCCTTGAAACTGTGGTCTACTCTTCATATTGTAACAGTGGTCTACTCTTCTCCTTGAAACTGTGGTCTACTCTTCATGTTGTAACAGTGGTCTACTCTTCTCTTTGAAACTGTGGTCTACTCTTCATATTGTAACAGTGGTCTACTCTTCTCCTTGAAACTGTGGTCTACTCTTCATCTTGTAACTGTGGTCTACTCTTCTCCTTGTAACTGTGGTCTACTCTTCATCTTGTAACTATGGTCTACTCTTCTCCTTGAAACTGTGGTCTACTCTTCACCTTCGAATTATGGTCTACTCTTCTCCTTCAAATTGTGATCTACTCCTGTCGCTGTGGTACTTTTAATATTGGTTAAATTAATTTTTTTTATGAAAAATGAAAGCGATGATAGCGATATCAGGCACGACTATTATGTTAAGAAATAACAAATTGTACTTACCTTCACCGATTTCCCATAGCGATGCTACTATCAACGATAACAGAAAGATCCAAATTCTAAAATAAGCAGTCATCGTGGCCACATTAACGCAAATTATGAAACAAATCGACACATGACATCAGTGTTAATATAAGGAACGAATAAGTGTTAATTGTGAGCTTTCGTCTTTCATGAACTGCTTTTCGGGGTTAAGATGTCAGCTCTGATATTAGAGAACAGATGATACACTAAAACAAGGTGATTGTTTGAGTTTTTTTTTTTTTTTTTAGAATTAAAAGTGAATCATCTCCGAAAGCAAGGTTGACAAAATGCTCTCGGATGATCTGTTTGCTGGAAAGACGGTCTGATAAAGTTACTTTGTTGTTTCCTGTTGTTTTGTTGCGTAGACAAGTACTAGAGTTTCAAGTATTTTCTACTTTTTATGACGAAGTGTTATCTGTCACCAGTCTTATCTTTACATCGGCATTTTGTTTTCTAGCGTGAGATAATGTAAGTATGACTGAGCACGAATCAAAACTGTATGAGTAAACATGACATTTTTACACATATGTTTTCTGCTCTTTAGAATTATATTTAAAACATTGTATATGATAGGTCATATCTCTGTACCAGGTACTTGACTGACCTGCGATTCATAAGTTTACATTTCCGGTACCAGATTCATTCATTCATTCATTCATTCATTCCTTTGCATGTCCCTTGCGGAACTTTGCCTCCCAAACAGCACTCCTGTAGGCCTCTCGGTTGTGAGCAAGATGGCCTGCTGCTGCTGCATCCATATACCAGATACCAGGCTTATTATTTGCCATTATCTGATTTTTAAAATAGTTATGTGAACTTCCTGCACGTCCAGTGACAATAAATTATGTCAGAATGGCAGTTCAGGTCCAGATCTTTTTATTTCTGTCGATGTAAAATACGCTTCACATCCCATTAGCTCCAGAAGAGATATCTCAATACAACTGCTTTGTTCGTCTTCGGAGACGGTTTTTGAAGAGGGAAGGCGTTTGCTGTTGTGGAAGTTACTGATCGGTTATCTTGTTGAACAGTTGCCCACACTGACTGACTCTACCAATGTCTGATAGTAACAAACAAAGCATGATGCGTTCCAAGGTCTTGTCTGATCTCTTCCAAGGTCTAGTCTGATCTCTTCCAATGTCTAGTCTGATCTCTTCCAAGGTCTAGTCTGATCTCTTCCAATGTCTAGTCTGATCTCTCTCAAGGTCTAGTCTGATCTCTCAGAGTTTGTCCTTATTTCTCATTTCTGTAACGCTTGTACTGCGTTAAAAATTGCTCACATGTTGGGACGTCGAGTTCTCTGCACAAACTGAGAGAAGTATGCCAGAAGAAATTCTCTCTGCCGATTGTCGGTTTAGTTTCTTAGAAGAGGAAAAGGAAGTATGGAAGAACTGATGACAAAACCCTCAGACTGGCACCGAAGAAGACACAACAGACACAAGAAGACACAACAGACGTTCAGTGAGAAGACAGTACGAGACTCTCCAAGCTTTTGAAATGATCCTGAACCAGCGGGTGGAATGTGAAGTGCTTCTGTGCTCACACGGGTAGAAACAGCTCAGACGTGCTCACAGGGGTAGAAACAGCTCAGATGTGCTCACACGGGTAGAAACAGCTCAGACGTGCTCACATGAGTAGAAACAGCTCAGATGTGCTCACATGAGTAGAAACAGCTCAGACGTGCTCACATGAGTAGAAACAGCTCAGATGTGCTCACACGGGTAGAAACAGCTCAGACGTGCTCACATGAGTAGAAACAGCTCAGACGTGCTCACATGAGTAGAAACAGCTCAGATGTGCTCACACGGGTAGAAACAGCTCAGACGTGTTCACACAGGTAGAAACAGCTCAGGCGTGCTCACGAGAGTAGAAACAGCTCAGACGTGCTCACAAGGGTAGAAACATCTCGGAGAAACTAACGATTGTGAAACAGATGAGAACAGAAACTAATCAAAAATGTTATGTTCTTTTTATATAAATATAACAGTATTTTATATTAAATAATGAAGAACAAAATAATTAAAACTGTCATAGCACTTTCTTGTTATAAGAACGCGTGCATGGACAATCATGATTTGGCACTGTTGCAGAGAACTGATATCGCAGCAGGCTATTTTTGTAACTACGTAATATTGTGACGAATTTGTTATATAGCAAATAGTCTTGTAGCGATTTAATATTGTAACAAAGTGGTTCTCTCTCTCTATCTCTCTCTCGATCAAGACACTAGGAAGACATACTACATATCTCATATACAAACACATTTAGACTATTGCTCAACAGTTTGGGATGGTTGCGCAGTGTCAAATACAAAGGGGCTTTGCTCACTCCAAAAGAGAGCAGTAAAGCTTATTAGTGACAAAGATCAAGCACAAACAACTAACCAGCACAAACGTATCAAAATACTACCTCTTAAGAGCAGGTTCCTCTTCAACAAACCCAAGTTAGTACATCAAATTCTTTCACGGCATGCCCCGCCTTATCTATGGAACCTGTTTAAATTTAGCCCAAAGTGGAGCCAACGCTTGAACAACATATGTCTTCCAAAACCTAGACTTGATCTTTACAAGAAAAGCTTTAGTTATTCTGCTGCTCATCTTTGGAATACCCTCCCATCCTGTATAAAAATATAAACTATACTCCCTCCTACAAGTACACACTTGTCCAATATCTATTTGATGTCGACTACATGCCTCCATGAATCGTAAAACTTAAAAAAGTTCATTTAGACTGCTCTCACAGACACCGAATTCAGTTAATTGTTTATTCTGAATAGTAATAAAATTTTTTGTTTAGTAGATAGTCATTTATATGTGTATGTAGTTAATCATTTATATGTTTATGTAGTTAGTCATTTATATGTGTATGTAGTTAGTCATTTATATGTGTATGTAGTTAGTCATGTATATGTGTATGTAGTTTGTCATTTATATGTGTATGTAGTTAGTCATTTAAATATGTTTCTAATTA
>CM019717.1:55733029-55935529 GCA_009760885.1 Achatina immaculata | reverse complement strand
TGAACACATTAAACGTCATGATAATCTATAGAAGACCGTCTTGGAAGGGTACACAACGAGAAAAAGAAAGAGAGGTAGACCAAAGCGAAGATGGCTGCAAGACATCGTTGATGATCTGCAAATGGATGTATCAGCAGCAAGGTATCTTGCTCACAACCGAGAGGCCTACAGGAGTGCTGTTAGGGAGGCAAAGTTCCGCAAGGGACATGCAAATGACTGACTGACTTACTGACTTATTGACTGATTGAACTATACAATATCTCTTTAAGAAATGTTCATAAACTTTCTATCTCGTCCACCAGTAACTTGCTCTGCATTTGAAATAAAAACAAGTTTGTAGAAGACTCGTCTAGAAACATACCTGCAGAAGCTGTCTCACATAAAAATCACTTGAAAACCCCAAGGAAAAAAACCAGGAAAGCAGAGAGAAAACAGTTGAGCATACTGACAAAGCTGCATATCAGCGGATATGATTATAAACAGGAAACACACACGTTCTAGAGAAGGATAAGCATTGAAGCTGGCGTAGATCTACAAACGAATCTGTGGCAAGAAAGTTTTGAACTGAAACACAGTAGACAGAGAAAATCTCAGGACAGAGCAGATAGAGAAAATCTCAGGACACAGCAGACAGAGAAAATCTCAGGACACAGCAGGTAGAGAAAATCTGAGGACACAGCAGATAGAGAAAATCTTAGGACACAGCAGACAGAAAATATTAGGACACAGCAGACAGAGAAAATCCTTCGGACACAGCGGACAGCTCTTGTGTGAAATTAAAACGGCATGATAAAAGAAATTTGGTTATAGGAGAATTTATACTTGAAAAGAAAATTGCACAATTTTAAGTACGATTTTTATTTTCTATATATTCTCTCGTCGTTTTGACGGGTTACAACTAATGCAATAAATATTAAAATATAAATCGCCGTGGAAAACCTGCAGTATACAGATATAAAGGATACGTATGCGTCATAAATCATAATAAGGATTAATGAAATAGGCTAAGACTGTCGCTTTCTTATAAGACGAATTGATATTATATTATACAGGATTCTGTGCCTGAATGTCGTCATCAGCTTTTAGGAGCGAGATGAAACTTAGTGATCGTGCAGTCACGTGACAGATGTTGTACAGGGATCAGTCCCGAGTGAGAGTCAGTCACGTGACAGATGTTGTACAGGGATCAGTCCCGAGTGAGAGTCGATGGGATCAAGAGCATTTGTTCAGTGATAATCCATCTCACGTGCACCGATTATCTCACTCGAATGAGTGCAGTATCAAAAGCAAAAAATGCCTGTAAATGACCGAGTTAAATTTTTAGAAAACGAACAAATAAAAAGAACGTTTCTTTCTCTAAATTTATGGGACAACATTATTCTTGCTTTTTAGATGATCCAGTACACGAGCTTCATCAGTGTACAGACAACTATCTGATGATGATTAATGGATTAAATTGTTCGTGAAAAGATAAAAGCGAAATCTTTGGGAAAACATGTATGGCAAGAACGCCTAATCGCCACCCTCATCATAGGTCAAAATCTATTTAATTTGCCTATCTGTGCATGCAGAAATTCTATGTCCACTAGGTCTAATAAAGGCACCATGATGAGAAGTCGTTAAATTTTACTTCAGAGACAATTTGTTTGTTTATTTATTTATTTCTATGAACTGTTTTTGTGTAGTTGGATTTTTGTTGTCTGCCAAACAAATAAAGTCCGAGAACAGAAATGTTTCTTTCGTTTCACCCGTATTGTCACTTCGTGGAAATGTATTTTTGTTATAAATCCATAAACATGTTCATATTATTGCAGATTATTTCATACATTTTAATATTCAGAGTTTATAGAGAAGAGAATAAGAGATGGTGTTATCTATTGATGAGTTATGCTCTGATGTTGATGAGTTATGCTCTGATGTTGATGAGTTATGCTCTGATGTTGATGAATTTTGCACGAGATCTGTGTCGCAGACAAAGCTTTCCATGCCTGGTTGCGTAATAGAGAAACTGAGGAGATTTAGGAGTGAGAAGTTCGAGACCGTGGCAACAGCTGGTGTGAATATAAGAGAGAGGGAAAAAAAAGAGAAAGAGAGAGAGAGAGAGAGAGAGAGATTGATTGATTGATTGACTGACTGATTGATCTTTATTTCAAAAGGGTTAGGAATTGGGCACGCAGGCCAGTCTGACTTTCTGGCCTTTATCATACGTCTTTCACTCTATTCCAGACATTATGTAAATATGCTTTTCATGTAACAAGCATAATTAACATTGAAGCTGAGAGACATAATATAAAATATAACATTTACATTTCGCTCTTATCCATTCACTCAGTACAGAAGTAACTACAGAGAGAGATTGACTGATTGATTGATTGATTGATGATTGATTGATTGATTGATTGATTGATCTTTATTTCAAAAGGGTTAAGAATTGGGCACGCAGGCCCGTCTGACATTCTGCCCTTTATCATACATCTTTCACTCTATTCCAGACATTCTACAAATATGCTGTTCATATAACAAACATACTAACATTGAAGCTGAGAGACATAAAAAAATATAACATTTACATTTCGCTCTTAAACATTCACTCAGTACAGAAGTAACTACATACATTATAAATGACTATCTACTAAACAAAATTTTAGGGACTATTCAGAAAACAATTGTATTCGGTGTCTGTAAGAGCAGCTTAAGATAACTTTTAAGTTTTATAATTCATGGAGGCATGTAGTCGACATCAAATGGATATTGGGAAAGCTTGTAGTTGTAGGAAGGAGTATAATTTATATTTTTTATATAGGATGGGAGGGTATTCCAAAGATGAGCAGCAGAATAACTAAAGCTTTTCTTATAAAGATCAAGTCTAGGTTTTGGAAGACATATGTTGTTCAAGAGAGAGAGAGAGAGAGAGAGAGAGAGAGAGAGAAGCATAGTTGGAGCAGGGGGAAGGCGAGTAGGAAAAAAGTTTAGGAGAAGATTTAGAACAGAGAGGATTAGAGACTGCCAGAAAGGCATAAATTTACACAAAGAAGATAACGACAAAGACAGAGAAGGAGTGAGACAGAGGAGGAGGAGAGGAAGAAAGTTTAAGAGATTGACAAGATTTAAAACAGCATAAATTTATAGCACACAACGGAGAGAAAGAGAGTGTAAGAGAGAGGACGAAAGAGGTAGGAGGGGACAACCAAACCTTAAGACACACAAACAGAGGAAGGACTACCTTAAGAGCATGTAGAGAATGAAAAGAGAGAACGAGAGAGAGAGAGAGAGAGAGTGCGGAGAAAGAGAGAGTGAAACATTTTTAAGAAATGAAATTACTGAGGACAATAAATGGATGAAAGTAAAGGATATTGAAAGCGGGAGGTTTGTGTACATATAGGATGACACAAACGAGACAAGTCTAGGACACCAACGAAGTAAACAGTTTTTTAATGAAATTTATTTTCCAAAAATTAGTACAGGACAATTTCATGCATAACTTTGACATAATAATTATGATCAGACAATGTGTTATGACTATGAAGGTTGTCCTGCGAGACGTTTTACAGTGCCATGATGGAAGTGTTGGTGAAGACACGATGTAACAAAGGTTGTTTCAAAGTCTATTTTACACAGAAAAAGTTGATAAGACAAGGACTGGTTGTCGCCCAGGATGGTTGCTGCTCCTAAGGTGACACGCCTGAGTGGATTATTGCAACCTGACGTGACAGGTGTGGCTTCTATTGCTAGTCTTAGGATTAAGATTAGAAGAAGATTAGATAAGAAATACTTATCAGAGTGGGGGATTTTCTGGGAGGGATGTTTACTCGGGTCTGCATCTACATCATACAATTGTAGTCTTATCACATCAAACAGCAAACATTAAACTAATTTGAAATCCGTATCAGTTTTTGTTGGAAGATGTAAAATGTTCTCAAACATGGCCTTATTTCTACATAACCAAACAAGATGCTTATATTCTGCACGGAGGATGATGGATAACGTGAATCTATATTTAGCCTCTATAGACTGCTCAAAGGCATTTGATTGTGTACAACACCAGACACTTTGTGAAATAATGGAAAAAATGGGATTTCCAACACATTTGATACATTTAACATCACTGCTGTATCTAGACGAACAAGCAGCAGTAAGAATAAATGGTGAAATAACAACTTGGTTTGATATAAAACAAGGGGTCCGTCAGGGGTGCATATTGTCACCTTACTTAATTAACTTGTATACTGAAAATATAATGAGGAATGTTAGAGAAGATGTAGACAAAGAATATTACTATGCCATAACAATTGGAGGTTATGAAATACCAGAGATTAGATATGCTGATGACACAGTATTACTGTCCACAACACAAAAAGAAATGGAAAAACTAATTATGTCAGTCCGTAAGAACAGCGAAGAGCAGAACCTCTATCTTAATGCAAAGAAAACTGAATTGATGACAACTGACAAAACAAACAAGGCAGCTGAAATATGTATCAGTGAGAAAAAAACTAGAAAAAGTGGAGATTTTTGAATATCTTGGATCACTACTAACTAATAATGGAGATACAATGAGGGAAATTAAAAGGATCCATCGTTCTTCAGAAAGTAAAACTTCTTCTTCTTCTCTTCTTCTTCTTCTTCTTCTTCGCTCGCTAGAAAGTAAAACAACTAAAGAATCTGTGGAGAGAGACAGACAGAACTACAAAAATAAGATTTTTAAGGGCATGCATCTTTCCCATCGCAACATATGCCTGTGAGACCTGGACACTTAACAAAACAGCTGAGAAACACATAAATGCCTTTGAATGTAAATGCTACAGAAGAGTTCTTCAAATATCATGGACATAAAAAAGAACAAAAATATATCCATATTACAAGAACTTAATAGTGAAGACGGCTGGCTAGTAAAGACGATTAAACAGAGAAAACTTAAATATTTTTGACACATTAAACGTCATGATAATTTAGAGAAGACTTTCTTCCAAGGATACATAATGTGACAAAGAGAGAGGGAGAGCAAGGCGAAGATGGATGCAAGACATCGTTGATAATCTGCAAATGGATGAATCAGCAGCAGGCCATCTTGCTCACAACTGAGAGGCCTACAGGAGTGTTGTTAGGAAGGCAAAGTTCAGCAATGGACATGCAAATGACTGACTGACTAATTAGGCAGTAGGAAGATATGCTGTGATTATACGAGGGATGACTGATAAGTTCTCGGCATAAGGTACAGGTACTAAAAACACACAGTTAATATTAGGTGCATTTGTAGATCAGGTTAATGTAAGATTAAACACCAAGTTTCAAGAAATTAACCTCAACCACTTTCTTTCTACAAGCTACTGAATTGGTAAGGGGTGGCAGAAAATGAGAAAATGAATAAAATTTCTTATCGAGTAGTCACTCGCTACCTCTGCATCAAGGGCTTATCATCGAAGGAGATCCACGAGGATATGGTAGAGATTCTAGGGGAGAGTGCCCCTTCTTACAGCACATTTAAGAAATGGGCAGCTCAATTCAAACATGGAAGGGAAAGTCTGGAAGATGATCCCCGTCCAGGAAGACCAAGAACGGTAACCACCGATGAAACCACCGGCAGAATCCATGACATGATAATGGAGAATCGACAACTAACTTAGCAGTACATTGCTACTGAGTTGGGGATCTCCCAGGAACGTGTTCATGCCATTATTCACAATGATCTTCAAACGGCAAAGGTCTCTGCTCGATGGGTCCCGAAACTTCTTGGAGCTGACCACAAACGACAGCGTCTCAACATATCAAGAGACAATCTTCGCCACTTGTATGCAAATTCTGAAAAGTTTCTTCAGCAATTTGTGACTATGGATGAGACTTGGGTTCATCATTTTCAACCAGAAACCAAAGAACAGTCAAAGCAGTGGAAACATCATGGATCCCAACCTCCAAAGAAAGCAAGGGTGGTTCTGTCTGCTGGCAAAGTGATGGCTTCCATCTTTTGGGATATAGAAGATGTGCTACTGACAGACTATTTTAAAAGGGCAGAACGGTCACCGGAGCCTATTACGCTAATCTTGTGAAGCAACTGCGGGTCAAACTGAAGGAAAAGCATCGAGGCAAATTGACGAGAGGAGTAATCCTTCATCAAGACAATGCTCCAGTTCACAAATCGGCGGTGTCAATGGCTGCCACTCATGAATGCGGCTTCCAGCTTCTTGAACATCCTCCTTATTTCCCAGATTTGGCCCCTTCGGACTATAATATGTTTACCAAACTCAAAATGGAGCTCAGTGGTCGCAAATTTGCTTCAGATAATGACGTCATTCATGCTGTAGACCACTTTCTACTGGCACAAGATGCTGACTTTTACAGAGAAGGGATCCGTATGCTCCAGGATCGCTGGACTAGGTGCAAAAACGTGCAAGGCTGAGAAATAACCCAAAATGGTTGCCCACAAATAATCCGTTGTACCTTATGCTGAGAACTTATCAATCACTCCTCGTATCAGTTGTGAGATGACACGGGTGTTGACTATAGGAAGGAGGGAAGATGTTTGCTGTGTATATCAGTTGTGAGACGGCACGGGTGTTGACTGTAGGAAGGAGGGAAGATGTTTGCTGTGTATATCAGTTGTGAGACGGCACGGGTGTTGACTGTAGGAAGGAGGGAAGATGTTTGCTGTGTATATCAGTTGTGAGACGGCACGGGTGTTGACTGTAGGAAGGAGGGAAGATGTTTGCTATGTATATCAGTTGTGATATGACACAGGCGTTGACTGTAGGTAGTGGGAAGATGTTTGCTGTGTATATCAGTTGTGAGATGACACAGCTGTTAACTGTAGGTAGTGGGAAGATGTTTGCTGTGTATATCAGTTGTGAGATGACACAGCTGTTAACTGTAGGTAGTGGGAAGATGTTTGCTGTGTATATCAGTTGTGAGATGACAAAGGTGTTAACTGTAGGTAGTGGGAAGATGTTTGCTGTGTATATCAGTTGTGAGATGACCCAGATGTTAATTGTAGGTAGGGGGAAGATGTTTGCTGTGTATATCAGTTGTGAGATGACACAGATGTTAACTGTAGGTAGTGGGAAGATGTTTGCTGTGTATATCAGTTGTGAGATGACACAAGTGTTGGATGCGACGTTTCTGCCGAATATGGTAGTGGTTTTTATATTTGTATATTTCAAGTCAGTTTTTTATTTTCTCTATTATATTTCGCTATCTTCCTTTGCTGTTATTTGGCGACGTTGCTGTAAACAAAATTCCGCATATATTTTGATTTCGTTGACTTGTATTAATGTTAATGGGAAGTCTATTTGGTGACCCATTTGCCTAAACCCATTATGTGTGACTTGTGAATGTTTATCTTGGCCCCGCTGCCTTGTCCGAACTCTGTAAATGTGGATAGTATATTCCTGATAGAGGATGTAGTGGAGGGGAAGAAGATTGTATCGTTAGCGTAGGCCAACAACTTTCTCTCTCCCATCCCAGGAATAAAGATTCCTTTGACTAGTGTCTCCTGCCTGATTCTCTCCAGGAGTGGCTCTAGAGTTAGTACGTACAACAGGGGTGAGAGTGGGCAGCCCTGACGTACAGATCTGGTTAACCGTATTGGTTCACTTAGGGTGGGGTTTATTAAAATTCTGCTTTCTGGTTTGTTATATAGAATTTTGATTCAGTCTCTAAAATAGTTCCCAAGATTACATTTGGACAAAGGAAGGAGTGTGAAACCTTGTCGAAAGCCTTCTCTTGGTCCAGTGATGAGATTGCTGACTGGCTGTTCTTGTCGTGAGAGTATTGAATAACATCTCTTAGGAAATGTGAAGGAGTATGTTTCTGTCTCTGACACTGCTTTGGTGGTCTTCGTGTACAAGTGTGTGCATGACGTTCATGTACAAATGTGTGCATGACGTTCATGTACAAGTGTCTGCATGACGGGTTTGAGCTTCATAGATAGGGGATTTTGCTAGGATTTTGTAGTCGACGTTGAGTAATGAGATAGGTCTGTACTTGGTTACTTGGGTTTTTTTTTTTTTTTGTAATATTTTATATGCAAATTCAGCAAGCACCAAAACCACCAAGGGCGAGTCAACCTAGCCAGGTCATTTTTATTTTTCTTCTTTTTTGTGTTTTATATTTTTTTTTGTTTTTATTTTTTGTTTTATATTTCTTTTTCCTTTTATTTTTTTTTTATTTAAATTTTTTTTTTTTTTTTTCGTTCTTTTTTTTTTTTGTTTTTTGTTTTGTTTTGTTTTTTTTTTTTCCTTTTTTTTTTCAAATCTTTCAAAAAAAAAAAAAAAACCAAACTTTCAAATAAACAATAACGAAGCATGTACATGTGACGTGAGTTGAGGATGATTGCCCGTGGAATGAAATAATGAGATGGTGGGCTTTACAAACCGTGAGGTGACAGCATGGAGTATGATAACGCGAATGCTTTGTACATAAAACGTTACAACAAAGGTGTATAGTAATAGTATAACCACACACACACAACCTCTCACCTACTATCAGGACCCTTTCTCACTCTCTCTCACTCTCTTCGTTAACTTTCTCTCTAGTGATGGACAGTGCTTGTATTCGGCTAAAGCCTTCTCTTTCACCCACGGGGTGTACACAGAAAAAAATATGCGCTCGAGTCACTCGTATTGGGGTCACCGCAGTGGAGGGTTATGGTCGGGTTAACAAAGGCACTGTTAAAGAACATGAGTTAGGAATGCCTGCCCGTGGACTGAAATATTGAAAAGGCGGGCTTGAACGAAAACATGTGGTAATCGTATGGTATGTACATCTGAAGTTAACATTTAAACACAAAAGTGGGGTTGTGGGGGGGGGGGGTTGAAAAAAAAAAAACAAAAACAAAACAAAAAAAAAACACTAGAAACTGGTTGAAAGCTGTAACAATTTTTGTTTGAAAATGTACAGGAGAAGTTCTTTTGTAAAAATTCTATTTTCAAATGTGGCCCTATTCCTACATGACCAAACAACATACCTAAACTCAGCTAGGAGGATGATACACTGCGTATGGCTGTTTGTTTCTGTTCGAGGAATGGTGTTTAACATTATTGCTCTGTATATGTCTACTTTCTCTGCTGTTCTTGTTGCTATCTCTTGAGTCAAAAATTCTAAGGCTAAAGAAACGGTTCTGCACTGAAAGAAAATGTGTTCTTCCGTTTCTTGTGTGTTCATTCTACATAGTTTACATCTGATCAGTCTGTGGAATCTGTGGGCGATCCCTTGTGTGGTCGGTGTCATGTTGAACAATAGTCTGTATGTTATCTCTCGTGCACTTGGCGTGATTCCTTTCTTGTGTAGGTTTTGAAATGATTGTGTGTAGTCGGTGATGAAGTATTTGTATCCTCTCTTTATTCTGCACTGTAATGGTGGCTCCTGTTTCCTGACCAGATATTTGTATATGCATGATGTTTTCATGCGTATTAAACGTTCATTCCCAGTTACACTTTGTATGCATTGTCTGTAGAAGAGCGGTATAGTGCCAAAGTGATGGGGGTGTATATTGTTTAATTTACACAGTTTAAGAAGCCTCAGCCCAACGTAGTAGTGAGCTAGAGTATGTTTGTGTGGCTGTTGGATGATTTGTCCTATATATTTAATCCTGAGTGCCTGGATCTTTGTTGCTATGTCTTGTAGGGAGATGCCCCCTCTATTTTTGTCTTGCATCAAGGTTTTCTGTTGGATGCTGCGTACTGTGCGTCGGAAAATAAAGTCTCTAATCATTGAATTTATTTCCTTAAGTGACTGTTTAGGCAGGGGGAATATGTTTGCGGTATATATAAGCTGTGGTATGATGCAAGTGTTGACTGCGACACTTCTGCCGAATATGGTGGTGGTTCTGTATTTGTAAATTTCCAGTCTGTTTTTAATTTTTTCAATTATATTTCGCCATCTTGCTTTGATGTTATTTGAAGGCGTAGCTGTAAATAAAATTCCGTATATTTTAATGTTGTTGACTTGTATTAATGTGAAAGGGAAGTCTGTTTTGTTGGTCCATTTACCTAAACCCATTATATGTGATTTTTGAATGTTTATTTTAGCCCCGCTGCCCTGTCCGAACTCTGCAAATATGTCTAGAATAAACCTGATAGAGGATATATTGGAGGGAAAGAAGATTGTGTCGTCAGCATAGGCCAACGACTTCCTCTCTCCCATTCCAGGAATAAAGATTCCTTTGACTATTGTCTCTTGCCTGATTCTCTCCAGGAGTGGCTCTAGAGTTAACACATACAACAGGGGTGAGAGTGGGCAGCCCTGACGTACAGATCTGGTTAACCGTATTGGTTCACTGAGGGTATGGTTTATTAAAAGTCTGCTTTCTGGTTTGTTGTATAGAATTTGTATCCAGTCTCTGATGTAGTTCCCAAGATTACATTTGGACAAGGTTTTCTGGAGGAAAGAATGGGAAACTCTGTCGAAAGCCTTCTCCTGGTCCAGCGATAAGATTGCTGACTGGCTATTCTTATCGTGAGAGTATTGGATAACATCTCTTAGGAAATGTAGATGCGTATTTATGCTTCTGTCGGTGACACTGCATTGCTGGTCCTCATGTATAAGTGTGTGCATGACGGGTTTGAGTTTCATAGTTAGGGACTTTGCTAGAATTTTGTAGTCTACGTTGAGTAACGAGATAGGTCTGTAATTTTTAACTTGAGTTGTGTCTGCGTTGCTTTTCTTAATGAGTGTTATGTATGACTGATTGAGACTGTTGGGTAATTCTTTTCTGTCGAAGGCTTCAATAAACACCTTGTGTAGGACAGGTCCTAAAATGTGGAAGAATTTCTGATAAAACTCGGCAGTGAGGCGGGTTTGAGCTTCATAGATAGGGGATTTTGCTAGGATTTTGTAGTCGACGTTGAGTAATGAGATAGGTCTGTACTTGGTTACTTGGGTTGTGTCTGCGTTATTTTTCTTTATGAGTGTTATGTATGACTGTTGCGTTATTCTTTACTGTCAAAAGCTTCAGTAAAAACCTTGTGAGGTCATCATAATGTACACGAGAAACGCTGGTTTTCTAAACACATTACGCACTGCATGCAAGAATGTGTGTTAAAGAAGTTTACCAATGTTTACTTCAGTGGGTGTTGGAATGGAAGGCGGAGGTCAGATGAGAATGCCCAGAATGCGGTGATGCCAGTCCCTGATTACCGATTACATATTAGTGATGTAGTAAGTGTGATGTTGTCGCATGCGATGTTACCAATGATTCCATCAGGCCCCTAACTCAAGTGAGTTCTGTTTGTTAATTATAAAGTTTTCTCCCTTTGAGTCTCTAAGTTTTGATATGGAAAGAGAGAATGCGTGTGATGAGTAGAGCACTCTCTGAGATATATATGTCGGAACGTTTCATAAAAACTGCGTGAAACTGTAGTTGCTTCATTATTTTGTTTTGTGAAGTTCATGTTCCACTTAAGCGTGTGATAGAAAGTGTTTGGTTATATAGGAGGAGTTTTCAATGGCAGTGGTTCGTATTGGTTATTGATATTTTTTTTACTCTGGTAGAGAAAATTGTGACTGTATAAATGTAATATTATAGTTTGTTTGTTTGAATTTGCAACATTGGAGGCCTCCATAATTAAAAAAACAAGAGTTTTGTTTTGTTAAGAATTGTTGACTATTTGATGTGCTTCTTGCCATTTGTTGTATATTAATTATAATTAGTGCAAATGATTAATTATGTTTTGATGCCTTTTACATCTTCTTATACATTTGTATTAAGTGTCTCATGTCTTCTTGTCTGTCTATCACTGTGATTACTAACCATGAACTGATTCAATGGAGAGTAGCTGAATCCAGCAATTAGTTTGTTTTCCTACAGAGAGTGACGACTTTGTAGATTCTGGTGTGTGTTGGCTGAATGTGAACTACAAACAATTGAGGACCTGAAAGAAGCAATCAGAATTACTATTCAAGAAATAACAACACACACGTTGCACAAGGTATTTGACAATATGAAGATACGTGTACAGTCATGTCTTGAAGCCCGTGGTGGACATTTCCAACACCTGTTATAATGAATATTTCAGTGGTACATTCCAGCTAACCCAAAACAGCGTTGTATCACTGCAGTCACTATTGTAATTAATAAAATGACTTTTTTAGAACATTTTGTGATGACGTCATTTACTTCATTTTTCTTTTTTTTTTTCATAGAAACTGTAGTGAGACTTTAAAAACACCCTGTATATACAGAAGTATACAACATTCTTATACATAACGTTCACATCAGCACGAGATATTATAGCAGAATTTAAATCCATGCAATACCCCCACACTGACAAATAAAGGACGTCACCCACATTATCATGTCAGAGGAAATGATACAATGATAAACTTCTAAAACGGAAACAGGAATTCCAACAAAAAGAAGTAAGAGCATGACAACAAAGAATTGATAACATAAAATCTATAGATTTAATCAGAATACAGCAAGAAACAATATTCAGGCTCTGAACAAGACTTGGGAACCAGTACCGAAGCGGAAATCCATCCAAATCTCCACTCTACATGTGGTGAAACTAATCCCAGTCTCCAGGCAGGTTTTGGGTATAAACATAAATACCTCTTATATGGCAGCGTGGGGATAATGCGTGGTTTTAAATTCCGCTGTAATATCTGATGCTGATGTGAACGTTATGTGTAAGAACGTTTATACTTCTATATACTTGTATACATAAAAAATAAGACTGTTCCTGTATGTCGTTTTTACTAAGCAAGTTGAGAAAGTCTAATTCGGTCTCCTTCAGAATAGTTCCCCTCAGAGTTGGCACACGATGCTGCCAAAGTTCATAGCAACTCTGCAGGTCAATCTCTGAAAGAGAGTACCTCCGTCGATGTTTAATCCATGTCTTCTACTGACAAAGTTAAATATATAAATTTAATGAACACTTATTGTAAAACTTTGCTCTAAACAGAGATTTAAAAGTCCAAACCTGGCCACGCGAAGAAAAAAACATAAATGGAAAACTTTGGAGGACGCATTAAGAAATCATACTGACGATGGAGTTCATGAAGACGGAGAGACAAGACCATGTCTACTTGCTTGAGCAAAACATACCGTTCGATGGATTAATAGGAAGTCAACCACAGTAGACATCCAGAAAGCTGCTTTCTTATTTAACTTTAAAATTAATTCTTCTTACTCAAGTACGTGTGGAAATATTTCCTAAATAAAGCCATTCTTTCTTTCGTTCTCGAGCATTAAAGATTTTAAATAATAATCAAAAGAATTATATTGGCAGCCACGAATTCAAGTTTGAGTATCAATTTTTTTTTTGTTAACAATCTTCCCTCGGCAGCATCTTGTTCTGTTTCGTGGTATCGATACCAGAATATATTAGCTTTTGAAATGAGATTTTATCAGATGGTATATGTAGAGCGTAAAGTTTCAGATTTATCACAGCTTGGAGTTATTTTCTAACCGAAAACCTGCTGTAGGTAGGTTCCAATATATTATTAGTAACGATGTATTAGTGCTCAATACTCTACTGTTTCTGTCTCACTCTTCTTCTTTCTTCATTCTTTCAGATATCGTTGCAAATCTTACAAATACCTCAGTTCGCCTCTGCATCACAGCATCGTCACCTAACTTCTGTTGGGAGCGGAGGTCTGACCCAGGTCCTTAACTTGAGTGGGTTGTGTAGCTAACATCTCTGGGGGCCATGGTGTGCTTCATGTGGTCTCTTCATTGCAAGGTCATAGGTGTTGGTTCACTTTTATGTTTCTAGTATAGATAGCGCCTCAACCTGCAGTGTTCTGTCCTCAGTCATAAGATTATAACTGCATAGTTTCTTGAGAGTTTATAGTAATCTGTAATCATATACTGGCATCCACACTCCGGGCATGCCATATGTGCTCTGCCTTTCGTGTGAACACTCATTGTGCGCATGCTGATGTTAATTGTACTCATCATCAATTTTTTATTTTGCATGTTGTCTCACACTCACTTACACATACACAATCCTCATGTAGATCTTCTACAATATTCATGTCGATGTTCTACAATACTCATGTCGATGTTCTACAACACTCGTGTCGATGTTCTACAATACTCGTGCCGATGTTCTACAATACTCATGCCGATGTTCTACAATACTCATGCCGATGTTCTACAATACTCATGTCGATGTTCTACAATACACATGCCGATGTTCTAAAGTCTGTTCTTTGTTCCTTCTTACGTTGAACTCCATCTGTTGCATTCTTCCTCCCTCTTTCATGTTTGATCTGCCGTCCGCCTGATTTGAGTCATAATCTACATTCAGATGTTAGCTTTGACGTCTTCAGTATTTCATAAATATTAGATCTTAGTGTCAGATTCCTAGCAGTTTCACCCTCTTGTCAATGCTCTACAATACTCATGTCAACTTTCTACAATGCTCAATGTCAAATTTCTACATTACTTATGTTAAATGTTCTACAATATTCATATCGATGTTCTACACTGCTCATGTCGACGTTCTACAATACTCATGTCAGTGTTCTGTCGATAATGTCACTGTTCTACAACACTAATGTTCTACATTAATAATGTCAGCGTTCTACAATACTCATGACATACCCATGTCAACAAGGAAAGAGCGTTTCTTCGCTACGTGAACTATCATATGTGGTCCAGATTACCGCTCGAAGTTATCCTGCCCAAGTTTTCTCTCTGCAGAATACGTTTCGTTTTTTGGGGTTTTTTTTGCTCCGCGAAAATAACCACATCTCTTGACATTGATCATAATTTTTTAACCTCTATAGCAAAAATAACCACATCTCTTGACATTGATCATAATTTTTTAACCTCTAAAGCGAAAATAACCACATCTCTTGACATTGATCATAATTTTTTAACCTCTAAAGCGAAAATAACCACATCTCCTGACATCGATCATAATTTTTCCAACTTCTGTAATGAAAATTGTATTTCTAGGCAAAGGCAACGTCTGCCACACAGTCACATAGTTTCTGTGTTTGTTTTAGTTTACCTGAAGCTTGACCATGGTAAAGTGGCAGAGTATTCTAGTTCTAAGCGTGCTTCTATTTCTGGGAAGTTCCATGGCTGCTCCAGGTAAGCAATGTACCATCATCAACCTTGTTGCTATTCCTGGTTGCTGTTGTGTCAGTGAGTCGCATGAAGATGTTAATACTGGTAGTAATGGTGATATAAACCTATAAAACAAGGGGTGCGACAAGGATTTGTACTATCTCCAGACCTTTTTTCTCTGTATAGCGAGAATATTCTAAGAACAATCATCACAGAACCAGGCATAAAAATTGGAGGATACAATATTAACAACTTTCGGTATGCTGACGACACAGTACTGATAGCTGAGAACCAACAAGACCTGCAAAATCTCTTGGATAAAGTCGCCAAAGAAAGTGAACAGAAAGGCCTTACTTTGAACATCAAAAAGACAGAGACTATGGTTATATCTAAGAAACAGAATCCACCAGCATGCAGTATTAAATTAAACGGAACTATTCTAAAGCAGGTGCAGAAATTCAAATACCTTGGAGCAGTAATAACTTCAGATGGGAAATGCAGAACAGAAATTAGGAACAGAATAGGCCAAGCAAAGATTGCATTTCAGAGAATGAGAAACATATTAGCTAACACATCTTTATCAATGAATGTTAGAAAACGAGTCCTAAAATGCTATATTGAACCTATCTTGTTATATGGAAGTGAATCATGGACAATAGGCAAGTCTGCACAAAAATCATTGGAAGCAGCAGAAAAGTGGTTTATTAGAAGAATGTTGCGAATCCCCTGGACAGCAAAAATAATTAATGAAGAATGTATGAGAAGAGCTGGAGAGAAAAAAAACCTTGTCAAAAAATTAAGAGAGAGACAATGTACTTTCATAGGACATGCAATGAGAAGAGAGGGCATTGAAAATATTATAACAACAGGAAAAATGAAGAAGATCAAGAGGAAGACCAAGAGAAATGATACTGGACAGTCTGAGGGGATGGTGTGAGAGGAGATCACCAACTGAGCTGATGACCTGCATGAAGGATCGGGTACTCTGGAGAAGCATAATACCCAACGCCAGTCGGCACGGCACATGATGATGATGATGATGACGATGATGATGATGATGATGATGATGATGATGAATGGTGAAGGAAATCGTATTAGATCTGAGAGCAGCATTTCAGAATCACCGAGTCACGCATCGTTAGAGCAAGATTATGCTGCAGATTTCAGTGCCCACTTTTTGTAAAATGGTCCCGGTTTCCGAGATGCGAAGTTTTACAAATAGAAAACAAAAACGGCTTTCGCACAATAAAGTAACAGAGAACAGTATTGTATGGTCAGACCTTGAAAAAAAATCATAAAAAAGCACTTTTAAACGTGAGAGAAAGAAAAATGACATGAGAATTATATGGCACTTGAACTACTTCGAGGGGTGCTAGATGGCTAAGTTAATTAATGCGCTGTTCTCTCGTGGCTAGACGGATGCTAGTCCTACCGGAGTCCGTAGTTCAAGTACCAGGTTATTCTCATTGTCATTTTTCTTTCTCTCATGTCTGAAAGTGCTTTGTTTATGAATTTTCTTTCCAGTGTCTTTACTTTTTTAAAACCCTGTAGGAGTTTTTTTTTTCTTAACTATCTAGGCATATACGTATACTTCTTGGAAGGTGTTTATGTATATATGTATTTAGTTTATATGTGTATGTGTAAATAATTGTGTGCGCATTGTTTAAAATTTATTCTTGCTTTATCTACTCCGCAGCGCCAAATTCGGTAAGGACAGGATGTCTGAATTTATATGTGGTCTTGAACTTCATTTCCATGAGCACTGTTCTAAGTTTATGATTTTCTGCCAGGGTAAGGTACTTAGCTTCATGCAAACATTAAAATCAACATCCTGTGAGAACAGTTCTACCGACCACAGCAGGTTGTCCGTGGTCTACAGCTGATCACGCGTGATCACAAACATCTGCAGCAGGGAGCCAAGACAGGCATGCAGCAGAGAGCCAAGACAGGTATGCAGTAGAGAGCCAAGGCAGGCATACAGCAGGGAGCCAAGACAGGCATGCAGCAAAGAGCCAAGACGGGCATGCAGCATGGAGCCAAGACGGGCATGCAGCAGAGAGCAAAGAGGGCACGCATCATGGAGCCAAGACGGGCATGCAGCAGAGAGCCAAGACGGGCATGCAGCAGACAGCCAAGACGGGCATTCAGCAGAGAGCAAAGAGGGCATGCAGCAGAGAGCAAAGAGGGCATGCAGCAGACAGCCAAGACGGACATGTAGCAGACAGCCAAGACGGGCATGCAGCAGAGAGCAAAGAGGGCATGCAGCAGACAGCCAAGACGGACATGTAGCAGACAGCCAAGACAGGCATACAGCAGAGAGCCAAGACAGGCATGCAGCAGGGAGCCAAGACAGGCATGCAGCAGGGAGCCAAGACAGGCATGCAGCAGGGAGCCAAAGCAGGCTTGCAGAAAAAGGCATAACAGGAAAAAAAAGTGCCATTAAGCGTGGACTACCTTTAATAGTGTATTATCTCATTTTTTAGAAACCGCTGAGTAACTTTACAAAATGTTCAGTTTTCTCACCCATTAAATAGCGTTGATTGTGCGAGCTTATATATGGAGTTTCACGTATATTATGTAATAAATATAATAAGTTCTCTCACCCGAAGCAGCTTATTTTTCCCCTTAATATGCATATTAGTTTCTCACTTTATATTATTTAGTTTTCTCTTCTTTAGTAATTTAGTTCCCTTATTTCTTTTAGTTTTTATTTCTCCATATTTCGTTTAGGTTTCTGTCCTTTAGTAATTCAGTTTCTCGTCTTACTCGGTTTAGTTTTTTCTCCCTCAGAAATTTAGTTTATAGCTCTCTTTAGTAATTGATTGTCCCGCCTTATTTATTCTAGTTTTCTCTCATTTAGTACGAGTAATTTAGTTTCTATCTCTGCTTAATTTAGTTTTATGTTCCTTTACATTTTAGCTGCCTCGTCTTATGTAGCTAAGTTTCTCCCGTAGTTTAGTTCATCTAAAGTGGTAGTTCTTAACCTTCTTCTGGCCAGGGACCCTGTTCCAGCTTGAGAACCGCTGTGGAGCCCTCAATAAAAATAAAGTAAAAGAAATAACCCAGATGATGCTAAAATTTTCTTTCATTCGAGCGAGTAGATTTACATAATTTGCTTATTCGTAGTCAAAAAACTATGATATATTTTTCCCTCTATCCTCTGTTACAGTTACTGTTAACTTCATCATACTGTTCAATTTTAACATAATGAAATCTCATACCCTGTCACGCCATTTGAACACATGCATTCAGGGGAACTAACTCATCTTTCACATACATTTCAGAAACCACAAGAGGAGGTAGGTTGTGAATGGTTCTTTCTCTCCCTCTCTGCCTTGCTCTCTCTCTCTCTCTCTCTCTCTCTCTTTTTCCTTTGCCTCTCGCTCTCTGTCTCCCTCTTTCTCTTTGCCTCTCTCTCTCTATCTCTTTGCCTTGCTCTTTCTCTTTGCATCTCTCTATATCTCTCTGCCTCTCTCTCTACTCCTCAATATACAGACGTTGAATTCAGTTGTTTGTTTCTTCTGAATAGTATTGAAATTTTTGTTTGGCAGATAGTCATTTATATGTGTATGTAGTTAGTCTTTTTTTCCTCATCTCTTCTCTTCTTTCCTCATCTCTTCTCTTTTTTCTTCATCTCTTCTCTTTTTTTCTTCATCTCTTCTTTCTTCATCTCTTCTCTTTTATTCTCTTCTTTCCTCATCTCTTCTCTTCTTTCCTCATCTCTTCTCTATTTCTTCATCTCTTCTTTCTTCATTTCTTCTCTTTTCTTCTCTCCTTTCCTCATCTCTTCTCTTTTCTTCTCTTCTTTCTTCATCTCTTCTCTTCCCATTTCTTCTCTTTTTTCTTCAACTGTTCTCTTCTTTTCTCTTCTCTTTTCTTCTCTTCTTTCCTTCTCGTTTCTCTTCACTTCTTTTTCATCTCTTTTTTCTTCATCTCTTCTCTTTTTTCTTCATCTCTTCTCTTTTTTCTTCATCTCTTCTCTTTTTTCTTCATCTCTTCTCTTCTTTTCTCATATCTTTTCTTCTCTTCTTTCTCTTTTTCCTCATCTCTTCTCTTCGCTTCTTTCTTCGTCTCATTTCTTCTCTCCTCTTCTTTCTTCGTCTCTTTTCTTGTCTTATTTCCTCATCTTTTCTTCTCTTCTCTTCTTTCTTCGTCTCTTTTCTTCTCTACTCTTCTTTCCTCATCTCTTTTCTTCTCTTCTTTCCTCATCTCTTTTCTTCTCTTCTCTTTTTTCTTCATCTCTTCTCTTTTTTTCCTATTCTCTTTTCTTCCTTCTTCATCTCTTCTCTTCTTTCCTCATCTCTTCTCTACTCCCTTTTTCTTTATCTCTTCTTTTCTTTTCTAATCTTTTCTCATCTCTCTTTCTTCTCTTCTCTTCTTTCCTCGTCTCTTCTCATCACTTCTTTCCTCTTCTCGTCCTTCCTCATCTATTCTTTTCTTTCCCTTTTCTTCTCTTCTCTTTTTTCCTCATCTCTTTTTCTCTCTTCTCATCTCTTCTCTCCTCATGTGATCTCTTCTCCCTGTCTAGTACACAAAGCACTTTACACGTGAGAAAAAGAAAAATGACTGTGACTCGAACCACCAACCATGATAGAGCAAGCAACCGCTCACACGAGAGATGACAACACACTATCTACACGGACATACTTTAATATCTCTAACTATACTCCCTGTGCTCTATACTTTAATATCTCTAACTATACTATCTGTGTTATATGACGTTACTGTCCGCAAACCTCGTTGTTTCTAACATACAAGTTACAATGTTACGCATCAATTTTTTCTCCATGAAAGTCAGACAAAGGTTTCAGTATGGAAGTCAGTAGAATGACATGTTTGTAATGCTAACATTATGAATTCTTTTTAAAGTTTAGGCCTTTGAAGTTGTAGTTAAGTACTGTACAGTTTTTAACTACATATATGATACTGATAGTGTTCCGTTTGTTTGTTTTTTTTACGAACAGACAGCACCATGTGTAAACCAAAATGAGTGGAAAGCACATCAACCGCAATATGAACAACCTGAAGGAGTGGCTTTTGCACCACCTGAAAAATAATAATGTAAGACAACTGCTCAGCTTTCATCTTGATATGCTTTCTTGCCTGCATGCCTTCTTCTTCTTCTGCTACTTCTTCTTCTTCACCGTCTTCTACTTCTTTTCATCTTCCCTCTTTCTTCTTAATCCTTTTCTTTTTTTTCTTCCTCATTCTCTTCTTTTTTCTTATTTCTCTTCTTCTTTTACTACTACTACTACTACTACTACTACTACTACTACTACTACTACTACTACTACTACTACTACTACTTTACTACAACTATTACTACTACACTACTACTACTACAACTACACTACTACTACTGCTATTACTACTACTACTACTACACTACTACTACTACAATTACTACTATTACTATACTACCAACACAACTACTACTACACTACTACTCTACTACAACTACTACTACTACTACTTTACTACAACAACTACTACTACTACACTACTACTACTGCTATTATTACTACTACTATTACTACTACTACTACTACTACTACAACTACTTCTACTACTATACTACCACCACAACTACTACTACTACTCTACTACTACTACTACTACTACTACTACTACTACTACTACTACTACTAGTTTTCTGTTTCTTCATCTTTATTGAACACAGACCACTATTTGCTTGCTTTAGACTTGGTGTTATGTGGCACTAGCGTTTGTTCACACATCTTTTTTTTTCTGAACTGTTCTCACAAGATACATTTTATATATCATAATAATGGTCTAAATCTTACAACTTATACAAGTATTTCATGTAAACACTAAAACCATCACTGAATGTGGAATTCCACTGTGTAGTGCAATAATTTTGTCGGAAAGTAGAATCATTGACAGAAACTTGAGCCACTAACTTTTGTCTCGCTGTTGGCTTCATTTCAGTAGCAAACATCTATTCTGCTGGCGAGAAAATCTGTCACAGGTACGTTATTTGAGCATATATTGAGATCAGTGTGTGATCAGTGTGTGATTTGTATGATTTCTGTGGTCAGTGTGTGATTTGTGTGATCAGTGTGATTAATGGTACTGTGATATCTTGTGCATGTGTAAATTTTTGGGCACAAAGCTAACAGGACAGAGGCGGTGGAAAGAATACTCGACTTCTCCCGGAGATAGGTATTCTGTTTGTCTGCTTGTCTGTCTGTTTGTTTGTGTAAAAAGAGAAGAAAAAGTGAGGCAATCAGCTTGTGACAGGAATGTAGGGACGACAAATTAATTCTTGTCCTGTCTTCCTTGATATACGAGCAGGATGGTCTTTGCAGTCATTACAGTTAAAGTGTTGAAGCACACACATCGTTTCGGATGAGGAGTGGGTTTGGCAGCTATTTTTAGCTGACCGAGAGTAAAGATAAAAAGCAGAGAAAGATGCAGTGCGTCTGTAGCAGAATCCACCACAGCTCCCCCTACGCCTCCTGCCAGACTGAGCTTGCTACTAGAGCTACCACCAGAGAGGAAGAGCAAGGGTCAGCCCGGCTGTGGCTCGCCAACCCTGACCAAAGCAGTCAGCAGTGGCTCGCCAACCCTGGCCATAGCAGTCAGCAGTGGCTCGCCAACCCTGGCCATAGCAGTCAGCAGTGGCTCGCCAACCCTGACCATAGCAGTCAGCAGTGGCTCGCCAACCCTGGCCATAGCAGTCAGCAGTGGCTCGCCAACCCTGACCATAGCAGTCAGCAGTGGCTCGCCAACCCTGACCATAGCAGTCAGCAGTGGCTCGCCAACCCTGACCATAGCAGTCAGCAGTGGCTCGCCAACCCTGACCATAGCAGTCAGCAGTGGCTCGCCAACCCTGACCATAGCAGTCAGCAGTCCCCCTGGGAACAACTGTGTTAAGAGCACATTTATCTTAACATAGTGTTTGTGAGACAGGGAACATAGATCTGTTTGCTTAAAAACTCTGATCTACCTCTGTAGCCCAGAAACTTGTAGCAATCAACACTAATTGTAATTGTTATTTTTGTAAAATGTAATGTCAGGTTGGTGGACAGATGGGGACATGGAGATCTCTGGCGGGGATGAGGGAAGTCTGGTGTGAAACCAATGAATCCAGGACGTGACAAGCCTATGGGTCTTTACAACAGTGGCTATCAGAATGATGTAAACAAAACAAAGCCAGTAGACTATAGGTAGCGGGGAATGGATATCGTTGAAGCACTCATCAGATTCCTCATCTCAAAGTCAGAGTGTCTTTGTGGAACTGTCTCCAAACCATCTGACATGGAGAAGGGACTTACATACAGCCACCAGAGGCTGGAAAACAAAGTTTTGGCCAGGCCAGCCACACTGTCTTCATGGCAGTCCGAGCAAGACCACAGTCTGCCCTAGCAAGGAAAGGTGCTGAAGTTGGAGTTACCCAGCCAAAAGGCGCATAGCAAAAATCAGGGTAACACGCATTATCGCTAATGAAATGTCTCTATCTGCAGTTTTCAAACATGGTGCTTGCCCTGTGAAGACTAGCCAGGCAGGTGCAGTGCCGGGCCCCCTGCCTCGAAAGGGTCCACCCAATGCTACTGGAGGTCCTCTCAGTTCGTCTTGTGGAGTCAGGAGACATGAGAGTAGAGCTACTGGCCAAAAAAATACAACGGAAGAAAACAGCCAAAAAGCAAGAGCTTAAAATAATGCACTGGAATGCTGAGGGTGTCAGCAGTGTTAGAGATGGCTATAGCAAAAAGGTGGAACTAGAGAACATACTTTTTGCAGAGCAGGTAAGTATATGCTGCATACAGGAGACACACCTAACCAAAGATGCCGCTTTTAAAATCAGAGGCTACCAGTGTTTTAGATCAGACCGACAGAACAGAAGAAAAGGAGGAGTACTCACACTTGTTAAGAATAACATCAGCGCATGTCAGGTGGGAGTGTTCATGGAAGGAGCCGAATATCAGATGATCCATCTAAAAAGTAGTAATACAGATTTCCACCTCCTTAACTATTACTGTCCTAACGACCGCCCACTTTCTTTAGAAACAATCCCACACAAAGAGAGACTGATGGTCTGTGGCGATTTTAACAGCCATTCCCAGAGCTGGGGCTATGACCACATAGACAAGAGAGGAGAGGAAGTTGAGAGCTGGCAGGATGATAATGGACTTCTCCTGATCAACCATCCAATGGATCCCCCAACATTTTACTCAAGGGCTTGGCATACAAAATCAACACCAGATCTGGCATTCCACTCTCCAGATCTGAAGTGGAACATTACACGTGAAGTTGGAAAACAACTTGGAGGTAGCGACCATCGACCAGTCTTCCTGACAATAGAAAATGAACTCCTTAACACCAGTAGCCCTCTCCCCAGATGGAACTATAAAAAAGCAAACTGGACAATGTACAGACATCGTACAGGTATCCTGGTGGGACAGCTGTCCATAGAAGGTAAGGATATTAACAGCATAGTGAAGGAATTCAATGCTTGTATCCTTCAGGCCGCTCGTGAAACCATTCCCAGAGGAGCTCACAGGGACTATAAACCATATTGGTCTAGTGAGCTGGGAAAACTCCATGATGACGTGGAAGCAGTTCGAAAGCAAGCAGAAAATAGACCATGCCAAGAACACCACAATAATTACCAACATTCTAAGGCCAAATTTCAGAGAGCCAAGCTGCAAGCCAGACGGGAAAGTTGGAGAGAGAAAACAGAGTCCCTAAACTTTGAAAAGGATGGAAGGAAACTGTGGAAACTAATCAAACAGTTAAATGATGAGAGTACTGGAAGAAGTACAAAGATTACACTAATAGAGGATGGGAAAACTCTTACAGGTAAGCAGGTAGCAGATCACTTTGCTCGCATGTTTGCACAGGACTGCAACATTGATATCCATCCAGAGAAAGAGCGTGCAGTGCGCATTGACCCACGGAAAGAAGAGGAACAAGTCAGAAAAGTGGAGGTCATGGATGCATCAATCACACGCAGTGAGTTAGACCTAGCATTAGTAAACTGAAACCAAGGAAATCACCAGGACCAGATGGAGTGTCCAATGAAGTGATCAAGAACCTGGGAATGGCAGCAATGGGAAAGCTGTTGGATATTTTCAATATGTGCTGGAGCACAGGTAAGTTACCTCAAATCTGGAAGGAAGCAAGCGTGGTACCACTGCTAAAGCCAGGGAAAAACAGTGATACTGCCTCCAGCTACAGGCCAATCAGTCTCACTAGCTGCCTATGCAAAACGATGGAATGCATCATTGACCTGAGGCTAAAATGGTACCTAGAAAGTGAAAACCTCGTTCCACAACAAGCAGGTTTTAGGCAGTACTACAGTACGGAAGATCAAGTGACCTATCTCTCTCAAGAGATTGAGGATGCATTTCAAGAGATAAACCTTGTACTAGCAGCGTGGATAGACCTGAAGAAAGCCTTTGACAAAGTACGGAAAAAAGGTCTGCTGTGGAAACTAAGAAACTGCGATGTGAATGGAAGACTGTACAACCGGATAAAGTCCTATTTACACAATAGAAGAGCTAGAGTAGTAATGGATGGTCACAAAAGCCAGAAAGTACTTCTGCGACACGGTGTACCACAAGGAGGAGTCCTTTCGCCTACACTATTCCTTGTATTCATTAATGACCTGGTCAAGGAACTTCCCTATGGAATCAAAGCAGCACTGTATGCAGATGATCTGGTCATGTGGTGTACATATGAATATGCGACAGTTGCTACACAGAGACTCCAAAGAGCAGCAGACATCTTGACATCATGGACAAACAAATGGTGTGTAAGTATAAATACAGAGAAATCAAGTATCACTCTGTTCACCCTCTCATCTAAACAGAAAGCAGGTAAGATCTTTGTAAATGAAATATCCTTAAGGATGGACAACCAACCCACTTACTTAGGAGTGACTCTTGACTCAAAACTGACTTGGAAGCAACACATCAACAGTGCAGAAGCAAAAGCCAGAAGAAAACTAGCCATATTAAGAAAATTGAGTGGAACCACATGGGGAGCTAGTGAAAGAATCCTCAAGAATGTATATCAGCAAAGTATTCTACCACATTTAGAATATGGCTCAACAGATTGGTGCACAGCATCAAACACTACGTTGCATAATCTAGACAAGGTTCAAAATCAGTCACTACGGATTATCACAGGTGCCATGAGGTCCACACCAATAGTAGAAATGCAGAAAATAGTTGGTGTTCAAGCGCTAAAGGAACGTAGAGACACAAAGGTCATGACCATGGGAGAAAAATTCCTTAGCTCTGTAAGCCATCCCCTGAAAGAGAGATTCAATAACTTGGCACTAAGTCGGCTTAAAAGAAGCAGCTTCATTCATCAGGCCAAGCGTATACGTAAGCTGATACCTGACCTTCCAACTGTAGTCGCTCCATTATCATCTGTACCAGAGCATACACCATGGAAAGAAACAGATTATGCACAAATAACTATTCAGACTGAAGTGAAAGGTGTGCAGAATGGTGAGATGCAGAGCAGTCTTGTAAGATCAACAGCCACACTTAGTGTTCTAGATGACAATTATCCATGTGACACCTGGATACGTGTGTATACAGATGCACATAATGCCATAAAGAATGGAGGGGCAGGAGCATATATTGAATATCCAAACAATACCATTGACAAGATTTCCATACCCACTGGAAAATACTGCAACAACTTTGATGCAATAGTTAGGGCAATTATTGCTGCAGTTGAAAAACTATCAGACTCCAGAATTGTTACATGTCCCGTGGTAATTCTCACAGATGCAAGATCAGTACTGGAGGCTCTTCAGTGCAACAAACTACCAGACTTAAAGATGCCTTGTCAAAAATTGGCTTACAACATGGAGTCACTTTGCAGTGGATTCCCTCCCACTGTAGGATACCAGGCAATGAGAAAGCTGACCATCTGGCCAAAGAAGGCACTGAAATGGAGCAACCAGACATACCAATCACCTATAATCAGAAGAAAAGCATGATAAAAACCTACAGGAAGCCACAAACACCACCACATGATGACTATCACATGCTAAACAGAAAGGAACAAGTCACCATCTTTCGTCTCCGAACAGGACACAGCCGACTCCGAAGTCATATGTATACAAAGTTTAAGGTTGGTACTACTAATCTATGTACATGTGCCCAGGTGCCCCAAACCGTGGAACATATCCTCCAAAACTGCACCAACTATGAGACACTGAGAAATAATTACTGGCCCAGTGGAACCACTAAAGAAGATAAGCTCTACGGTTCCATACATGAATTACAAAAAACAGTGAAATTTATCCAAGAGACAGGACTGCAGATATAGACAGACAATGCGAACGAAGAAGAAGAAGAAGAAGTCAGCAGTGGCTCGCCAACCCTGACCATAGCAGTCAGCAGTGGCTCGCCAACCCTGACCAAAGAAGTCAGCAGTGGCTCGCCAACCCTGACCATAGCAGCCAGCAATGGCTCGCCAACCCTGACCACAGCAGTCAGCAGTGGCTCGCCAACCCTGACCAAAGAAGTCAGCAGTGGCTCGCCAACCCTGACCAAAGAATTCAGAAGTGGCTCGCAGTGCTACATCTTCACCCCGGGGTACCTGAGTAGAGGGAGAAACAGAAGCAAGTGACAAACACAGACTAGGGATATACATAATGGGTCGACAAAAGTGGAAAATCATGTGTGTCCTGGCCACTGAAAGGACTAGAGAGAGAGGGAGAGACAGAGACAGAGAGACGGAGAGAGAGACAGAGTGAGGGAGAAGGAGAGAGAAAGGGAAAGAGAGACAGAGCGAGGGAGAGAGAGGAAGAGAGGGAGGGAGAGAGAGAGGAAGAAAGAGAGGGAGGGAGAGAGAGTGAAGGAGAGAGAGAGGGATAGAGAGAGAGGGAGAGAGAGAAGGAGAAAGAGAGAGAAGAGAGAGGGAGAGAGAGGTAGAGAGGAAGAGAGAGAGAGAGGGGAGAGAGAGAGAGGGTGACATAAAATACATATTTATAATAATCTGTTTCTTATTATTTTCTTCACACAATAAAAAAAGCTAATCCTGTCATGCCTTAGAGGCACATAGGGATATGGTGTTAGTGGCCATATTTTCCTTGACCTGACAGCACACTAGAGGGTGATATGGTCAGTATCATGCCTGGCCGACTCCAGAAGAAGTCCGGTATCCATTTCTACAGCTGAGTGACTGGGGTACCTCCAGCCGGATTCAAACCCTCCACCTTTGCCATGAGAGACAGTGCACTAATCACTTCGCCACAAAGACACCAGGTTCATACAATACATGTTGTTTATTGTATCTTACAGGCAATATCAGAAATAACAAAATTTACGAAGGCAAAAATTTGACTCGGGAAAACAAGGAAGAAATGATCACCGCGAAAAACTTGACATATGTCAACCTCAGATGACATTCCACAAAATTTTTTTTTTCATCTTTTGTCAACCACTGTTAGAAAATATCTTGGATGGATTAAAACAGATAATAAACAAAATTATTTCTTGTTGGCAATTATTGTGTGACTTGAAGCAGAAATTATATCAACATAATCAGATGAGTGATAAGTTCCATGTTGAGAAAACCCATGTGAGAAAGACGTCAAGAGAGTTAAAATGATTGAGAAAACCCATGTGAGAAAGATGTCAAGAGAGTTAAAATGATTGAGTAAACCCATGTTAGAAAGATGTCACGAGAGTCAAAATGATTGAGAAAACCCATGTGAAAAAGACGTCAAGAGAGTTAAAATGATTGAGAAAACCCATGTTAGAAAGATGTCAAAAGAGTCAAAATGATAAACAGATCAAGACTGTCTTAAACTAATCACTTGTCTGGACTACAGGGCAACACCTGTGAAGATAACTGTCTGGACTACAGAGCAACACCTGTGAAGATATCACCTGTCTGAACTACAGGGTAACACCTATGAAGATAACTGTCTGGACTACAGGGCAACGCCTATGAAGATAACTGTCTGGACTACAGAGCAACACCTATGAAGATAACTGTCTGGACTACAGGGCAACACCTATGAAGATAACTGTCTGGACTACAGGGCAACACCTATGAAGATAACTGTCTGGACTACAGGGCAACACCTATGAAGATAACTGTCTGGACTACACAGCAACACCTGTGAAGATATCACCTGTCTGGACTACACAGCAACACCTGTGAAGATATCACCTGTCTGGACTACACAGCAGCACCTGTGAAGATATCACCTGTCTGGACTACACAGCAACACCTGTGAAGATATCAACTGTCTGGACTACACAGAAGATAATTACCTGAGAAAAATTTTTCATAAAAACATCTTTAAACTATAACTCTTCTTTACTATATTACAGTGCTTCCACAGTATGGCCCATGAGAGTTCATGTAGCAAGAATGTGGAAGTTAAATGGGAGAGTGGGACAGTCCATGTCCTATAATAAGAGATATTATTTACCAGTCAGATCCACATTAACTGTCATTCTCTCTACCTATCAAAATGTTCTATCTACCTAAAAAAAAATGTTCTCTCTATCTATCAAAATGTTCTCTCTACCTATCAAAATGTTTTATCAAAATGTTATCTCTACCTATCAAATTGTTCTCTCTACCTATCAAAATGTTCTCTCTACCTATCAAAATGTTTTATCAAAATGTTCTCTCTACCTATCAAATTGTTCTCTCTACCTATCAAAATGTTATCTCCATCAAAATGTTCTCTCTACTTAACAGAATGTTCTCTAGACCTATCAAAATGTTCTCTCTACTTAATAAAATGTTCTCTCTACCTATCAAAATGTCCTCTCTATTAAAATGTTCTCTCTACCTATCAAAATGTGAAAGAGACAAGCAATGTTTTGGATCTCGGTACAGAAGTAGGCAGAGAATACACTCGTTAGGTTCAAGGAGCTGGGATTTTGCTTCATCATAATATGAGTCTCTCTCTCTCTCTCTCTCTCTCTCTCTCTCTCTCTCTCTCTCTCTCTCTCTGCTGGGTTATGAAAATTATTCAAAATATGTGAATTTGTGGAGTTATTTCATAAAATTCCGGTAAGGCATTCTTTCTCTAAGATCATAGTGGTCACCAGTTTTCACCACCTTTTTTCGATAAGCCACGCGGTCTGCCCAGTGTCAGCCAGAATGTTTTGTTTGTTTAATCTGGACATTATGTAACAATGATAGAATGCGGGACAGAAGGTTTAATCTGTGAGGTGACGAACAAGCCCAGCCGGCGGGATGGTCTCCGGTCGACCACAACAATGAACTATAGCCTAAACAAACACAAAGCCGTGGGAACAAAGCTAAAGAAGTGCAGTAACCCACCAGGCTTAACAATAAAATACACCAACGAGGGACAATGTGTCGTTGTGACATGTCACAACACACTTCAGTACGAGTCCCTGAGGCAAGCCCTTAGGAAGGTCTATCAAGCAGAAAGAGAGGAGAGGTATGACAAGCTAGGCGCTAATGTTGAGGACATCATAAAAACACCAGTCCTCACAGTTCATCTTTACCACACCAAGAACAAAGTGATGGTACAAGGTGACGCCGAGGCTATTGAATCCTGGCTAACAAAACAGTTTATGGAGCTGCAAGAAGGAGACATAAACACAGTCAAGGAAGTGATGGCCAGTCAGCTCCCTCTAGCAGATAACTCAGATGAACTAAACACATCACTTACAAACATGGCCGAAAGTTTTGCAAGTCCTGTAAAGAAGTCTATTGACATAGTCGACGATAGAATGGAAATCATGACAGCAGAACAGTTTGTGCCGGAAAACATTGTTATTATCACCAGCAAAGAAGCCTCCAGCAAACATGAATTACTACCAACACTTGCAGCAGAAGAACCAATAATCCCAGATACTGCTGGAGAACAAGGAGCAACAGCTTCTACTGAGAAAGCTCCACTGTCTTCAGACACCTTTACTCATAAAGACAACCCAGCTAACAGTTCTATCGAAACTGGTATAATAACGGAACCAAACTCCGAAAAATCTTTGGAGAGCAATGTACCAAGACTTAGTGAGACTGTTAGTTCTCATCAAGCTTTTGGTACAGGTACAAAACTTCTTACTTGTCTCTGTGGCCATGACTTCACAGAAGTTATTAAAGACTTCGTGAAAATACTTATCAGTGACATGAAGTCGGAAGTTGTAAAGTCGCTCAGTGAGGAGAATGACAATATCAAAAAAGAGTTTGAACAGCTGAGAGAAGAAAATACCAAGCTGAAGCTGCTCATTCAATCAACGAACAGCGAAAACCGCAGTAGTAGAAAACTACAGAAAAACATCCAGACAGAAACTGGTAGTCACAGTCAGTCAGTGGCTGCTAGTCAAACTAATCTCAACATGAAGCCCAAGGCTCAGCCATCGTCGCCAGGTGTGTAAACAAACTTCACAAAAAAAAAACAACCAACAAAAACAGAGTGAAGTCAGTGAATCTTTATCAGGTGAGCAAGACCAGCATATCACAAAATACGAGTACCCCATCGAGGTCCAGATCACCAACAGATTCGACGCTCTACAACAAAGCTCTGTACCAGATACTCAGCAGACAGACAGGACGCAACAATCATCTCAGTCAAACAACGCATCCCACCTCCAGTCACGATCTAACCAAAAACAACGTGAATGAAATACGCAGCAAATTCCCATTCACAAAATCACGGACAGCACAACACATTTAATAATTGGGGATTCTCTGCTAAAGGGCGTGTATAGCGAGCGGATGTCCATAGCAGACGAAGACATTGTCTCAGTAGTTGCAGTACCGGGAGCTGGTACTGCGAAAATAACGCAAACACTGAGAAGTTTTGATACAGACCAGAGCGTGAGGAAAATCTCCGTACATGTTGGCATAAATGACAGCATGAATGGCCAGAAGATCAGACTTTCCGACATGCAGGCTTTGACTTCCGCCATCAAGGAAAAGTATCGGACTGCAGCCATCTTCCTATCTTCCATCATTCCACCCTGCTCCGGTCCTGGACGCCGTCTGGTAGACATCAACAACAAGGCACTTCAGTCATACTGTCGTGTTAACAACATTGTCTTCATAGACCACACTGTGTTCTTCATCTCAGCCTCTGGTGCCCCGAAGAAACGGATGTACAGGGACCACATACATATATCAAAACTTGGTACCAGCATCCTTGCCAAAAATCTAAAATTTCCAGAACGTACACTACAGAAAGACGCGGTACAGTTGGATGTCCACAAACAACACCCACGTCCAACAAAAAACCCCCATAAAGCCAGCTCTACTCCGGGCACTAAAACCATAGGGACCCCCAAATCTGCACCACCTGTTCCACAGCAAACCACCGACTATGACACAATGTTTCCACCCCTACCCTCACGTCAGCCTCAGACGTCAGGATTCTTCCTCAGTCGCACAGCTCATTGGAAGAGCTCAACACACAAGCACGTTCCATGCAACATCCTCAAAGCAATCTAAGGCTGCAGTATTTGTTGCAATTTAGCCCTGCAGCCTTGAGTCATGTCTATATGTTATCTCTGCATAATTCACATGGCATGGTACCTTACAGACACCACATGCCTTAAACTGATGGCAGTATCATCGTAATCCATCACAAACTGAAACCTTCAGCCCGCAATGTCGACTGATATCTTCATTCTTACGTTTATTTAGAATTCTTTACGTTTTATTATTGCATTTTATTTCTTGCCTCTTTTCTTTTGTATCTATTTTTCTAATTCTTGTCAACTTTCTATAGGTCCTTGCAGTTTGTGAGTTGTATCTGTTTGTGTGAGAGAACTATATACTTAATTACTCAACTTGTTAGTGAATTCACATATTTCAGCGTGTCTCTCTTTCAGCTTCCAATTATTTCAGCTAGTGAGTTGTGTACCAGTTGAAAGTTTAATATACAGAGTGTGTCTCCGTGTAGTATTTAAAAGTTTATTTACTTCAGTATTAAGTATCATAATAGAAATTATTTTCGAACCAGTAACAGGAGACAGGAAAATAAAAATACCCCACCTACCGAAAAATGGTTACATTAAAAAAGGACTTCAATTAGGCCATCTGAATGTATATCACCTATTAGGTAAAATTCCTGAAGTAACACACATATTACATAAAAATTTCCACATTTTTGGTTTCTCTGAAAGCCTTTTAAATAGGAACTTAACCGATGAAGATATTAGAATTAACGGTTTTAACCTGATCCGACGTGACTCAACCAGGAAACTAGAAACAGGTCTAGTAATGTATGTCTCCACAACTATCCAGTTTAGTCGTAGAGAAGACCTCGAATCATCAGAGGTAGAGTGTATTTGGATGGAAGTTAAAATGCCAAACCAGAGTCCATTAATTGCTGGACTTTTGTACCGTAATCCAAATGCATCATCTCTGTGGTACGATCACTTCACGACTATGATGGATGAGGTTTCAACCTTTAGGTTCAAAGATATTATCATTCTTGGAGATTTCAACATAGATCTAATACAATCAAATCTAACTTGGAACAATATTATATTATCCTATAATATTTCCCAAATTGTCACCAAACCTACCAGAGTAACAGAAGTATCATCCACATTATTAGATCATATATATGTAACCCAACCAGAAAACATCATTGAATGTAACATCCCTCATACTTCGTTAAGTGATCATTACCCAGTCTGCTGTACGTGGACAAGAAAGGGGTATAAAGTTCCTAAACACAGTCACACCAGTATGAAATTTAGAAGCTTCAGAAAATTTAACCTAGAATTATTCCTTAATGATTTGCAAGAATCTTCACTTACACACGTGTACCAACTAACTGACCCTGATGAGGCAATAGAATATTGGCTAAAGATCTTCAGAGATATATTAGACAAACATGTCCCTATGAAAGAGGTGAGAGTAAAACACCAGACGAAGTCACCTTGGATAACACCTGAAATATTACAATCCATGAGAGAACGTGACCGGGCGCACAAAATCAAGGACCTACCGTTCACTCAGAAACAAAGTTCAATACTTAATAATACAAGAGAAAAAAAATTACTTCAGGAATCTAATACAGAATAAATCAGACAGTAAATCAATTTGGAAAGCCATAAATACCCTATCAAATAAAAGAAAAGAATATGATTCTCAAACCATCAATCGTGCATACACTAGCGCACATATCAGTACACATTTCAGAGAAGAAATCAAAGTTCTTAAATCATCAATATCAGCTCCTGTATGCGACTTACATGAACTACAAACATTCCTGGACAGCAGATGTACTGATTTTAAACAGTTACACATTCCATTCTTAACAGTCAGTGATGTTCACAGTTATCTCTTAACCTTAAAAAACAACAATACAGCCGGGCTTGATATTAGTAATAAGATCTTACGTTATGCTGCACCTGTCATTTCACATACACTAACATATATTTAAAACCAGTGCATTGCAAAAATGTTATTTCCCTGAGGCTTTTAAAACTGCTAAGGTGTATCCTCGCTTTAAATCTGGCTCATCCAACAATCTTACCAACTATAGACCAATACCCATATTATCGTCATTATCAAAACCACTCGAAAAACACATACACAAAATAACTCTACGACACATGCAAGAGAACAATTTACTCATATACGGTAAGTCAGGCTTTAGACCAAATCATTCCTGCCACACAGCTCTTACCAAAATAACAGAAAACTGGTTAGTAAACATAAATGACGACAGACTATGTGGTGTCATCTTTGTCGACTTTAAAAAGGTATTTGATATGATTGACCACGATATTCTTGTAAGAAAAATAAAGACTTATAAATTGCACCCTAACCTAATAAAATTAATTGCATCGTTTCTTTAAGACAGACAACAGGTAGTATTCTTCAACAATTCTCTATCAAATTCTGCTACAGTTGACACTGGTGTTCCGCAAGGTTCTATTCTAGGCCCGTTGCTCTTTGCTGTCTATATCAATGATCTTCTACTTCATCTTAAACACTCTTCTTGTGACCTTTTTGCCGATGATTGCACAGTCTACACCAGTGACTACGATTGTGTTAATCTAGAATCAACTCTTCAGGTCGAGTTATACAATTTAATTATATGGAGCAAAAATAATGGCATGATTATAAACACTGATAAAACAAAATCAATGCTCATAACAACAAGACAGAAACTACAAAACGCAACAAAAACAACACTTCGGCTCTGTACAGAAACATCAGAGATAGAAAACGTTAGCGAGCACAAAACACTAGGTCTTATTATTGACCAACATCTGACCTGGAACTCTCATGTGCAATGTCTAACAAAACACATCGCACAAAAAGTATACCAATTAGCTAAAATTAAGCACTTCATCGATCAAGACACTAGGAAGACATACTACATATCTCATATACAAACACATTTAGACTATTGCTCAACAGTTTGAGATGGTTGCTCAGTGTCAAATACAAAGAGGCTTTGCTCATTCCAAAAGCGAGCAGTAAAGCTTATTAGTGACAAAGATCAAGCACAAACAACTAACCATCACAAACGTATCAAAATACTACCTCTTAAGAACAGGTTCCTCTTCAACAAAGCCAAGTTAGTACATCAAATTCTTTCACGGCATGCCCCGCCTTATCTATAGAACCTGTATAAATTTAGCCCAAAGTGCAGCCAACGCTTGAACAACATATGTTTTCCAATACCTAGACTTGATCTTTACAAGAAAAGCTTCAGTTATTCTGATGCTCATCTTTGGAATACCCTCCTATCCTATATAAAAAATATAAATTATACTCTTTCCTACAACTACCTACTTTCCCAATATCTATTTGATGTCGACTACATGCCTCCATGAATTATAAAACTTAAAAGTTATCTTAAGCTGCTCTTACAGACACCGAATACAATTAATTGTTTTCTGAATAGCCCCGAAAATTTTGTTTAGTAGATAGTCATTTATAATGCATGTAGTTACTTCTGTACTGAGTGAATGTTTAAGAGCGAAACGTAAATGTTACATTTTATTTTATGTCTCTCAGCTTCAATGTTAGTTATGTTTGTTATATGAACAGCATATTTGTAGAATGTCTGGAATAGAGTGAAAGATGTATCAATCAATCAATCAATCTCTCTCACACACACATACACACAAACACACACACACATACGAGAATGACTATATAGTTTGGGAACCGAGAGTGGAAGGGAAGAAACAAAGAGGTGGTTACAAAGTATGCTCTAACCTGTCACTGTAAGAGAAGACTCAGCTCCAACGCTTTACTCAGCACCACCGGGCGGGTGCTCAAATACGAGACGTATACCTACGCTCGGTCGGAAAACAGTGAAGTGCAAAAGGAGCAGCGAGTTAACATCAAACTTCTTGTCTTCTTCTTCTTCTTCGTTCGCACTGTCTGTCTATATCTGCAGTCCTGTCTCTTGGATAAATTTCACTGTTTTTTGTAACTCATGTATGGAACCGTAGAGCTTATCTTCTTTAGTGGTTTCACTGGGCCAGTAATTATTTCTCAGTGTCTCGTAGTTGATGCAGTTCTGGAGGATATGTTCCACGGTTTGGGGCACCTGGGCACATGTACATAGATTAGTAGTACCAACCTTAAACTTTGTATACATATGACTTCGGAGTTGGCTGTGTCCTGTTCGGAGACGGAAGATGGTAACTTGTTCCTTTCTGTTTAGCATGTGATAGTCATCATGTGGTGGTGTTTGTGGCTTCCTGTAGGTTTTTATCATGCTTTTCTTCTGATTATAGGTGATTGGTATGTCTGGTTGCTCCATTTCAGTGCCCTCTTTGGCCAGATGGTCAGATTTCTCATTGCCTGGTATCCCACAGTGGGAGGGAATCCATTGCAAAGTGACTCCATGTTGTAAGCCAATTTTTGACAAGGCATCCTTAAGGTCTGGTAGTTTGTTGCACTGAAGAGCCTCCAGTACTGATCTTGCATCTGTGAGAATTACTACAGGACATGCATCAATTCTGGAGTCTGATAGTTTTTCAACTGCAGCAATAATTGCCCTAACTTCTGCATCAAAGTTGTTGCAGTATTTACCAGTGGGTATGGAAATCTTGTCAATGGTGTTGTTTGGATATTCAATATATGCTCCTGCCCCACCATTCTTTATGGCATTATGTGCAGATCCATCTGTATACACACGTATCCAGGTGTCACATGGATATTTGTCATCTAGAACACTAAGTGTGGCTATTGATCTTACAAGACTGCTCTGCATCTCACCATTCTGCACACCTTTCACTTCAGTCTGAATAGTTATTTGTGTATAATCTGCTTCTTTCCATGGTGTATGCTCTGGTACAGATGATAATGGAGCGACTACAGTTGGAAGGTCAGGTATCAGCTTACGCATACGCTTGGCCTGATGAATGAAGCTGCTTCTTTTAAGCCGTCCTAATGCCAAGTTATTGAATCTCTCCTTCAGGGGATGGCTTATAGAGCTAAGGAATTTTTCTCCCATGGTCATGACCTTTGTGTCTCTACGTTCCTTTAGCGGTTGAACACCAACTATTTTCTGCATTTCTACTATTGGTGTGGACCTCATGGCACCTGTGATAATCCGTAGTGACTGATTTTGAACCTTGTCTAGATTATGCAGCGTAGTGTTTGATGCTGTGCACCAAGATGTTGAGCCATATTCTAAATGTGGTAGAATACTTTGCTGATATACGTTCTTGAGGATTCTTTCACTAGCTCCCCATGTAGTCCCACTCAATTTTCTTAATATGGCTAGTTTTCTTCTGGTTTTTGCTTCTGCACTGTTGATGTGTTGCTTCCAAGTCAGTTTTGAGTCAAGAGTCACTCCTAAGTAAGTGGGTTGGTTGTCCATCCTTAAGGATATTTCATTTACAAAGATCTTACCTGCTTTCTGTTTAGATGAGAGGGTGAACAGAGTGGTACTTGATTTCTCTGTGTTGATACTTACACACCATTTGTTTGTCCATGATGTCAAGATGTCTGCTGCTCTTTGGAGTCTCTGTGTAGCAACTGTCGCATATTCATCTGTACACCACATGACCAGATCATCTGCATACAGTGCTGCTTTGATTCCATAGGGAAGTTCCTTGACCAGGTCATTAATGAATACAAGGAATAGTGTAGGGGAAAGGACTCCTCCTTGTGGTACACCGTGTCGCAGAAGTAATTTCTGGCTTTTGTGTCCATCCATTACTACTCTAGCTCTTCTATTGTGTAAATAGGACTTTATCCAGTTGTACAGTCTTCCATTCACATTGCAGTTTCTTAGTTTCCACAACAGACCTTTTTTCCATACTTTATCAAAGGCTTTCTTCAGGTCTATCCACGCTGCTAGTACAAGGTTTTTCTCTTGGAATGCATCCTCAATCTCTTGAGAGAGATAGGTCACTTGATCTTCCGTACTGTAGTACTGCCTAAATCCTGCTTGTTGTGGAACGAGGTGGTTTTCACTTTCTAGGTACCATTTTAGCCTCAGGTCAATGATGCGTTCCATCGTTTTGCATAGGCAGCTAGTGAGACTGATTGGCCTGTAGCTGGAGGCAGTATCACTGTTTTTCCCTGGCTTTAGCAGTGGTACCATGCTTTCTTCCTTCCAGATTTGAGGTAACTTACCTGTGCTCCAGCACATATTGAAAATATCCAACAGCTTTCCCATTGCTGCCATTCCCAGGTTCTTGATCATTTCATTGGACACTCCATCTGGTCCTGGTGATTTCCTTGGTTTCAGTTTACTAACTGCTAGGTCTAACTCATTGCGTGTGATTGGTGCATCCATGACCTCCACTTTTCTGACTTGTTCCTCCTCTTTCTGTGGCTCGATGCGCACTGTACGCTCCTTCTCTGGATGGATATCAATGTTACAGTCCTGTGCAAACATGCGAGCAAAGTGATCTGCTACCTGCTTACCTGTAAGAGTTTTCCCATCCTCTATTAGTGTAATCTTTGTACTTCTTCCAGTACTCTCATCATTTAACTGTTTGATTAGTTTCCATAGTTTCCTTCCATCCTTTTCAAAGTTTAGGGACTCTGTTTTCTCTCTCCAACTTTCCCGTCTGACTTGCAGCTTTGCTCTCTGAAATTTGGCCTTAGAATGTTGGTAATTATTGTGGTGTTCTTGGCATGGTCTATTTTCTGCTTGCTTTCGAGCTGCTTCCACGTCATCATGGAGTTTTCCCAGCTCACTAGACCAATATGGTTTATAGTCCCTGCGAGCTCCTCTGGGAATGGTTTCACGAGCGGCCTGAAGGATACAAGCATTGAATTCCTTCACTATGCTGTTAATATCCTTACCTTCTATGGACAGCTGTCCCACCAGGATACCTGTACGATGTCTGTACATTGTCCAGTTTGCTTTTTTATAGTTCCATCTGGGGAGAGGGTTACTGGTGTTAAGGAGTTCATTTTATATTGTCAGGAAGACTGGTCGATGGTCGCTACCTCCAAGTTGTTTTCCAACTTCACGTGTAATGTTCCACTTCAGATCTGGAGAGTGGAATGCCAGATCTGGTGTTGATTTTGTATGCCAAGCCCTTGAGTAAAATGTTGGGGCATCCATTGGCTGGTTGATCAGGAGAAGTCCATTATCATCCTGCCAGCTCTCAACTTCCTCTCTTCTCTTGTCTATGTGGTTATAGCCCCAGCTCTGGGAATGACTGTTAAAATCACCACAGACCATCAGTCTCTCTTTGTGTGGGATTGTTCCTAAAGCAAGTGGGCGGTCATTAGGACAGTAATAGTTAAGGAGGTGGAAATCTGTATTACTACTTTTTAGATGGATCATCTGGTATTCGGCTCCTTCCATGTACACTCCCACCTGACATGCGCTGATGTTATTCTTAACAAATGTGACTACTCCTCCTTTTCTTCTGTCCTGTCGGTCTGATCTAAAACACTGGTAGCCTCTGATTTTAAAGGCGGCATCTTTGGTTAGGTGTGTCTCCTGTATGCAGCATATACTTACCTGCTCTGCAAAAAGTATGTTCTCTAGTTCAACCTTTTTGCTATAGCCATCTCTAACACTGCTGACACCCTCAGCATTCCACTGCATTATTTTAAGTTGCTTTTTGGCTGTTTTCTTCTGTTCTATTTTTTGGCCAGTAGCTCTACTCTCATGTCTCCTGACTCCACAAGACGAACTGAGAGGACCTCCAGTAGCATTGGGTGGACCCTTTCGAGGCAGGGGGCCCGGCACTGCACCTGCCTGGTTAGTCTTCACAGGGCGAGCACCATGTTTGAAAACTGTAGATATAGACATTTCATTAGCGATAATGCGTGTTACCCTGATTTTTGCGATGCGCCTTTTGGCTGGGTAACTCCGACTTCAGCACCTTTCCTTGCTAGGGCAGACTGTGGTCTTGCTCGGACTGCCATGAAGACAGTGTGGCTGGCCTGGCCAAAACTTTGTTTTCCAGCCTCTGGTGGCTGTACTTAAGCCCCTTCTCCATGTCAGATGGTTTGAGGCAGTTCCACAAAGACACTCTGACTCTGAGATGAGGAACCTGATGAGTGCTTCAACGATATCCATTCCCCGCCATCTATAGTCTACTGGCTCTGTTTTGTTTACATCATTCTGATAGCCATTGTTGTAAAGACCCATAGGCTTGTCACGTCCTGGATTCATTGGTTTCACTCCAGACTTCCCCCATCCCCGCCAGAGATCTCCATGTCCCCATCCGTCCACCAACCTGACATTACATTTTGCAAAAATAACAATTACAATTACAATTAGTGTTGATTGCTACAAGTTTCTGGGCTACAGAGGTAGGTCAGAGTTTTTAAGCAAACAGATCTATATTCCCTGTCTCACAAACACTATGTTAAGATAAGTGTGCTCTTAACACAGTTGTTCCCAGGGGCCAAACTTCTTGTGAAGTTGAAGAAATCCCTAACGGAAACTTTTCAGTTATCGACAGAGGATTATAGTGATGAGTACTTGTCTTCTGCACGTATTTCTGAATAGCACAAACTATTTTCGGAAGGCAGCGAAAGCGAGATCGCATTTTCTCAACTTGGTCAGTAAAATGAGACACATGTAGGCTTGTTATTTTTGTGTCGAATCTCGTAAACACAGGGTGTTTTTAAAGTCTCACTTTACTTTCTATGTAAAAATGAAGAAAATGACGTCATAAAAAATGTGCTGTTCAGTCAATCGTGAAGAAAAATGCAGTGCATGGTTGCCATCTGCTGGATTAATTTTTTTCACTTAAAACAGAATGGTGTTATCAACGGAAGAAAGAATTTATTTTGGTTGAACAAATGTTTCGAAATGCGGTCGATACACACGGATGGTTGTTTAAAGATTTATAGCAAAATTTCTCGATAAACAACCTCCTCATCGCACTACGGTTAGAAATGTGTTGAATACGTTTGGTGATACGGGAACTGTGGAAGATGTTCCGCGATCTGGTAGGCCTGCTGTGTCTGAAGAAAAATGTCTAGATATCCAAGACAGAATCCTGAAAAGTCCATGTACGTCCTTACGGAAAATGTCGCAATAAGTGAAAGTGTCACTGAGCAAAGTGCACAAAATTATTAAACATCGGTTAAATTTTCATCCATACAAGATTTCTGTTGTGTCTGAACTAAAAGAGTGTGACAATCAATCAGAGTCAACTGTTCCACGTGGTTTCAGACATTTTTAGCTGAAGAAGACGTGTCAATTCTCGATTTAACATTCTTCTCTGATGAGGCATGGTTTCATCTATCTGGATACGTTAATAGCCAAAATAATCGTATTTGGAGAAGTGTTAATCCCAATGCATTTCATGAAGCGCCGCTACACAATGCGAAAATTGGGGTATGGTGTGCCGTCAGTAGAAAACTTTTAATTGGACCAATTTTCTTCAATACTATAAATGCCGATCGGTACCGTGCTGACATTCTGGAACCTTTTTTAGAACAGCCGAATGAACGTGAAATTGAAGAAGCGTGGTTCAAGCAAGATGATGCAACTGCACACACAGCTAGAGTACACACGACTTTTTTGGAAGAAATTTTCGCAAATCGCATAATATCCCGTGGAATTTGGCCTGCTCGTTCTCCAGATCTAAATCCATTACATTATTATCTGTGGGGTTTCTTGGAAGAAGATGTTTACAAAAATAATGTACAAACAATTGAGGACCTGAAAGAAGCAATCAGAATTACTATTCAAGAAATAACAACAGACAATTGCACAGGGTATTTGACAATATGAAGAGACGCGTACTGTCATGTTTTGAAGCCCGTGGTGTACATTTCCAACACCTGTTATAATGAATATTTCTGTGGTACATTCCAGCTAACCCAAAACAGCGTTGTATCATTGCAGTCACTATTGTAATTAATAAAATGACTTTTTTTTTAAGGACATTTTGTGATGACGTCAGCACTTCATTTTTAAAATTTTTTTCATAGAAAGTGTAGTGAGACTTTAAAAAGCACCCTATATATACAGAAGTATACAAGATTCTTACACATAACCTTCACATCAGCAAGAGATATTATAGCAGAGTTTAAATCCACGCAATACCCCACACTGACAAATAAAGGACGTCACCCACATTATCATGTCAGAGGAAATGATACAATGATAAACTTCTAAAACGGAAACAGGAATTCCAACAAAAAGAAGTAAGAGCATAACAACAAAGAACTGATAACATAAAATTTATAGATTTAATCAGAATACAGCAAGAAACAATTTTCAGGCTCTGAACAAGACTTGGGAACCAGTACAGAAGCGGAAATCCATCCAAATCTCCACTCTACATGTGGTGAAACTAACCCCAGTCTCCAGGCAGGTTTTGGGTACAAACATAAATACCTCTTATATGACAGCGTGGGGTAATGCATTCATTCATTCATTCATTTGCATGTCCCTTGCGGAACTTTGCCTCCCACACAGTACTCCTTCTAGGCCTCTCGGTTGTGAGCAACATGGCCTGCTGCTGCTGCATCCATTTGCAGATCGTCAACGATTTCTTGCAGCCATCTTCGTTTTGGTCTTCCTCTTTTTTCTTTTTCCATTATGTATCCTTCCAATACGGTCTTCTCTAAATTATCATGACGTTTAATGTGTCCAAAATATTTAAGTTTTCTCTCTTTAATCCTCTTTACTAGCCAGCCTTCTTCATTATTAAGCTCTGTAGTATAGATATATTTGTTCTTTTTTGTGTCCACGATATTTGAAGAAATCTTCTGTAGCATTTACATTCAAAAGCATTTATGTGTTCTCAGCTGTTTTGTTAAGTGTCCAGGTCTCACGGCATATGTTGCGATGGGAAAGATGCATGCCCTTAAAAATCTTATTTTTGTAGTTCTGTCTGCTCCTCTCCACAGATTCTTTATTTGTTTTACTTTCTGAAGAGCAATAGATGTCCTCCTTTTAATTTCCCTCATTGTATCTAGATTATTAGTTAGTAGTGATCCATGATATTCAAAACTCTCCACTTCTTCCAATTTTTCCTCATTGATACATATTTCAGCTGCCTTGTTTGTTTTGTCAGTTGTCATCAATTTAGTTTTCTTTGTATTAAGATAGAGGTCTGCTCTTCGCTGTTCTTACGGACTGACATAATTAGTTTTTCCATTCCTTTTTGTGTTGTGGACAGTAATACTGTGTCATCAGCATATCTAATCTCTGGTCTTTCATAACCTCCAATTGTTATGGCAACGTAATATTTTTTGTCTACATCTTCTCTAACATTCCTCATTATATTTTCAGTATACAAGTTAAATAAGTAAGGTGACAATATGCACCAATGACGGACCCCTTGTTTTATGTCAAACCAAGTTGTTGTTTCACCATTTATTCTTGCTGCTTGTTGGTCTAGATACAGCAGTGATGTTAATTGTATCAAATGTGTTGGAAATCCCATTTTTTCCATTATTTCCCAAAGTTTCTGGTGTTGTACACAATCAAATGCCTTTGAGTAGTCTATAAAGGATAAATATAGATTTACATTAAACTCTCTGCATTTCTCTATTATTAATCTTAGATTGAATATATGATCTCTTGATCCTCTTCCTTGCCTGAAACCAGCTTGGACCATATTGACTACTTCTTCTATTTTCTTACGAAGTCTACCCATTATGATTTTTAACAGAATTTTACTGGCATGACTAATCAGGGCAACAGTTCTGTAGTCTGTGCATAATTTCAGGTTACCCTTTTTTGGCAGTGGTATGAATACAGTTCTTTTCCATTCTTTTAGCCAAATACCTGAATGCCATATCTTTTTACATAGTGCATGATAGATTGTTGTACACTCCTTTCCTCCTGCTTTAATAAATTCATCTGTTATCTCATCACATCCTGGTGATTTACCATTTTTCAGATTCTTTATTGCCCATAAAACTTCTTCTATTGTTGGTTCGGATTCTTTCTCCTCCAATAATATTTCACACTGTAAATTTCTGTTTCCACAGTCGGTTGTTTCATACATTCCTTTGCAATATTCCTTCCATCTTTCTAGAATTTCCTCTGTCTCTGTCAAGGTATTCCCCATCTCATCACAAATTACATTTAGTAATTTTGTCCGTCATCACAATTACTAGTACTGACCTCTGCCTCCCACTCTTCCCCAGTGTTAAAATTAGATCTGTCTGGCCTGGGGGACTCACCACCAGATCTTTTTCCTATTTGACTTTCCATGATTGCTGCTTGGGTTTCTTGGTATATTTCCAGAAGATAGTTTACCATTGCTTTCCTGTGGGGATAATGCGTGGACTTAAATTCCGCTGTAATATCTGATGCTGATGTGAACGTTATGTGGTAAGAGCGTTTATACTTCTATATACTTGTATACATAAAAAATAAGACTGTTCCTGTATATTTACCAAGCAAGTTGAGAAAATCTAATTCTGTCTCCTTCAGAATAGTTCCCCTCAGAGTTGACACACGATGCTGCCAAGGTTCATAGCAATTCTGCAGGTCAATCTCTGAAAGACTGTTGAGGATCTCCATCGATGTTTATTCCACGTCTTCTATGACAAAGTTAAATATATAAATTTAATGAACACTTATTGTAAAACGTTGCTCTAAACAGATATTTAAAAGTCCAAACTTGGCCACGCGAAGAAAAAAACATAAACGGAAAACTTTGGAGGACACATTAAGAAATCATACTGACGATGGAGTTCATGAAGACACAGAGACAAGACCATGTCTACTTGCTTGAGCAAAACATACCGTTCGATGGATTAATAAGAAATAAAGCACAATAGACGACCAGAAAGCTGCTTTCTTATTTAACTTTAAAATTAATTCTTCTTACTCACGTACGTGTGGAAATATTTTGTAAATAAAGCCATTCTTTCTTTCGTTCTCGAGCATTAAATATTTTTTAAAATGATCAAAAGAATTATATCGGCAGCCATAAATTCAAGTTTGAGTATCAATTTTTTTTTGTTAACAACCTTCCCTCGGCAGCATCTTGTTCTGTTTCGTGGTATCGATACCAGAATGTATTAGCTTTTGAAATGAGATTTTACCAGATGGTATAAGTAGAGCGTAAGGTCTCGGATTTATCACAGTTTGGAGTTATTTTCTAACCGAAAACTTGCTGTAGGTAGGTTCCAATATATTATTAGTAACGATGCATTAGTGCTCAATATTCTACTGTTTTTGTCTCACTCTTCTTCTTTCTTCGTTCTTTCAGGTATCGCGCAAATCTTACAAATACCTCAGTTCGCCTCTGCATCACAGCATCGTCACCTAACTTCTGTTGGGAGCTGAAGTCTGACTCAGGTACTTGACTTGAGTGGGTTGTGTAGCTAACATCTCTGGGGGCCATGGTGTGCTTCATGTGGTCTCTTCATTGCAGGGTCATAGGTGTTGGTTCATTTTTATGTTTCTAGTATAGATAGCGCCTCAACCTGCAGTGTTCTGTCCTCAGTCATAAGATTATAACTGCATAGTTTCTTGAGAGCTTATAGTAATCTGTAATCTGTAATCAGAAACTGGCTCCCACACTCCGGGCATGCCATATGTGCTCTGCCTTCCGTGTGGACACTGACTGTGCACTTGCTGATGTTAACTGTATTCATCATCAACTTTTTATTTTGCATGTTGTCTCACACACACATACACATACACAATCCTCAATGTTGATGTTCTACGTTGCTCATGTCGACGTTCTACAATACTCATGTCAATGTTCTGTAATACTCAAGTCGATAATGTCACTGTTCTACAACACTAATGTTCTACATTAATAATGTCAATGTTCTATAATACTCATGTCAGCGTTCTACAATACTCATGACATACCCATGTCAACAAGAAAAGAGCGTTTCTTCGCTACGTGAACTATCATATGAGGTCCAGATTATCGCTCGAAGTTATTCTGCCCATGATTTCTCTCTGCAGAATACGTTTCGTTTTTGTGGTTTGTTTTTTTTTGCTCCGCGAAAATAACCACATCTCCTGACATCGATCATAATTTTTTAACGTCTAAAGCGAAAATAACCACATCTCCTGACATCGATCTTAATTTTTCAACTTCTGTAATGAAAATTGTATTTCTAGGCAAAGGCAACGTCTGCCACACAGTCACATAGTTTATGTGTTTGTTTTAGTTTACCTGAAGCTTGATCATGGTAAAGTGGCAGAGTGTTCTAGTTCTAAGCGTGCTTCTACTTCTGGGAAGTTCCATGGCTGCTCCAGGTAAGCAATGTAGCATTGTCAGCCTTGTTGTTATTCCTGGTTTCTGTTGTGTCAGTGAGTCGCATGAAGATGTTAATGCTGGTGGTAATGATGAAGGGAATCTTATTAGATCTGAGAGCAGCATTTCAGAATCACCGAGTCACACATCGTTAGAGCAAGATTATGCTGCAGATTTCAGTGCCCACTTTTTGTAAAATGGTCCCGGTTTCCGAGATGCAAAGTTTTACAAATATAAAACAAAAAAAAAGCTTTCACACAATAAAGTAACAGAGAACAGTATTGTATGGTTAGACCTTGAAAAAAAATCATAAAAAAAGCTCTTTTAGACATGAGAGAAAGAAAAATGACATGAGAATTACCTGGCACTTGAACTACTTCGAGGGGTGCTAGATGGCTAAGTTAATTAATGCACTGTTCTCTCTTGGCCAGATGGATGCTAGTCCTACCGGAGTCCGTAGTTCAAGTACCAGCTAACTCTCTTGTCATGTATCTTTCTCTCATGTCTGAAAGTGCTTTGTTTATGAATTTTCTTTTCAATGTCTTTACTTTTTAAAACTAAGTAGAGGAGTTTTTTTTTCTTAACTATCTAGGCATGTACGCATACTTCCTGGAAGGTGTTTATGTATATATGTATTTAGTTTATACGTGTATGTGTAAATAATTGTGTGCGCATTGTTTAAAATTTTTTGTTGCTTTATCTACTCCGCAGCGCCAAATCCGGTAAGGACAGGATGTCTAAATTTATATGTGGTCTTGAACTTCATTTCCATGAGCACTGTTCTAAGTTTATGATTTTCTGCCAGGGTAAGGTACTTAGCTTCATGCAAACATTAAAAGCAACATCTTGTGAGAATAGTTCTACCCACCACCACAGGCTGTTCGTGGTCTACAGCTGATCAAGCGTGATCACAAACATCTGCAGCAGGGAGCCAAGACAGGCAAGCACCAGAGAGCCAAGACAGGCTTGCAGCAGAAAGCCAAGGCAGGCATGCAGCAGAGAGCCAAGACATGCATGCAACAGAGAGCCAAGACAGGCTTGCAGCAGAGAGCCATGACAGGCATGGAGCAGAGAGCCAAGGCAGGCATGCAGCAGAGAGCCAAGGCAGGTATGCAGCAGAGAGCCAAGACGGGCATGCAGCAGAGAGCCAAGACGGGCAAGTAGCAGAGAGCCAACACAGGCATGCAGCAGGGAGCCAAGACAGGCATGCAGCAGGGAGCCAAGACGGGCATGTAGCATACAGCCAAGACGGGCATGTAGCATACAGCCAAGACGGGCATGTAGCATACAGCCAAGACGGGCATGTAGCATACAGCCAAGACGGGCATGTAGCATACAGCCAAGACGGGCATGCAGCAGGGAGCCAAGACGGGCATGCAGCAGGGAGCCAAGATGGGCATGCAGCAGGGAGCCAAGACGGGCATGCAGCAGACAGCCAAGACGGGCATGCAGCAGACAGCCAAGACGGGCATGCAGCATACAGCCAAGACGGGCATGCAGCAGACAGCCAAGACGGGCATGCAGCAGACAGCCAAGACGGGCATGCAGCAGACAGCCAAGACGGGCATGCAGCAGACAGCCAAGACGGGCATGCAGCAGACAGCCAAGACGGGCATGCAGCAGACAGCCAAGACGGGCATGCAGCAGACAGCCAAGGCAGGCGTGCAGAAAAAGGCATAACAGGAAAAAAAAGTGCCATTAAGCGTGGACTACCTTTAATAGTGTATTATCTCATTTTTAGAAACCGCTGAGTAACTTTACAAAATGTTCAGTTTTCTCACCCATTGAATAGCGTTGATTGTGCCAGCTTATATATGGAGTTTCACGTATATTATGTAATAAATATAATAAGTTCTCTCACCCGAAGCAGCTTATTTTCCCCCTTAATATGCATATTAGTTTTTCACTTTATATTATTTAGTTTTCTCTTCCTATTTAGTTATTTAGTATTATTTTTAGTAATAATTTTAGTATTTTTAGTATTTAGTAATTTAGTTCCCTTATTTCATTTAGTTTTTATTTCTCCATAGCTCATTTAGGTTTCTGTCCTTTAGTAATTCAGTTTCTCGTCTTACTCAATTTAGTTTTTTCTCCCTCAGAAATTTAGTTTATAGCTCTCTTTAGTAATTGATTGTCCCGCCTTATTTATTCTAGTTTTCTCTCCTTTAGTACGAGTAATTTAGTTTCTATCTCTGCTTAATTTAGTTTTATGTTCCTTTACATTTTAGCTGCCTCGTCTTATGTAGCTAAGTTTCTCCCGTAGTTTAGTTCATCTAAAGTGGTAGTTCTTAACCTTCTTCTGGCCAGGGACCCTGTTTCCATCTTGAGAACCGCTGTGGAGCCCTCAATAAAAATAAAGTACAAGAAATAATCCAGATGATGCTAAAATTTTCTTTCATTCGAGCGAGTAGATTTACATAAATCGCTTATTCGTAGTCAAAAAATTATGATATATTTTTTCCCTCTATCCTCTGTTACAGTTACTGTTAACTTTATCATACTGCTCAATTTTAACATAATGAAATCTCATACCTTGTCACGCCATTTGAACACATGCATTCAGAGGAACTAACTCATGTTTCACATACATTTCAGAAACCACAAGAGGAGGTAGGTTGTGAATGGTTCTTTCTCTCCCTCTCTGCCTTGCTCTCTCTCTCTCTTTTTTCCTTTGCCTCTCGCTCTCTCTCTCTCTCTTTCTCTTTGCTTCTCTCTCTCTATCTCTTTGCCTTGCTCTTTCTCTTTGCCTCTCTCTCTCTTTATCTCTCTGTCTCTCTCTCTACTCCTCAATATACAGACACTGAATTCAGTTGTTTGCTTGTTCTGAATAGTATTGAAATTTTTGTTTGGTAGATAGTCGTGTAGTTAGTCTTTTTTCCCTCATCTCTTCTCTTCCTTTCTTTCCTCATCTCTTCTCTTTTTTCTTCATCTCTTCTTTCTTCATCTCTTCTCTTCTTTCCTCATCTCTTCTCTTTTCTTCTCTTCTTTCTTCATCTCTTCTCTTCTCATCTCTTCTATTTTTTCTTCATCTCTTCTCTTCTTTTCTCATCTCTTTTCTTTCCTTGTCTCTTCTCTTCATTTCTTTCTTCATCTCTTCTCTTCTTTCCTCGTCTCTTCTCTTTTTTCTTCATCTCTTCTCTTCTAATCTGTTCTTTTCTCATCTCTTTTCTTCTCTTCTTTCTCTTTTTCCTCATCTCTTCTCTTCACTTCTTTCTTCGTCTCTTTTCTTCTCTACTCCTCTTTCCTCGTCTCTTTTCTTCTCTTATTTCCTCATCTTTTCTTCTCTTCTCTTCTTTCTTCGTCTCTTTTCTTCTCTATTCTTCTTTCCTCATCTCTTTTCTTCTCTTCTTTTCTCTTCTATTTTCTTCACTTCTCTTTTTCCTTCATCCCTTCTCTTTTTTCCTATTCTCTTTTCTTCCTTCCTCATCTCTTCTCTTCTTCTCTCATCTCTTCTCTTTTTTCTTCATCTCTTCTTTTCTAATCTTTTCTCATCTCTTCTCTTCTCTTCTTTCCTCATCTCTTCTCTTCACTTCTTTCCTCATCTATTTTTCATCATCTCTTTTCTTCTCTTCTTTCGTTATCTATTCTTTTCCTTTTCTTCTCTTCTCTTCTTTCCTCATCTCTTCTCTCCTCATGTCATCTCTTCTACCTGTCTAGTACACAAAGCACTTTACACGTGAGAAAAAGAAAAATGACTGTGACTCGAACCACGAGCCATGATAGGGCAAGCAACCTCTCGCACGAGAGATGACAACACACTATCTACACGGACATACTTTAATATCTCTAACTATACTCTCTGTGCTCTATACTTTAATATCTCTATCTATACTCTCTGTGCTCTATACTTTAATATATCTAACTACACTCCTTGTGCTCTATAATTTAATATCTCTAACTATACTCTCTGTGCTCTATACTTTAATATCTCTAACTACACTCCTTGTGCTCTATAATTTAATATCTCTAACTATACTCTCTGTGCTCTATACTTTAATATCTCTAACTACACTCCTTGTGCTCTATACTTTAATATTTCTAACTATACTCCGTGTGCTCTATACTTTAAGATCTCTAACTATACTCCCTGTGCTCTATACTTTAATATCTCTAACTATACTCCCTGTGTCTATACTTTAATATCTCTAACTATACTCCTTGTGCTCTATACTTTAATATCTCTAACTATACTCCCTGTGCTCTATACTGTGTTATATGACATTACTGTCCGCAAACCTCGTTGTTTCTAACATACAAGTTACAATGTTACGCATCAATTTTTTCTCCATGAAAGTCAGACAAAGGTTTCAGTATGGAAGTCAGTAGAATGACATGTTTGTAATGCTAACATTATGAATTCTTTTTAAAGTTTAGGCCTTTGAAGTTGTAGTTAAGTACTGTACAGTTTTTAACTACATAGATGATACTGATAGTGTTCCGTGTTGTCTTTTTTTTTTTTTACGAACAGACAGCACCACTATGTGTAAACGAACTTGAATGGAAAGCACATCAACCGCAATATGAACAACCTGAAGGCGTGGCTTTTACACCACCTGAAAAATAATAATGTAAGACAACTACTCATCTTGATATGCTTTTTTGCTTGCATGCCTTCTTCTTCTTCTGCTACTTCTTTTCATCTTCTCTCTTTCTTATTATTCCTTTTTTTTCCTCATTCTCTTCTTTTTTTTCCTTCTTTATCTTTTAATACTACTACTACTACTTTACTACCACCACCACCACCACCACCACTACTACTACTACTACTACTACTAAACTACTACTACTACTACACTACTACTACTACTTTACTACCACCACCACCACCACTACTACTACACTACTACTACTACTACTACACTACTACTCTATTACTACTACTACTACTATATACTACCACCACAACTACTACTACTATTAACTACTACTACTACTACTACTGCTACTACTACTACTACTACTTTTCTGTTTCTTCATCTTTATTGAACACAGACCACTATTTGCTTGCTTTAGACTTGGTGTTATGTGGCACTAGCGTTTGTTCACACATCTTTTTTCTTTTCTAAACTGTTCTCACAAGATACATTTTATATAACATAATAATGATCTAAATCTCACAACTTATACAAGTATTTCATGTAAACACTAAAACCATCACTGAATGTGGAATTTCATTGTGTAGTGCAATAATTTTGTCTGAAAGTAGAATCATTGACAGAAACTTGAGCCACTAACTTTTGTCTCGCTGTTGGCTTCATTTCAGTAGCAAACATCTATTCTGCTGGCGAGAAAATCTGTCACAGGTACGTTATTTGAGCATATATTGAGATCAGTGTGTGACTTATGTGATCAGTGTGTGACGTGTGATTTGTGTGATCAGTATGTGACGTGTGATCTGTGTGTGACGTGTGATCAGTGTGTGACGTGTGATAAATGATAATGTGATATATTGTGCATGTGTAAATTGTTGGGAACAAAGCTAACAGGACAGAGGCTGTGGAAAGAAAACTCGACTTCCCCGGGAGAAAGGTATTCTGTTTGTCTTTCTGTCTGTCTGGTTGTCTGTCTGTCTGCTCGTCTGTCTGTCTGTCTGTGTAAAAGAGAAGAAAAAGTGAGCCAAGCAGCTTCTGACAGGAATGTAGGGACGACTGACAAGTTCAACAAATCAATTCTTGTCCTGTCTTCCTTGATATACGAGCAGGATGGTCTTTGCAGTCATTACAGTTAAAGTATTGAAGCACACACATCGTTTCGGATGAGGAGTGGGTTCGGCAGCTATTTTTAGCTGACCGGGAGTGAAGATAAAAAGCAGAGAAAGATGCAGTGCGTCTGTAGCAGAATCCACCACAACTCCCCCTTGGCCGCTTGCCAGACTCAGCTTGCTACCGGAGCTACCACCCGAGAGGAAGGGCAAGGTTCGGCCCGGCTATGGCTCGCCAACCCTGACCATAGCAGTCAGCAGTGGCTCGCCAACCTTGACCATAGCAGTCAGCAGTGGCTCGCCAACCTGACCATAGCAGTGCAGTCAGAAGTGACTCCTCAATCCTGATCATAGCAGTCAGCAGTGGCTCGCCAACCTTGACCATAGCAGTCAGCAGTGGCTCGTCAACCTTGACCATAGCAGTCAGCAGTAGCTCGCCAACGCTGATCATAGCAGTCAGCAGTGGTTCGCCAACCTTGACCATAGCAGTCAGCAGTGGTTCGCCAAACTTGACCATAACAGTCAGCAGTGGCTCGCCAACCCTGATCACAGCTGTCAGAAGTGGCTCGCCAACCCTGATCATAGCAGTCAGCAGTGGCTCGCCAACCCTGATCACAGCTGTCAGAAGTGGCTTTTACACCACCTGAAAAATAATAATGTAAGACAACTACTCATCTTGATATGCTTTTTTGCTTGCATGCCTTCTTCTTCTTCTGCTACTTCTTTTCATCTTCTCTCTTTCTTATTATTCCTTTTTTTTCCTCATTCTCTTCTTTTTTTTCCTTCTTTATCTTTTAATACTACTACTACTACTTTACTACCACCACCACCACCACTACTACTACTACTACACTACTACTACTACTACTAAACTACTACTACTACTACACTACTACTACTACTACTACTTTACTACCACCACCACCACCACTACTACTACACTACTACTACTACTACACTACTACTCTATTACTACTACTACTACTATATACTACCACCACAACTACTACTACTATTAACTACTACTACTACTGCTACTACTACTACTACTACTTTTCTGTTTCTTCATCTTTATTGAACACAGACCACTATTTGCTTGCTTTAGACTTGGTGTTATGTGGCACTAGCGTTTGTTCACACATCTTTTTTCTTTTCTAAACTGTTCTCACAAGATACATTTTATATAACATAATAATGATCTAAATCTCACAACTTATACAAGTATTTCATGTAAACACTAAAACCATCACTGAATGTGGAATTTCATTGTGTAGTGCAATAATTTTGTCTGAAAGTAGAATCATTGACAGAAACTTGAGCCACTAACTTTTGTCTCGCTGTTGGCTTCATTTCAGTAGCAAACATCTATTCTGCTGGCGAGAAAATCTGTCACAGGTACGTTATTTGAGCATATATTGAGATCAGTGTGTGACTTATGTGATCAGTGTGTGACGTGTGATCAGTATGTGACGTGTGATCTGTGTGTGACGTGTGATCAGTGTGTGACGTGTGATATATGATAATGTGATATATTGTGCATGTGTAAATTGTTGGGAACAAAGCTAACAGGACAGAGGCTGTGGAAAGAAAACTCGACTTCCCCGGGAGAAAGGTATTCTGTTTGTCTTTCTGTCTGTCTGCTCGTCTGTCTGTCTGTTTGTGTAAAAGAGAAGAAAAAGTGAGCCAAGCAGCTGACAGGAATGTAGGGACGACTGACAAGTTCAACAAATCAATTCTTGTCCTGTCTTCCTTGATATACGAGCAGGATGGTCTTTGCAGTCATTACAGTTAAAGTATTGAAGCACACACATCGTTTCGGATGAGGAGTGGGTTCGGCAGCTATTTTTAGCTGACCGGGAGTGAAGATAAAAAGCAGAGAAAGATGCAGTGCGTCTGTAGCAGAATCCACCACAACTCCCCCTTGGCCGCTTGCCAGACTCAGCTTGCTACCGGAGCTACCACCAGAGAGGAAGGGCAAGGTTCGGCCCGGCTATGGCTCGCCAACCCTGACCATAGCAGTCAGCAGTGGCTCGCCAACCTTGACCATAGCAGTCAGCAGTGGCTCGCCAACCTTGACCATAGCAGTGCAGTCAGAAGTGACTCCTCAATCCTGATCATAGCAGTCAGCAGTGGCTCGCCAACCTTGACCATAGCAGTCAGCAGTGGCTCGTCAACCTTGACCATAGCAGTCAGCAGTAGCTCGCCAACGCTGATCATAGCAGTCAGCAGTGGTTCGCCAACCTTGACCATAGCAGTCAGCAGTGGTTCGCCAAACTTGACCATAACAGTCAGCAGTGGCTCGCCAACCCTGATCACAGCTGTCAGAAGTGGCTCGCCAACCCTGACCATAGCAGTCAGCAGTGGCTCGCCAACCCTGATCACAGCTGTCAGAAGTGGCTCGCCAACCCTGACCATAGCAGTCAGCAGTGGCTCGCCAACCCTGACCATAGCAGTCAGCAGTGGCTCGCCAACCCTGATCACAGCTGTCAGAAGTGGCTCGCCAACCCTGATCATAGCAGTCAGCAGTGGCTCGCCAACCCTGATCACAGCTGTCAGAAGTGGCTCGCCAACCCTGACCATAGCAGTCAGCAGTGGCTCGCCAACCATGATCATAGCAGTCAGCAGTGGCTGGCCGTACTACATCTTCACCCCGGGGTACCTGAGTAGAGGGAGAAACAGAAGCAGGTGACAAACACAGACCAGGGATATACATAATGGGTCGACAAAAGTGGAAAATCATGTGTATCTTGGCCACTGAGGGAGAGGGATAGAGAGGGAGACAGAGAGACGGAGAGAGAGACAGAGTGAAGGAGAAGGAGAGAGAGAGAGGGAGAGAAAGAGGTAGAGAGGAAGAGAGAGAGGGAGAGGGAGAGGGAGAGGGAGAGAGAGGGAGACAGAGAGACGGAGAGAGAGACAGAGTGAAGGAGAAGGAGAGAGAGAGAGAGGGAGAGAGAGAGGAGAGAGAGAGGAGAGAGAGAGAGAGAGGGAGAGAGAGAGGAGAGACTTGGTGTTATGTGGCACTAGCGTTTGTTCACACATCTTTTTTCTTTTCTAAACTGTTCTCACAAGATACATTTTATATAACATAATAATGATCTAAATCTCACAACTTATACAAGTATTTCATGTAAACACTAAAACCATCACTGAATGTGGAATTTCATTGTGTAGTGCAATAATTTTGTCTGAAAGTAGAATCATTGACAGAAACTTGAGCCACTAACTTTTGTCTCGCTGTTGGCTTCATTTCAGTAGCAAACATCTATTCTGCTGGCGAGAAAATCTGTCACAGGTACGTTATTTGAGCATATATTGAGATCAGTGTGTGACTTATGTGATCAGTGTGTGACCTGTGATTTGTGTGATCAGTATGTGACGTGTGATCAGTGTGTGAAGTGTGATCAGTGTGTGACGTGTGATATATGATAATGTGATATATTGTGCATGTGTAAATTGTTGGGAACAAAGCTAACAGGACAGAGGCTGTGGAAAGAAAACTCGACTTCCCCGGGAGAAAGGTATTCTGTTTGTCTTTCTGCTTGTCTGTCTGTCTGCTCGTCTGTCTGTCTGTTTGTGTAAAAGAGAAGAAAAAGTGAGCCAAGCAGCTGACAGGAATGTAGGGACGACTGACAAGTTCAACAAATCAATTCTTGTCCTGTCTTCCTTGATATACGAGCAGGATGGTCTTTGCAGTCATTACAGTTAAAGTATTGAAGCACACACATCGTTTCGGATGAGGAGTGGGTTCGGCAGCTATTTTTAGCTGACCGGGAGTGAAGATAAAAAGCAGAGAAAGATGCAGTGCGTCTGTAGCAGAATCCACCACAACTCCCCCTTGGCCGCTTGCCAGACTCAGCTTGCTACCGGAGCTACCACCAGAGAGGAAGGGCAAGGTTCGGCCCGGCTATGGCTCGCCAACCCTGACCATAGCAGTCAGCAGTGGCTCGCCAACCTTGACCATAGCAGTCAGCAGTGGCTCGCCAACCCTGATCATAGCAGTCAGCAGTGGCTGGCCGTACTACATCTTCACCCCGGGGTACCTGAGTAGAGGGAGAAACAGAAGCAGGTGACAAACACAGACCAGGGATATACATAATGGGTCGACAAAAGTGGAAAATCATGTGTATCTTGGCCACTGAGGGAGAGAGGGAGAGGGAGAGGGAGAGAGAGGGAGACAGAGAGACGGAGAGAGAGACAGAGTGAAGGAGAAGGAGAGAGAGAGAGAGAGGGAGAGAAAGAGGTAGAGAGGAAGAGAGAGAGGGAGAGAGAGAGGAGAGAGAGAGAGAGATAGGGTGACATAAAATACATATTTATAATTATCTGTTTCTTATTATTTTCTTCATACAATAAAAAAAGCTAATCCTGTCATGCCTTAGAGGTACATAGGTATATGGTGTTAGTGGCCATATTTTCCTTGACCTGTCAGCACACTAGAGGGTGATATGGTCAGTATCATGCCTGGCCGACTCTAGAAGAAGTCGGATACCCATTTCTACAGCTGAATGACTGGGGTACCTCCAGCCGGATTCAAACCCTCCACCTTTGCCATGAGAGACAGTGCACTAATCACTTCGCCACAAAGACACCCAGGTTCATACAATACATGTTGTTTATTGTATCTTACAGGCAATATCAGAAATAACAAAATTTACGAAGGCAAAAATTTGACTCGGAAAACAAGGAAGAAATGATCACCGCGAAAAACTTGACATATGTCAACCTCAGATGACATTCCACAAAATTTTTTTTTCATCTTTTGTCAACCACTTTTAGAAAATATCTTGGATGGATTAAAACAGATAATAAACAAAATTATTTCTTGTTGCCAATTATTGTGTGAATTGAAGCAGAAATTATATCAACATAATCAGATGAGTGATAAGTTCCATGTTGAGAAAACCCATGTGAGAAAGACGTCAAGAGAGTTAAAATGATTGAGAAAACCCATGTGAGAAAGATGTCAAGAGAGTTAAAATGATTGAGAAAACCCATGTTAGAAAGATGTCACGAGAGTCAAAATGATTGAGAAAACCCATGTTAGAAAGATGTCAAGAGAGTCAAAATGATTGAGAAAACCCATGTGAAAAAGACGTCAAGAGAGTTAAAATGATTGAGAAAACCCATGTTAGAAAGATGTCAAGAGAGTCTAAACAGATCAAGACTGTCCTAAACTAATCACTTGTCTGGACTACACAGCAACACCTGTGAAGATATCACCTGTCTGGACTACACAGCAACACTTGTAAAGATATCACCTGTCTGGACTACACAGCAACACCTGTGAAGATATCACCTGTCTGGACTACACAGCAACACCTGTGAAGATATCACCTGTCTGGACTACACAGCAACACCTGTGAAGATATCACCTGTCTGGACTACACAGCAACACCTGTGAAGATATCACCTGTCTGGACTACACAGCAACACCTGTGAAGATATCACCTGTCTGGACTACACAGCAACACCTGTGAAGATATCACCTGTCTAAACTACACAGCAACACCTGTGAAGATATCACCTGTCCGGACTACACAGCAACACCTGTGAAGATATCACCTGTCTGGACTACACAGCAACACCTGTGAAGATATCACCTGTCTGGACTACACAGCAACACCTGTGAAGATATCACCTGTCTGGACTACACAGCAACACCTGTGAAGATATCACCTGTCTGGACTACACAGCAACACCTGTGAAGATATCACCTGTCTGGACTACACAGCAACACCTGTGAAGATATCACCTGTCTGGACTACACAGCAATACCTGTGAAGATATCACCTGTCTGGACTACACAGCAACACCTGTGAAAATATCACCTGTCTGGACTACACAGCAACACCTGTGAAGATATCACCTGTCTGGACTACACAGCAATACCTGTGAAGATAACTGTCTGGACTACAGGGCAACACCTGTGAAGATATCACCTGTCTGGACTACACAGCATCACCTGTGAAGATAATCAACTGTCTGGACTACACAGCATCACCTGTGAAGATAATCAACTGTCTGGACTACACTGAAGATAATTACCTGAGACAAATTTTTCATAAAAACATCTTTAAACTATAGCTCTTCTTTACTATATTACAGTGCTTCCCACAGTATGGCCCATGAGAGTTCATGCAGCAAGAATGTGGAAGTTAAATGGGAGAGTGGGACAGTCCATGTCCTATAATAAGAGATATTATTTACCAGTCAGATCCACATTAACTGTCATTCTCTCTACCTATCAAAATGTTCTATCTACCTAAAAAAATGTTCTATCTACCTCTCAAAATGTTCTCTCTATCAAAATGTTCTCTCTATCTATCAAAATGTTTTATCTATCAAAATGTTCTCTCTACCTATCAAAATGTTTTATCAAAATGTTCTCTCTACCTATCAAATTGTTCTCTCTACCTATCAAAATGTTCTCTCTACCTATCAAAATGTTTTATCAAAATGTTCTCTCTACCTATCAAATTGTTCTCTCTACCTATCAAAATGTTATCTCCATCAAAATGTTCTCTCTACTTAACAAAATGTTCTCTAGACCTATCAAAATGTTCTCTCTACTTAAAAAAAACTGTTTAATCAATGCATGACCCACATCAACCATTACCTGCAGGAAGAGACCAAGAACTTGACTTGTAACATGTGCACGCCCTTTGTTTTCTTGTGTGGTCACGGACTTAAATAGGCGGAGGATAAGAAACTGTATCCAACATTTACCATCGTCTGCTTGTTTTCTCTCAGACATGCAGAATAATATCACCAAAGTTGGGCTGAGTACACAGCACAAACTGACAGCAAACATTTTACTCTCATAACTCTTCTTTCAAAGCAAAGTCCAAAAACTTTTCATATGAGAAAAAAAAAAACCCTGGAAAGCTGGGACATTCTATTTTCTAACCCACATACAAACTGGAAAATGAGAGTATCTCAGCTGTTAAAAAAAAAAAAAACCTCAAAAACAAAAACTGGAAAACTGGAGCACTTCATTCGCTAACTCAGAAAAGAAAAACCTGGAAAATTGGGGCATTCTGCTGGCTAAATGAAGACCAAACACCGGAAAACTGGACCAACTCAATAGCAAGCTCACAAACAAAAAAAATAAAACTCGAAAATAGAAATATTTCACTAGTCAACTTTGAAAAGGGGGGGGGGGGGGGGGGGGGGTGTGGAACTAAGACTAACTGAGGAAAAAAAATGCATTGTTTTCTCTGAGTAACACACACAATAAAATAAATAAATAAATAAAGTTCACTGGGTCACATTAAACATGAGGGAGAATTTGAAGACTGACTTGCCAATCAGTGACACACACACACACATGGCTGTCAACCTGGAAAAGCAGTTTTATCTCCCTGCTGACAACTCTAGTCACAGGCTTAGCCTGGCTAATGAGGCACGGACCTCCACAGTCCCTATGGTGGTGGAGTTTGCTAAAGAAGTATTGCACAGCCCCTGCTTTTTATCCCTACCTAGGGAGTGAAAAACTAGCCACTATAATCTGCTCCCAAGCCAACATCTTCACCACATCAGCTGCAAAGAACATCAAGTTCACAGTTCCAGGCAGCTGGCAGATCAGCATTCAACATTCACTAACATATACTGCACTACAAAAACATCATGAAATTATTACATCAACTAAACAATGAAACATACAAATCTTAACATAAAATATGTGCATAACTAATGTAAATCCACTGAGATCAAAGTCATGAAATATTCACAAAGCTGAGACAAGTTCCATAATACACCAAACATTCCATACAAGTTGTCAGCTTATTTATCAGCAAGCAACTCTGGTACTGGCAGCAAAGTGGAAGAAATCTGAATTCTGTGGCTTTCTTGCCTTCCTTACCTATTTCTGTCACCGCTGATGGATGCTGGCAGCATCTGGAAATATCCCACCATGGATCACCTCACTTCTGTTATTAGGCCATGGATATTCAGGCGTAATAATAGCAGGATATAAGCAGCTTTTGACTGGAAACATACTAAAGGAAGTAATATTTCAAATGGAAAAATAACAAATTCATGGAATTTCAAATGGCAAAGTAACACATTACAGATAATATTTTGTTTTTTTACTGGCAAAGTAAAAACTACATAGAAGAAAATAACATTTCAATATATTTTTATGTGTTATTATAAGATAAACCCAATTACTGTTCTATGTATCATTCCAGATGTAGTATTCACACAAAGACAAAGTGGAAATCTTAAATTTATCTCACTGAATGGTTGGTTTCTTTAAAATTTTTCATCCATCTTTAAGATAAAAGAAAAAAAACACTCTAACTTCCATGTCATATACACTGGCCATTTTTATTCTATTCTGGCTAGCTTCTTCTTTTTCTGCATTCAAATTTATATACACTCACACATTTAAGATGATGAGACAGGTTGCCTTCATGAATCCCATCATCAGTAGGGTATCTTCATGTGTGGGTCTTACAAAAGACACAAGCTCTTTTCTTGTGACCAGATTTTGGTTTTCAGTCTTGTGGCTTATTTTGATTTTGTTTATTTTTTCTTGCTTTCTTGTTTGTATATAAAGCTGAAAACAACAAATAATAAAAATAATAAACTGGTAACTAACCTTAATGGGTTTTTTTTCTGTATGCCATGTACATATTTTCTTTTAGAAACACTTGATTAAAGAATCATCAGAATAAGTTTGTCTAAAAAATCTGTAACAACAAAGTATAACAAAAGAGCTGACACATGTAACTTCTGTAGCACTAAAATTAACGTTACAATAAATCTTAAGTGTTTTGTGCATAAGCCGAGTAAAGCCAGCAGAAAACTTGAAAATAAACTGTGACAAAGTATCTTCTCACAGAACCCTAGAATCCAGCTCATGCCCACTTAGGAAACCCTGATTCTAGCCTACACCATTAATTTCTAAACTCTAAACCAAGGCAGACAAAATAAACCTCATTTCAGCTTAAGCCAGTTATCTACTTACACTTAATGTCTGCCTCTGAGTTGTCAGCATTCACCAACATGGAAGAATGAAATTTATGGAAAAGTAAGCTCAGCTCAGCCACAGGCTTTTGTTCTCCCAAGGCAGGCTGGTTAACAAGTCATGTTTAGTTCTACATAAACAAAACAAAACCCTACTCTTGCACATGCCATAAACTGAAAGCCATACCTACATTTTCTATACTATACTTTTATTATTCTTCCTCTTTGTGGCAGTACTTGCCTGTACTGGATAAGCAAAAATAAAACACTTTTTTTCTGCCTACAATCATAATATTATTAGAACTGGTACATGTTATGATTTTTTTTTTGGGGGGGGGGGAGTGGGGGTATGGTGTTGATAGCTGAGAGAGAGATAAAAATGGGTGTCACTTGAAGCAACTATTTTAATGCAGGGAAGACAACTGTATGTAACTACAAATGTGATACTGATAGTGTTCCATCATTTTTGTTTCTTTGTTTACAAACAGCCACAACCATGTGTAATAGAATCTGAACGGTAAGGGATTAAAAAAAAGAATATTCCAAGGGTTCTGCTGGCCCAAAAGAGGCTGAGAAACACTGTTGCTGAGAGCCACAGCAGTCTTTTACTTCTTGTGCAACAAAGAGTAAGACAGGGTCCTACTCATTGGTTCTGATAACTGTGCTGATGCTCTAGCATTGATAAGTGTGATTACACTCTAGCACAGATAACTGACTGCGTAATCACTCTGGCACTGATAACCATGCTGCACTGATAACCATGCCACCATTCTAGCACTAATAACCAGTCTACTTCTAGTCAAGAAGAGGAATATAAATGTTGCCTACTACAGTAATCCTCATAAACCACATGTAACACACTACACTTTCACCACAGCAGGTATGACTGTAGGCACAGAAGAACATATAACAAATGCTATCATCAGACAAGAAGCTCATCAACTTCCAAAGCAATAAAAGCATTTCGTTGACTTAAGTTTTTAAAGTATCACATACAATACTGCAGTTATTTTAAATTCTGTAAAAAATGTAACAAGTTCAGCAGGCAACAACAGTCTAAACACTGAACTCAAATCATGAATATGAACATTTTCACTATAAAAACAATGAAACAAACTTTTTTCTCCAAGCAGGTCAGTTACAAAGTTTGTCAAGAGTCGTGTAAGAAGCAAGATGAAGCCTGCGAAACTTTGAAGTCTGCATCAATTTTTTAATTAAATATAACAGCAATTTTATCATCAAGCAAAAGTTTTCACTTGCAAGATCAACCCTAATCTAAAGTTCAGCTGACTGAGTGATGCCTACAGTTTTCTCCAAATGCTGGCAGCATTGCCACAGCTTCTTATTAGGCTTTCCTGAAGCATATGTTTTAGTATTAGGCTTTACTGAAGCATATGTTTCAGTATTAGGCTTTCCTGAAGCATACGTTTTAGTATTAGGCTCTTCTGAAGCATGTGTTTTAGTATTAGGCTTTTTGAAGCATATGTTTCAGTGTTAGGCTCTCCATAAGCATATGGTTTAGTATTAGGCTTTCTTGAATCATATGCTTCAGTATCAGGGTCTCCTGAAGCATATGTTTTAGTATTAGGCTCTCCTGAAGCATATGTTCTGGCAGTTTGGTCCAGGCAGTCACTGCATGGAAACAGGACCTAATTAACTTGAAGAAATGTGAGCAGAGAAGTTCAGCCTAGAAAGAAACTAATACGTCTTAACACAAACAAGTGTACCTCAGCTACCTGAACTCACCTGATTCCCTCATATATAAACACATATTTGGTAAACACCTGCCAAAGGTAGCTTGAAGATCATACAAAGATAACTCTTCATAAGAACAGCAGAAAATAGTTAAGATTGATGAGACACCACAGTTAAGACTGATGAGACACCACAAATGACTTAAGCAGAACAAAAGCTTGCTCTCCAGGCATATTTTGTTATACATATATTACTTGACAAAAGTCAAGCAAGAGGGAATTTCATTACAGGCAGTCAGCCATGGGTTACTTGACCAAAGGATAAAAATATGATACTTGCAGTAAGTCATGGGTTACTTGACCAAAGGATAAAAATATGATACTTGCAGTCAGCCATGGGTTACTTGACCAAAGGATAAAAATATGATACTTAGTCAGCCATGGGATACATGACCAAAGGATACAAATATAATATGTGATTTTTTTTTTTTTTAACAGGGACAAATCTCTGAGATTCTTAGTAAATGTTTGGTTTATTTGTCAGTTTAGTCAGGTAAAGACAAGCTATGAAGACAGCAAGTGATTTTCTTTTACTTCTTTTACCTACATGTATCAGGACCTTTACTAAAATGTACCAAAATAAGAAGGTCTTCTTTTTTTTTTAAGTGTTCAGGTGTCAAGATATTCTTTACAAGGTTCTCAAGATATTCCTTAGAGGGTGTTCAAATGTCAACACCTTCTTTACAAGGTGTTGAATGAAATGGAATTTCTCACAAAATGTTCAAATGAAATGATTTTCTTCACAAGGTATTCAAATGTCAAGATATTTTCAAAGTGTACAAATGTCAAAACATTCTTTAAAAAGTACTATAATGTTTAGATCTTTTATACCAGGCATTCAAATATCAAAGATCATCTTTGCAAAATGTTCAGATTTTCAATGAGTTCATGAATCATGAACATTCTTTCTTCGAATCTACTCAAAACATCATAAAAGGTTACCAGTTTCTCCTACCTTTGCTCAAAATATCCATTACAACAAATACCAAGATTCTTCAAATGCTCTCTTATTTCATGATCATTCATGCAGCATAGTCATAGATTTTCACATCCTTTCATAATCATTCACATATGAAGACCTCACGTATCAAGCACTCCTATAGCAAGACCTATCATATAAAAGTACTCACATACCAAGATCTTTCCTACAATGTGTTAAAATGTTAAAATGTCAAGAGTTTTCATGCTTTGCACAGTGAAATTTGTTAACAAAAAGAATGAACAAAAAATCAGCAAGCATATATCACACAACAAACCCACGCTGTTAATCAAAAACAAGAGAATGCTATCTGGTATATCACCCATAAACAGGACTAAAGTGTCAAGGACAGGAGGTCAAATCTGCAAAATTACATACAAAAATAGCAATGAACATTTTATTAATATGATGAATAAGAAATCCAAGCAGTTATCAGGCCCAGCCTTTTGAAAGAAACAAGGTATATGCCAAAGTAAATATGTTTGCACTGTCAAGATAACATATATACTAGCAGCCTAAGTTCTTACTATCTAATAAAAACCTGGCAATTCATGATACATGAATGATCAGATCAGACTATTCAGCGGAGAGGTCAATCTACATGGTTATCACAGATAAGCTCTTTAATATCCCCTAGAAATTTCTAAATAACCCACACCATTAAAAAAACTGGCCAGGCTTTCAAAAATCTGACTGTGCCTGATACTGTTATCACCACAAACACAAAAACTTTCTGAACATTCACTATTTGCCAAACTGATTGTTTAAATTGGAAATCTAAACAGAGACATCAAAATAATGAAAATTGTGTATAAAACAGACAACAATCAAAAAGGACATATATATATAACAATTATATACACACACACACTCACAATGGGAACACGAAATCTATAAACAAAACAGAAAACTAGACAACTATACACAAAAGTGGAAAACAAAACAAGAAAATTATACATAAAATAGGAAACAATAAAACCATACACAAAATAGGAATAAAATTATACACAAAATAATAAACAATAAAACTATGCACAAAAATGGAAAACAATAAAACTATACACATAATGGAGAAACAATAAAACTATACACCAAATAGAGAACCAAGCAAACCATTTAGAAAACAGAAAGTAAGAAAACTGTGCATGCAATGAAAACAAGATAACACATTCACAAGCACACTCTGCATGAGAAAATAAACTCTTTAAAAATGCCTTATGGTGGGCAGAGGAACTTAAAAAAAAACTATAAAGAAGACTGTATTAGCAAAAATGACTTCAGTTTATTCTCTGCCAAGAAAAACCACAACACTCTAGTACCCAGCTTTGATTGTCAGGCAGATCACAGATAAAGGATCCCCTCCCTTCTTGCATACACTTTCACTCAACCACATGATGCTCTTCTGCCCAGAACAAGAATACACAGAATGGCTTTGATGCTCATGTATGCTACATGCAGTGCTAGTCTCATTACTTCAAATCATTTCACCCTCAAAGCAAAAAATCTTGTAAAAACTGTTCTGGCTGGCATTCATCCCCTGGATGGCACTCCCTGCCTGGTGAATGATCCTCTCTTCACCTGCCCTGAACTGATGACTTAGACTACACTTCCACCTGATGTGGTCTGCAGCCTGACAGGATGTTGGCTCAGTATCCCAAGTTTTAACTCACATGCATGTCATTCTGAACATCAGATACTGTATATGCTGACAGAACTGTTTTTATTACCACTATTACCATGAATACTGATAACACTTTTCCTCTTTTACATTTGAGGTTCTTGGTCATGTCAGTCCTGATCCCTGTCAGCAGGGAAAAGCCCAGTCTTCTCCAGATCCTGATCCCTGTTGGCAGGGAAAAGTCTAGTCTTCTCCAGATCCTGATCCCTGTTGGCAGGGAAAAGTCATCTTCTCCAGATCCTGATCCCTGTTGGCAGGGAAAAGTCATCTTCTCCAGATCCTGATCCCTGTTGGCAGGGAAAAGCCCAGTCTCTTCCAGATCCTGACAGCAGCCCTAAAGCTTCTGCCCCATGCTTGTTTTCTCAGACCATATCTCATACCTGGGATCTGCATGGTTTGGACACTCTTGAAGGAACTGATAACACTGAATCTGCAGGTAAATCTTATCCTTACACTACATTGTATGGCATAAAAGTGGCTGTACAGCACTAGAGGTCATCCAATTATGGTACTAGTACAGTTGTCTCATGGTGATGGTCAGTGGTTTGAATCCAACAGGTGCTCAATCACTGTGATGTAGACATGAGAATCTGGCTTTTTCTAGATCTTGGTAAAAGAGGCTGGCCAAGCATGATTCTGACTACATCACCCTCTAGTATGCTGAAAGCTCAAGGGAAATATAAGCACTAACACTTTATCACCTTAGCTGCTTCCATGGCACATGAGAGTTACCTTAAACTTGACACTACTTTGTAAATTTATCAGAGATAATCTTAACCTAACACAGGCCCATTCTTGGTGTACAGATCATTTTAAAATCCTGCCCAACAAATAAGAGAGTACAGTGAGAAATGGAGGCCATGGAAATGTGGTTTATAAGAAGGATGTTGAAGGTACCATGGACAGCCAAGAAAACCAATAAAGAAGTCTTAGGAGAGGCTGAAGTTAAAAAGCAAATTATAGCAAAGATCAGAAGCAGCCAGTTGAGATTTATAGCGCATATCCTGAGAAGATGAAAACTGGAACACACTGTGGCAACCAGAAAAACTGAGAGAAGAAGAGACAGAGGAAGATAGAGAGAGAAGTTACTGGATGGGGTGTCAGTGTGGCTAGGAAGAAAGTCACCGGCAGATCTCATAATCAAGTCTAAAGACAGGGAATTGTGGAGAGAAATCATTGCCTACACCACGTGGCATAGCACTTAGAACTTAGTCCAACAAATATGTCTGAAATACTTCAAGCATGTAAGTTAATCATGATTAACTTTTCTACTTCATATATTTGCTGCAACTCATGTAACTATATATCCTGACAACTTTAAAACAAACAAAGCTTTTCATAGTAAATATCAAGAAAAGCAAACTAAACCTTTACTAAACAAAACATAATTATCTCCCTTAAACGGCTAGATTCTCAGATATTTGAACCTTGTTCTTCCTCTGCAGATGTACTGGCAGTTGATAGGGAGAAAGCAGAAAATGGGCAAGGCAGTTGGTCATGTAAAGCAAGTTAAGCTATTGCCAACTGTGCAAATCCAACACTGATGATATCAGATAAAAGATGCCAATATACAATTTTACACTTCATTTTTTTACTTGTAAAATCAAAATGATAAAACCCAATAATAAATATGCCAAACTGGCAACACAGTTCAAATCTCCAACACCTTAAAACTCACAACTTTAAGCAAGCTTGAAACAAGTAACAGGTCAGCTGACCAACATAACAAGGGGTTATGAAAACAAAATTTAAATGAGAAGAAAGTATCTACAGAATACCTGCCACAGTGGATTTGATTTGTGTGACACGCTCAAGGAAAAGAAAAGCAAAGACATATTTTAACACAGAAACATAAGAAAAACAAATTAGTAAAATGTATATGGGGAGTGGAAGAAAGGAGTAATCTGACTACATGTTAGAGAAGTAATGGAAGTGGTAATGGGTTGCCATGTGAGTCCCCACAGCTTTCAGAAGCTGATACCAGTATCAACATGCAGATCATCTTCAACAACTGCCCAGTCATGAGACTGAAGCAGTTTTCTACTGTGAGCAGCTTACAAGTTTATTTTTTTCCTCCCTAGGCTTCTTCATTTTTAATTTTTTTGTCAAAAGTGTTCAACCGTTTCCTCAAATTTCTTTAGCCCAGCTGGAGCTATGGAATACACACACCACACTGAGATCTTCCTTCACAAGCATTCTCAAAGCACTTAAGTACTTATGTGAAGTGACATGAAGATAACCCTAGCTTCTCTTCTCAACAGACATGGAGAATACCTGTCTGACAACACGATTATGTAACTTTATTCTCAGCCAGAATGATGTGAGGGGACCATCTTGTTGTTCAAAACATATGATGTATCATTTGAATAGGGAATAAAGTGTCTCCTTAAAAATATATGACTCACCACTTGAACAGGGGGCAAATGTGAGAAGATATGTTAAGAAAATCAGGAAGTGAGAGATGACTGCAGAGAACATCAACAAATATCACAATCTCTCTCTCTCTGAACCTTAAGTGCCCAGGGTACATGGGGCTTCCGCAAGGGTTTTCCACAAATGCCTGTCCTTCGCCTTTTTTTTCTGCTCTTACCCAGGTGAGCCCTCTATTGCTCAACATCCTTTCTGTTGTTCTTCTCCATGTCTCTTTTGGTCTACCCTTACTTCTGTTCCCCTGTGGTGTCCATCTTAGTGCTATTTTTGGTAGTGAGTTGTCAGTCATTCGGAGCACATGTCCCAACCATCGCCAGCGTCTTTCCTCAATAATTGTTGTCAGTGGCTTCATCTGCATTTCTGCTAATAAGATGTTATTTCTATCTGATAAAAAAAACTATCAGACTGCTACAGAAACGGAAGCAAGGGAAAAACAAATGCAGGTGGAAGGAGAAATATCACAATAGCATAGAGGAAAAGTAGAAATCTTGACAAGTTTAAGCATGGTTAATATAAGAACATTGAGGAAAGATGTCATTAGAGAGAAATGATCAACAATTGTTAAATATTCATGGAGACTATGGACAACAAATTTTTGATCATCAAGTAATATGAAAAACTGATGACTGAGACAGGCTGAGAAAGGATATGATTCTGTAAACTAAAACATCTCACAATTCAGATGAGCAATAACAAAATGCTTAACTCCAAACAAGAAATTTAACTCAAATCTAAACAAGCTATAAACAGATTAGTAACAAAAGAGTAACAATCATTCAGTACCAGAAGATTACAAACATTTAAAAGCACACACACACACAAGTTTAATCAGTATTTTTACTTGTACGTTTTTTCTGCATTTTGCTTTAACCAAAATATCTGAACATTATTTTGTTCAATACCAACAGACAAAGAAATTGTGACAAATATATTAACATAACACAATGTAATATCACTTTTCTTGTGAGGGCTCTTGTGACATCACAGATTCTGATAAAGACAACAGAATGGTGGAAAATAAACAAAAAAGTCAACTCAAACAGATTTTTGGATATGTATAGCATTATATGTGGCAAATAAGCCAACTCAAATCTGTATAAATGAAGATACTTCAAACTTCCCACTTAAGTTCTATAGATTAATATATGTGCACATGAAGACAGATTTTCATGTGTAATGTAAAGATTTCTTGTCCATAAATATGGTTGCTTATGTCTGAAAAAAGCCTGCCACAATTTAAACTCCATGAACGTAAGAATGTACGTGTTTTATATTATCAGAGCATACACATACTCATTATGTGTGAATAAACTGCTCTCGACACAACCACACAGAAGACTCTCTGTAAATGACTACTAATACAAGGTTAAAAACTCCCTGCACATAATAATTTGTAACACAACTTGTCACAAAGACATGTAAATAACTGCTCTGGAGCATGCTGGGTAAAATTATGTGTATCACAACTTCTAATACTAAAAGTAGTCTCTGCTCCCACATACATCCCTTATGTCCCCTAATTATCATGGTCCATCACTCTCATAACATCAACCGTGCTGGTTTATTAAACTCCCTGTTCACAGAACTTTCTCCAATCAAATTTCTACCGATTATGTTACACAAATTGTGCAACAACAGCAACCCCAACTAGCAAAATGTTCCAAGACTTTTCTTGACATGAACTTAGACGATCTTGGGAGTGAACCAAACTGATATCCAACAAGTGAGCAGTAACAGCAGAGATAGGAATATTGTTTTTTTCATATGTACTGGTGAAACAAGCTGGCAACATAAAACTTTGATGACCACTGCTCCAGAGTAAATAACAAACCAATGTTATCCTACCATTCCACATGTTAATATTATGTTATTATTTTACACTTTAATGATAAGTTAGTCTGTTATTAAAAAATGTTAATATCATGTTAATTTATTACTTTAAAAATTAACACTCTGCTATTTATGAATGGTAAAAAACATACCACATAATAAAACAAGGAGCAGATAATATCCGCTGAATTTTGATCATATTGTTTTATGTGTAAAACTCTACATCAGATGAAGTATTCCACATAGTTTTTGGTCCATCTGTATGTTTTTTCCATGGTTTTTTCCTCAATGCAGAGACCAACTCCAGAGTTGATGGTCTTCATTGTAAATGATGGTCTTCATTGTCTTCTACAGCTAGGTACAAATTTCCCAAATTTCTAGATCTCACTGTGACTTAACTTCCTGTTCTGAAACCACTCACACACTGTGACACTTTGACCTTTGATAATTTACAGACAAGGAGGTTCAGCTCTTAATTACACACACACACAAATACACAAGAACTGGAGAACATCACACAAGACTCTAGATGTGATAAATTAGCACACAATTTTGGTTCAGAACTCCTATCCCTCAATTTATCCTTATTTGACATCTAATTCTTAGTAATGGTTGACCTTTTTTTTTTCCTCCATCACTTTTCAAATTCAAATTCTAAACTAGTTCAAATATTCTCTTAGTTCATAAAATTTCTAAATCTCAGCCACTGTTCATCAAATGTTCTAAATTTCTGCTCATCAGATTTTCTCTGCTTTGATTCTAACATAAATACTAAAACTGATATAAAGACTGGCTCACTTCTTCACTTTCTTGTTTAGTGTTTGCCACACTTTGTTAGAGAACCTCACATGATTCCTCCAGAACTCTTAGCTTTGATTCTAATGTGAATAATAAAAGTGGTATTAATACTACCTCAGATCTTCAAACTCTTACTCAATGTTTGCCAGATCTATAAAACCTGGCTATGGTTCATGTAACACACTCTCTGTTTTGATTCTAATTCAAATAATGAAAGCCACATGAAGATTCTCTCAGATCTTTGATCTTTCACTTAAATTGCCTATTAAAGCTCTATACTTCAGTTACAGTTTATCATCAATATAAACCTCTTCACTGCCTTAAAACACTGAAACAACTCCAATATCTAGCTCACAAGAAATTTAAGTCCCGTACTTCAAATTTAAGTAGCTTGACCTTCAAACTCTGATGCCTGGCTATTTAAATGTACTAAAGATGTTATATAAATCATGTATAAACAATGGCAGACTAGCATAAAGTCAAAATATCTGAAACATGTCACATCTGAAAGGACTTCACAGAGATTTTCACATTTCTCTTGTTTTTCTGTATTCTCTGAATAGCAGTTTTACACAGTGGAAAGAGAGATAATACAAGTTCCTTATAAAATTCTGGTGACTTGTCGGGGTTATATTATCACAGCATTAAAACGTGATAATATATTATTTATCACTGCATCCAAAATGTTGGCTGTACAGTATGTTATCATAACCTTACAGAATAGGCTGGTGACCATTATATAACAGTTTCATGAAGTGGACTGTATGACATTACATCACAACTTTAATCTTGACTGTACATTTTTATCTTAGTCTCATAAAGTGACTGTATGGTATTACATCATAACTTTAATTCTGATTGTACACTTTTATCATAGTCTCATAAAATGACTGTATAGTGTTACATCATAACCTTAATCCTGATTGTATACTTTTATCATAGTCTCATATAATGACTGTACAGTGTTACATCATAACCTTAATCCTGATTGTATACTTTTATCATAGTCTCATAAAATGACCGTATAGTGTTACATCATAACCTTAATCCTGATTGTACACTTTTATCATAGTCTCATAAAATGACTGTATAGTGTTACATCATAACCTTAATCCTGATTGTATACTTTTATCACAGTCCCATAAAGTGGCTGTACACTATTTCACCATAACCATACAAATTACCCTGTGCACATTGCATACTTTTAGTCATACACATTATGTGAAACATACTTAACACCTTTGTGGAATGGCATATCAAGTGTTGTGCTAAGTGAATGTGACACATAGTTTTATCACATCCAAGAGTGTGAGTGACAAGACAAAACTGTACTTGCTAAGCTACCTGACCTCATAAAATGGAAGGTTTAATCTATTCTAGCATAAACCTAACCAAATATAGTAATACATTAAACAGAACAGTTTATCTTATTTTCATAAAGAGCTCTGTCCGAATTCACTTCTTTATCATAATCTAAGAATATAATCTGTGGAAAATAATATACATGTAGTTCTGAAGACAGTAAATCAGAGTACAAACAGAACAAATAAATCAATGTATAAAAAGAACAAACAAATCAGTGTACAAACAGAACAAATAAATTAGCATACAAACAAAACAAATCAGCATACAAACAGAACAAATAAATCAGCATACAAACAGAATAAATAAATCTGCATACAAACAGAACAAATAAATCACTGTATAAACAAAACAAACAAATCAGCACACAAACAGAACAACTAAATCTGTTTACAAACAGAACAAATAAATCAGGATACAAACAGAAAAAAAAAAAACTGGCTAAACCTCCACATCACATTATAAAAATGCCTGAGGAAAGATGTATAATTTAAACAGTTAAAAGTATGAATGTCAAAACAAGTATATGTAGACACAAAAATTCTCAAGCCCTTCTTGAACAAGGGCTCTCATCAATTTGAACAGTACGAGTCACACAAGCCAGTTTGCACTACTCATTTAAAAAAAAAAAAAATCATTTAAACAAAAGGACTTAGGTGGGTAAAAATCTGGTGTGACACAATTTAATGCATATGGACACGTGCGTGCACAGTTCAAGATAAATCATCACATAAAGGGAAGGCACTGCTTAAAAAAACATGTTACACTTGTGCAAGAGTTTTCAACACACTGGCCTATTTTGATCTTACAGGATTAAATTCTAACGTAATATAAGCATTATATTAAAAAAAACAAAAGTTCATATTTGTTAAAAAAAAAAAACTATAAAAATGAGTTTTATGTACATATATATCAGATTCAGTACATGATTAGAAAGCTTTAAAATATCAACACATTAGCAAACTCTTCCCAACAATGGCAAGAAACATCAGATTCAGGTAAACTTGGACACTGCCATATAAAGTTTGTGTGGATCCAGTTTTCAAACAAATTGTAAAAACAAAACTTGTGTTAATGGGTTATGGCAAAGAGGAAAACAAACACTTTAAAGTTTAAAAAAAAAAAATCTACCTTAATAAAAGTTATTTGTCTAATACTTACAAAATAAGTCTTTAGCTTTGATAAAAGCTAACATAAAGATCGTTACAAAAGTTAAGCTCTGGATTTTGTGAACAAAACAAAATAAATATTATACATATATTTTATATTTTTTCAGTTAACCACTGAAATAAATATATTTTTAAAAAGAAAAACAGAATGAATGCACATATAGAAAAAAAATAAGAATCAAAATCTATATTCTTACAAAATATTGGACAATACTGAGAGCAGGGTATGCTGTTAGTTAAATCACGTCAAATTAAACTGACATTATGTACTGACACCCGGCAAAATGCTGTTTATTTCAAGTCCAAACTGACAAATACTATGCACTATTTTCAGGTTTGCCGCACAGAATGCCCAAAGATGTATACAAACTCAATGCAAAGCAGAGCTTAAAGGTGCCAACAGAGTGAACTACAGTTCTGACTTCCTCAGATTAGTTTATCTGGAGTTCAGAATTAGCATTTGACGACAACTCCCCGCAGCACAAACCACACTTCACAACAAAATATCATTTCATTCCTCAAGCAGTCTCCTGCAGTATAAAAATTCTCTAATACAAATGTGCTCCATGAGTTAACAGCTCTTATAAACGCAGCTAGGCACAAACAGTATAGTCTCTGTGCGGAAGTAACAAGCAATCTTATTGGCTGAGCCAAGTTGAGTTACAGATTCCCTGATTAGCTGCAGAGTTCATAGAAAAGGACATAGGCCTCTGCCGACACCACCTGGTTAAAATGGGGGCTCGAAACTCTGAAAATTTAAAAAGCACAAAAAAAAACAATGAGGAAATGGGGGCACATGTAACTGCAACTTGTATACACAACTTTCAGATCAGGGCTTCTCAGTCAGTACACCCCCCTCCCCCTTTCTAAGGAAACCTCAATTACAGTAACTTCTGAATGCCTCAAGTAAAAGTTACAAATTTGTTTTTCTGCAAGAAAAGATCTGAATTGGGAGCCACACAGAACATTTTAATGCACGCTTTTTTTTCCCCCATAAGCAGAAAAACAGGTTGAGAAACATGTAGACCCAGCTGCTCTCAGGTTGAGAAACTTGTAGACCCAGCTGCTTTCAACCATGGCCCTTATGTGTTTTTCTCAGCTTAAATGCCCCCCACCCCCATTCCATAAACATTCTGAGCTTGTTCAACAGAGTCCTCCTCATACTGGTTGTCTTGTTGGCCAACAGTATCTATGTAACTACCAACCTGACAGCTTTCTGCAGACACCACAACAAAGACAATCTTGAACACACAAGCATGAAGCTGGACAGGAAGTTGCTTTCTTTATCTGCCACAGAGGATGCAAGAAGTAAGCATCTTTGTATGACTCCACAGCTATATCAACCAGCCAGGCTGGAAACAGTATCTGTACAGGAGCACCATGAAGATGGACAGGGTCTTGGCCAGATTTTGCTTTGCTCACTCCTAATTCTGAACAACATCTTTCTTCCTCTCTAGGGGGGTGAAGACTCCTGTCCGATGAGGCAATCAGCAACCCGTAGCTGATATGCTAGAGTCAGGATTAGCAAACCATAGCTGACCAAGACCCTGTCCTACCTCTCCATGGTACCCTCAGTAACAGGCCTGGCCTGGCTAACGGGGCAGGGATTGCCCAGGTCCCCATGGTGGTGGAGCCTGCTAAAGAAGCATTGTACACCCCCTGCTTTTTAGCTGCACTCCAGGACTGAAAAAGTAGCCGCCATAACCCGCTCCCACACCAATACGATGCTGTGCCTTAACACCTCTGCAGCATCGGTTGCAAAGAACAACAGCTCACAGTTACAGGGAGTTCGTACAAGTCTTCTTCTCTAGCTGAAGACATCATCTTCACTGTTCAAGTTCTAGGTTATGCAAAGTTAGGGCCTGTTAACAGTCTCATAGCTTTGCCTTAGATCTAAACCATGTGGCTCAGTCTGCTTTCACAAGTCCTGGCTACTTTAATGTTGTTGTTCCATTCATCTGTTGAGTGCAATATAATGGTCATAGACTTAACAACAGTGGTTGCACCAACTTATTACATTCCTGTACTGAAATATTACAAAACAATAACATGGTGGTACGAAGCATCATACACAAACTTACCTAGCATCATTGAAAAAGTGCCAATCCCCAGAGTAAGGATTCTTACAGTAAGCAGTGTAGTGACCGGAACTAGTCCCACCTGTGTGGTTCGACACGGCATACAGATCATACCGTACATGCTCTCCTGACATGCCATCAGCAGCATACTCTGAAAGGTTAAGGCTTTTGATAGGAAAATCCACCAGGGTCGTCAGTTTTCGACCAAACCTCTCTTGCTGACTGAAGCGTTTCAGATCTTGGTACAGTTTGTTAAGGAACATTTTACATCATAAATTAATTTTTAACCTGTCAGATTTAATGGAGTAGAAAAGTTATAATCACCTCAACTTAATTTTTTCACTATTGTGAGCCTCTTTAATGACTTCCTTACAAAATTTAAAAATTACAAACTCCCAACAATGGAACAAAATATATGACTGTTCAACTATAAACGCCACATTCACTGAACCAGGCGTTCTGGCTAGACAACAAGATGTCTTCAGAATGGCTATCAAGAAGGCAATGTTCTACAATGGACATGCCATTGGAAGGAAAAGTATCTGGAGATAGTGCGTGCTAATTAATTACTTTACTAATCTCTGCCAGTCCCAAAGCATGCTCTGTGTTCCCATTTGTCTAATATACTCTCTACTGAAGGCTTTTTTATTGAGTTCATATACATCATTAGTTGTAATGCACATAAATATCACTGGTTACAAAGTACAGAATCATCATCAGGGATAATGTACAGGCACATCATCAGTTACATATAGAAATATGATCAACTATAATAAACATTACAACATACAGAAACATTATCATATACTACACAAACATCAGTAGCAACTTACAGAAATATAATGAGTTATAATGTACACAAACACCAGTAACAACATACAGAAATATAACAAGTTATAATGTACAGAAATATCTACACAGAAATCTCGTTAAAGGTCCCACCAAGGATACGAAGTACGAGAATCTTTGGAAACCGCTGGATAGAAAAACTCTTAGTGCATGATTTTCTACTCTTGCACTGGGTGCACATCTGAGATGGAACAAAATAAAATGTTTCAATCAAAGTTCTGTTCCAGAAAACAGTTTATGTTTCATATGGTTTCATGAGTCACAAGATCTTTTGGGATAACAACGATCAATGCAAGAGGCAAAGATAAGTTTCTAGCAGCATCTCTGAGCTCTTCAAAAGCAGCCTTTTATTCTTCTCATCTTTTGCTTCAAGCCTAAAAACTGTCTCAAAGTAAAGCTAAGATAACTAAACAAATGTTGTAAAACATTTTTTTATAAAAGCTTAGCTTGTCTACTTCCTCACATACCTTTCTGTGTTTAGAGACCAGACTGATGACTGTTACGAAAGCTAAAGTTTATTTATTTTTGTCACAAAAAAAAAAATTGTCAATGCATGAAATGTTTTAACTCATATCACTGTAGTTTTTAACCCTGTGAGCCCAGAGCCTAGCAATGCAAACTGACTGGTCAACAAAACTGTCAATCTTATTATATAGGGTCCACCATAAAGCACAGCTGGATTTTAAAAATGGAAAATAAATAAACACTATACATGTTTTTGGCAAAAAAAAAAATGAAATGAAACTCAGTAAAGTGGGTATTTTTATTATTACTGACAATCATATTTAGGTTTAGAAAATTACGCCGGTTAGATGACCGCTATTACATTTGATACATTCAGCCAGGCGTCTGGAAATTCCTGCATAACACAATTTAACATGTTCAAAGGGATATTTTGAATGCAGTGTGGATTCGATCTTTTAGGTCTGCAATTGAATGTGGTCAACTAGCATACACTGTGTTCTTGAGATACCCCCACAAAAAGAAGTCTGCAGCCGATAAATCCGGTGACCTTGCCGGCCAATGAATATCCCCAAATCTGGAAATAATGATTGGGAAATGCTTGTCGCAGCATGGCTATGGACTAACGGACTGTGTGGGCAGTTGCTCCATCTTGTTGAAATCATATTAGTCTCTTATTTCTATTGGCCAAGTCTGGAATGAAGTATTCAGTTAGCATCTGCACATAAAGATCACTATTAATAGTAAGAGGATGCCAGGTGCCAAAGCGTTCCCAACAGCTGATCGCTGAGGGCTACTCAGCAATGCGTTGCCGACTTCGTGAACTTGTTCAGGTGTCTGTTGAGTTCTTGGACGACCAGTAGACTTGTTATTAAGGCAATTAGCAGCTTCCTTAAATTTTTTGATCCATCTCAAAATTGTTTTGTCCTCCGATCGGGAACATTATCATGGGGATGCAGCTCGAAATGGCAAAGAAACTTTCATTGTACAGTAATAGACGATTCTCCACTTTTAAAATAAGTTTCAAAGGTGCATGCGCGATGTTGTGTTTGCCAAGAAGCCATTGTTAAAACTGACCGTTTGTCTGTTTCATCTCTGACATCATGTTTTTTTTTCACTCGTATTCAGTTCCTGCGCACTACGTCAGTTAAATCTAGCTATGCTTTATGCCGGACCCTGTATATTAGTCCTAAAATTTTCTCTTTCTTCGGCACAGCACCAGTCACTAGGATTTGGAGATGGTTACCCGGGCTTCTCTAAGCTGAGCCGATCAAGGGAAATAGTGCTAACATCATATCCACTAGGTGCCTTTATGACTCATTAGAGATACCTTTACCTTTTCTTGCACCACAACAATGGAATTTGCTCTTAAGATTTACATAAAATCAAGATTTATAAACTCCACAGTATGTCTTCATTTTTTCAGCTCATACTATGATTAGAAAGAAAGTACAGGCATAATCTACAGTGAGGAGTGATTTAAGAGTGGTTTGCATGACAAACAAAATCAGACTAAAAAAAAATCAGCTTCTTCACACACTCCACCACCATAAATATAATGGCAAGAACTGCATTGTTAGCCACACTGAAGGAGCACATCATCCTGTTTCTATGAATACCACGTCATGTTAAGCTCCAGCTCTCCAACACCAAAGATCATATCATCAACCTTAACTCTCACCCCCACCAAACATCCATGACCTGTGGTAACACAGCAAGCTATATGGACTGAGTCAGCAGCAAATTGAAAGGCAAGTCATATTTACTTAACTGCAGGAAATGCAAAATGTATCAGGCCAGCTGTAACAGTCAAAGCCTGCATAAAATGGCTGTTTTGGTGCACAAAGGGTACCCTCTCAAACTCCAAAAAATGTGGGTCCTATATTCTGAAAGCCCGCCACAGTGAAATTTTGGTTCCTGGACTAACATTAGCCGTCAAGATGGCTAAGCTGCATGGGAGTTTATCATGAAACTGAAACAAGAATTACTCAGCCTTCATTCAGAAATCAGGGCCAGCTACTTTTGAATTTTAGGGAGCTGCCACATTTCCCTGCTTGCTTAAAATGTACGGTTTGGCTTCAGAAAGTCCTATACTTACTGGTCTCTCTTCAGCAGCTAGTTCTTCCTCCTTCATGAAAAGCCGAATACAGTCTTCTAAATTTACCTCATGAGAACCCTAAATGAAAAAACAAGTTCACTGGTTACATACGAGGTCCGACAATTAAGCAATGAGACTGATTTTATTATGGCCAAGACAAAAATGCCATCTATGAAGCAAAGCATCGAAAATACAAAGAGGCAACCTTCATCTATGATCTGGCAACTTTTCATCGCCGCCCGATAAGCAAACAACAAAGAAGCCGCCATTTTTTTTACCTAGTCAGAGTGCATTGTTACGTAATCAGCATGGAGCAAAAAGCTAACATTAAATTCTGTTTAAAACTCGGAAAAAGTGCCACTGAGACAGCTGAACTGATCCAACAAGTTTATGGGGATAATTGTTTATGTTGTGCATAGATATTCTGGTGGTATTCACGATTCAAAAATGGTGTGGAAACGATTACAAATGCAACTAGACATGGACGCCCACTTTCTGTTTGTAATGATTGCAAAAGTCAGAGAACCGATACAAGAAGATCATTATTTGACTGTAAGGATGATAGCAGATGAATATGGTGTTAAACGAGAGACCAATCATAAAACTTTAGTGGAAGATTTGGGCAACAAAAAAGTTGCTTGCTGGTTTGTACCACATTTGTTGTCTGATGACCAAAAACATCAGCGTGTTGAGCACGCAAAAGACATCATCAAAACATATTGCAGAAATAAACATTTCTTAAATCTGATTGTTGCAGAGGATGAAACATGGATTTTCCGCTATGATCCCACAACTAAACGCCAAAGCGGTCAGTGGAAGTCATCATCACCATCAAAAGGCAAAAAAATTTGTCTTCAAAAGCTGAAAGTGAAGACAATGTTGGTGTGCTTCTACGACAGTAAAGGAGTTATTCACAAAGAATTTATTCCAGAGAGACCGACTGCCTCTGCCAAAGTTTATTTAAGTATTTTGAAATGCCTATTGAAAAGAATTCTCTGAATCCAACCCAAATATTCAACACCTTGCAGTTTTTTTCCCTCTTCATGATAATGCACCAGCTCACCGGGTGGTAGTTGTACAGGAATTTTTGGCCCAAAAACAAGTGTGTGTTCTCAACCATCCATACTATTCCCCAGATTTGTCTCCCTGCGATTATTTTCTATTCCCAAAATTAAAGTTACCATTGAAAGGTCGCTTCTTTGATGATACTGATGACATCCAAAGGGCCGTGACATCGAGTTTAAGGGCCATACCAACAGAAGAACTGCAGAAGTCATTCCATTGTTTGTTAGATCATGTCACTTGCTGTATCAATGCACAAGGGGCTTAGTTTGAATAAAATACAGTTTATATCCTCAACTGTTGTTTATTTTATTTTTTAATGTAATTAGTCTCATTACTTAATTATCAGACCTTGTATAAACAATGAAGATCCACAAGTCCTGAGACATCTTGTTTTCTATCTATATATATATATATATATTGGAAAAACATCAATAGCCTGTAAACAATTTGTTCAATCTTCACGTCACCATTTATTCAACTTTCACATGTCACCATTTGTTCAACTTTTAAATATCACTGCTGTTCAAAAATGAATTATCACCACTGTTCACCCAGATAGAACAATCTGAAGCTCTCACCTTGACAATAGGTAAGGACAAATCCCAGAAAGGGTCAAAGGTGACTGACCGATGTCCGCAACTTGTAAATTTCAGTTCACTCTTTAACTGCCCAACAAAAATATCTGCAAATAAAAAGACAGAAATTCTTTCTGTAACAACAAAAAAAAGTAAAAATAAAAAGTCCTCATATAAATCTGTCAAGACACAATAACAAATGAAATGAAACCTGTCATGACACAGTAATAAATTATGCTCTGCAGTAAACTACACCTTCTCTTCTAGCTGAGAAACTCTGAAGGCCAACAAGCATAGTATGTGTCAGATTTCCTATTAACAGAGTAAAGCCTGTAAAACTATGTCTGCCCTTGTAAGCAGCCCCTGCGTATTGGCCTCATGCCAAGTTCTTAATGCTAGCTCTGGTAATGCTGACTGACTCGCATGGTCTGGTCACTCTCACAGGAAATATTCCAAAGTTTGGATTTCATTCCTGAACTGCCATCAATTACTCTAGGATATTTCAGATTTGAGAAATCACCCAGCATTGAAGCAGCCGGTCCTGGATGAAACAGAATGGTTTGCTGAAGTTTTGGTAGTTTGAGAATCAGAACTGGTTCAATGTTCATGTCTAGGTCCTTCCTCCTCTTCATCCTGCGATACTGATGGCTGGGGGGGTCTTGGTTGTTGCTGTCATGAAGAAGCATCAGCTTTCTTCCCTCTCCAGCCTTGTGCTATACTATTACTGCTATACTATAATGTTGACCTACTGAGGTTGCTGAACAATGCTCCCTCTAAGGTTCTGCAGTTCGTGCACAAAATTTTAAACCCATGTGCAACCATATATTCTGTGTGCATGTGCACCATGACATCAAATTACAGAATGTAGTTTAAAGCTCTCGTAGAAAAAAAAAAAAGATTAAAATCCAAAGAAATCGTTAATGCAAACTCATGAAGTGTTTCTGTATTTTGTTTCAGCTGTGCCACAGCCTAAGCAAGATGAGAAAAATTAAAGTAAAAGCAGCAATTTTATTATTATTGCACAGCATGTAAAATTTCATGCATGGCATGATTTTTTTTTTTATGCACAGCCGCACTATAGCACAGCCTAGAAGGAACACTGTTGCTGAACTGCTGTGATTCTTTTCATTTTTTAACTTCTTTTTTTTTTGTTGTTTTTTTTTTTAATGCAACTTTGGGTTTAATATACTAATCACCAATGAATTGACAAATAGTGTAGCTAGCAGTTGACTAATCATTAGTCTGTAAGAAATGACAGTCACTGATCAGCAGTTAGAGAGAAATACAATTCTTGCTGACAGTCACTGATCAGCAGTTAGAGAGAAATACAATTCTTGCTGACAGTCACTGATCAGCAGTTAGAGAGAAATACAATTCTTGCTGACAGTCACTGATCAGCAGTTAGAGAGAAATACAATTCTTGCTGACAGTTACTGATCAGCAATTAGAGAGAAATACAATTCTTGCTGACAGTCACTGATCAGCAGTTAGAGAGAAATACAATTCTTGCTGACAGTCACTGATCAGCAGTTAGAGAGAAATACAATTCTTGCTGACAGTCACTGATCAGCAGTTAGAGAGAAATACAATTCTTGCTGACAGTCACTGATCAGCAGTTAGAGAGAAATACAATTCTTGCTGACAGTCACTGATCAGCAGTTAGAGAGAAATACAATTCTTGCTGACAGTCACTGATCAGCAGTTAGAGAGAATACAATTCTTGCTGACAGTCACTGATCAGCAGTTAGAGAGAAATACAATTCTTGCTGACAGTCACTGATCAGCAGTTAGAGAGAAATACAATTCTTGCTGACAGTCACTGATCAGCAGTTAGAGAGAAATACAATCCTTGCTGACAGTCACTGATCAGCAGTTAGTGAGAAATACAATTCTTGCTGACAGTCACTGATCAGCAGTTAGAGAGAAATACAATTCTTGCTGACAGTGACTGATCAGCAGTTAGAGAGAAATACAATTCTTGCTGACAGTCACTGATCAGCAGTTAGAGAGAAATACAATTCTTGCTGACAGTCACTGATCAGCAGTTAGAGAGAAATACAATTCTTGCTAACAGTGACTGATCAGCAGTTAGAGAGAAATACAATTCTTGCTGACAGTCACTGATCAGCAGTTAGAGAGAAATACAATTCTTGCTAACAGTGACTGATCAGCAGTTAGAGAGAAATACAATTCTTGCTGACAGTGACTGATCAGCAGTTAGAGAGAAATACAATTCTTGCTGACAGTGACTGATCAGCAGTTAGAGAGAAATACAATTCTTGCTGACAGTGACTGATCAGCAGTTAGAGAGAAATACAATTCTTGCTGACAGTGACTGATCAGCAATTAGAGAGAAATACAACTGTCACTGACAGTGAGTGGATATTTTATGTTTTTTTGGCTTGCAAGATGTCTCTTGTCACTGCCTTGAAATCTGAGGTTACTTTATCAACAAGAAATGACTTCTAAACTCATTTCCCTTTCTTGCATCTAGTGCAGTCTCCCTCCCCTTTAGTTCTGGTTACTAACTTGAGGGATCTGTCTAAGCAAACAAGCAAATGTTACAAGTGATGAGGCACACCAACCTACCAACAATCATGCTGTTATCTCTATTCAGATAAGCTTTCCAATATTCTTGTGCCTTCCCGCTATCACTGAAAAACAAAACATGTCACATTTCAGCTAAGGTGATCCATCTCAGTTTCACTAAGCATTAACATTAAACACATGAGATTATGGCTGGGAAGTTAGGTAAAGCTGAATTTGTTCAATATGTGTGGTTCCAAGGTCCTATATTTGTGTATGAAGCAGTTTTCGAAAGCCACAGAGCATCTGTCAGAGCGATACTGTTTGACTGGCTGTCAATCTGAAGTTAGGCTTTAATCTGTGGCTGAGGCTACATTAGGTTTTAGCTAACCCTCCCCTTTCCCCACAGTCATAATCTCATTCTCATCACCCCCCCCCCCCAAGCTTCCATCTATTCTCTCCAAGCTGTAACTAATACTCTACATCCCTCATCTCCGCTATGTTCATTTAATCTGTTCTGTCCATCTTTATCTTTGCATGATGGTCTTACCTGTCCCATTCTTTATTGCTAACCAACCAAACTGATACTACAAGCCAGAGTTCTTCATATAAGCACTTGCAGCATTTCAAAAAGACACTTTCAGACACTTCATACATTCCACAAGGTAAGTATCTCTTTTTTTCCCATTCTTGTTTATTATATATCATACATTTCAATTTAGACATTTTATTTTTTTCTTGACTTCTTTATCCTGAATGTTTTTATATGAATAATGTGAAAGAAAAAAATGTTACGGCCGTATGATCCGTTAATAAAAAAAAATGATTCCTACCTTTTTCAAAATAGTTTAACTAAACCTTTACATGAAGGAGGAGGATCAAGTCTTGGACAACTATGATCCCTAACTCTGATAGCAAAACATAAAAAAACTCAACCTTCTCTTCTCCAGCTGATTATCATCCAGGATGATTGGTGCTGGCTTCTTCATCACCCGATTGACATCCTCATGGAGCCCTTCCAGCAAATATCGCAAAAACTCCTGACTGTCCTGCTGTCTGAAATTCAGAAAATTTGTTCTAGGGGAAAAACAAATCCTTGAAAATTTAAGTTCACATGAAGACAAGAACAAAAGAGAATCTGTACAGTCTGATGACAACAAAGAACTTGTCAAATCTGAAGACAAGAACAAAAGAGAGTCTGTACAGTTTTATGACAACAAAGAACTTGCCAAATCTGAAGACAAGAAAAAAAGGCCACAACAATCAACAACAACAAAAAAAGTAATAAAAGTAAATTACAGGAAAACAAGATTTTTCTGCTCACTTAATTTCAACTTAAAACATAATTCCACAAATGTGAGCCCACTTTTTATGTGAATATCCTACTTTCTCTTAACACACTGAAAGCGACATGTTGCATACTCCTGTGTGGCCCACCCTGCAACTAGTACCTAAAAACAAGTGTTCAAATTTCAGCTTTTTAGCAGGTTAGACTGGAATGTGCCACAGCTAGGTTTGAAACCACATTCTTTGTCACAAGACACTAGGTACCTTTGATGTAAAAGCCTGCTTCAATCTGATGCCACAATGACATCAATCCATCATTAGGTTTCATCCTTCTGGCACATCCATATAGTTCTACACTAATTCCATCAAAACGTATCAAAAGATTTTCCCCTACCATAAGCCACACATATGACTCTGTAAAATATTGCAAATAAATTAACTGCATCTATATTTTTCTTTTATATTCGAAGTTTAAATTGAACTAGTAACAAAATTCCAGCTAAAATACATGACAGTGTCCATTTCTTATATAGTCTTTATATGGTCCTGGTATCTGTCGGTTTCATGGTCCAAAAGCTGGATTCTTCTCCTTCATCATTCAAGTGCTGAATTAAGCTAAATCTGAAGTCCTGCCACCAGGGCGGATTTTAAGTGTCATCTCCAAAACATGATAAAAGTAAAGGTAACTCTGTCATGCCTTAGAGGCACGTAGGGATATTGTGTTAGTGCCAATACTTTCCTTGACCTGTCAGCATACTAGAGGGTGATGATAATAGCTCTTTAATGATAACGCACTTAATCTTCTGACACTGTGAGTTAAGATGGACGATATTAAACTAGCAAAATGTACAAGGACAAGAGAGACACATCCTGACAACATTCAGAGCTTACGCAAAACCCATGAACCGTGGAGCAAACTTCTGAATTTGAGTTTTAAACGCGTCTGGTGATACATAGGACTCATTACGTCCTTTCCACATGGACTGCATAAGATTGGCATAGGCTGCAAGTAAAACAAAACAATTCTGATTATTCAGTAAAATAATCAAGTGTGAATATCAAGACTTGCAAACAGCAAAAAACATGAAAGCAAAGTATGAAAAGCTAAAAAAAAAAAAAAATTGTCTTAAGAACAAAACACCAGATTCTAGTAGGTGGTCTAGCCCAGAGAGAACAGTATACTAACCTCAATTAAGAAAAATCCATTTATAAGAGAGAAGCCCCTAAAAAAGAAAAACATGCCTTTCAAACACTAACTTCTTAAGTGGCACCTAGCCACAAGGACTGGTATGCCTAGATATCCTGTGACAAGATGTAAAGCTTTCACTCAAACTTAGCAAATTTACACTTTCGAATTCTCACAACAAAATGATAAACAGAATATAACAGTACCAGAGAAGTTAAACAAAACAAACTGATAACAAAGCATTAACAATCACCATATCACAAAAAAAAAAAAAGATGGATAACATTAACAAAATATTGGAAAATACCTATAAATGATATATACTGCACGCTGAATTAGCTTCAGAGGGTGCTCACCTCATAAATTGAAACTTCAAAACTTGAATGGAAGGAATTGAAAAAAAGAGAATCTCAAGAACATAGAAGAAAAGTGAAGACAACTGTCAACAAATCACCACAAACCTCTAATCAAGCTCCCTTTCATGTTGCTGGTTGTTGTATTGATATCCTGGAGGTAGCGTTCATCCAAACACCATTCCAACAGCAGGCGGGTGTTACTCAGGCACTGCAGCACACTGTTCATAAAACACTGAAACAGACACCAGAGACGGCACTGCAGTACTGTTCATAAAACACTGAAACAGACACCAGAGACGGCACTGCAGTACTGTTCATAAAACACTGAAACAGACACCAGAGACGGCACTGCAGTACTGTTCATAAAACACTGAAACAGACACCAGAGACGGCACTACAGTACTGTTCATAAAACACTGAAACATACACCAAAGAGGGCAATACATCATATAAACTAACTACATCATATAAACTATGACTTTTTTTTTTTAATGGAAATATGCTCATAAAACTTTCAAATAACTGACAATAGACAAAAAACTATTACTAAAACAATGAAACACCTAAAATAACACTTTAATGTACTGTCCATACAACACCTATCAATATATCATGTTAAATCACCAAGAGTTAAATACAAATGTTAAGGTCAGCGAAATAAATGGAAATATCTTCACTCTTCTGCTAAAAAATATTTTTGTCGAAATGAAAATTAAAAACACTAAAGAAAGAAAGAAAAAAAAAAGCCTTCCCTCTTACAAGTCAAGAGTTCCTTTCCCATGACTAATGACAAACTTACCGTATTTCCTAAATTTCTTAAACCAACTCTTCCACCATCTTTATATTTCGCAGCCTGTGAATTGTACAAATGAAAGAAAAATAATTGTTATGTTAAAATATTAATAACTGAAATTCTGCTCCCATTCAACTCTTTCACCCAAATTTTTGTTTAAAAACCCACAAAATAAAACTTGGAATCACAAAATGTTCACTGGCTCCAAATACTCACAATGTCTTCTTCACCAGTGGCTATTTGTTTCTTCAACTCTGCACACATGCATGTAGGACAAGCAAGGTGGAGCAGATCTATCACATTTGGCCATGACCATACCTTTCTTTCCACAAACTGCTCCCTGGAAGCTGGGTGTGTCACATATGCCTGACAGATGGGGCAGGAATCAGTACAACCTCCCACATGATGGCAGCTTAAGCTAACTATGACAGCATCAACTTATCTACTTCAGCCTGTCCAGCAATCAAAGAAACTCTGGCAACCTTTTATCACTGCTAATTTCATAATCATCATAAAGCATGAGAGTGAAACAATCAGATTCTACAGCATCTCTACCAACCACAGAAAACATCAGGCCAGGCAAAACCAGAAACCAGATAGAAAATAACAGAAAACTAACAACAGCAGATTACAAGTTTCACATTCACACAAGGAAACAAGATAAAGCATAAAATAAACTTTTGATGCTGAAATACGTAAAGAACAGTAACAAAATGTTAACTTTGATGTTCAAATAGGAAAATAAACAACAAAATGCCAATTTTAATGCTCATGTTAAAAAACACCAATAATAAATGTTAACTCTGATGCTCAACTTACGCCATAGAAACGAGATGTGCCTGGATAGCTGGGGACACTATATGAAGTAGACTGGAAAAGTACAAAAAAAATAAGCATGCTAGGAAAGACAAATACCAGACACACAAACTAACATTTGTCTTCATGATAAATATCTTATCTTAGACCTATCACAACACACAAGATAACAATTTCTCTTCATGTTAAATACCTTGTCCAAATCCTATCACAATACACAATATAACAATTTGTCTTCATGCTAAACACCTTGTCTGAACCCTATCACAACATACAAGATAACATTTGTCTTCATGCTAAAACACCTTGTCTGAACCCTATCACAACATACAAGATAACATTTGTCTTCATGCTAAAACACCTTGTCTGAACACAACATACAAGCCAATGCTGCCAATGTCTGCCCCTCTATGAGCTCTAACATCTTGCACTATCAAACAAAATTTATTACAAATACAGAAATGGTCTATCTGGTTCTTGGTTACTTGATCGGGGGAATACCACATGATTTTATAAATCTCTTTGTATGGGAAAAAGGTACTGACTACTAGAAGATTTTCCACCTGGCAGAATTCTAATAGCCTTTCGCCGTTTTGGTTCATGTTTCCTAGGCCATGTTTTCAGTCCCTCTGTTATCATCACTTACTCTGGCACTGAAGTCACCCATCACTACAATAATGTCATGTTTGAGAATTTTACTGATGGTATCAGTTAGTAGGTCATAAAAGCTATCCTTGTTGTTATCAGAGTCTTCGTTGGTAGGTGCGCAGCATTGAATGATTGTCATCTTGAAGTATTTTGTTTGATAGCGAGCACACAGAATTCTATCATTTACGGGAACCCAACTGACTAGCAAACGTTCAGCTCTGGGAGACATAATAATTGCAACACCACCTGAATGGTTGTCATTAGCCCTGCCCAAGTATACTATATGTTTATGTTCATGCATAAGAAACTGTTTACCTGCCCCTGTTGTTCTACACTCACTAACGCCGATGATATCCAAATTGAAATCACACATGGTTTTACACACTTGAGCGGTTTTTCCCGCTTGGTATAGAGTTCTTATGTCCCAAAATCCTATTTTGAATGTAACATCACAATTAAGCAGGTTGGAACGAGCCATCCTGCATGGAGAAGTATAATCCATTTCAGAAACCCGGTATTGGTTTTACAATAACGTTGCTCAATGGGCCAGAGACAAGCTAGAAGAACAACGTCCCTTCATCTTGAAACCAGAAACCTGTATGGCTTATTTTTAAAAAAAACTGAATGAAATTAACTCATCTTCTTTCAAATCTTCCTCTTTGTCTGAGTGAAAAATTACAGATAAAAGAGAAAAGTTCAAGATAATTCACCCCTTTGATTCCATGACTGATTTCAATGGTTTAAAAAACAGAAAATACACTGGCACGTCCAGCCCATTCTGGTCAGCGCCAGTCAGTCATGTCCCTTGTGGAATTTTGCCTCCCTAATAGATCAGCACCAATAAACATTAAAAATAACACAGGAATCTGATTTGCTATAAAAATTATGGGGGCCATCTCAAAAACATGTAGCAACTTGATTAACTCACCCTAGTAAACAACCTCTCAATTTAGCCAGTAGAGGTAGTAGTAGTGGTAGTAGTAGCAATAGATGCAGTAATAGCAGTAACAGAAGCAATATTAGTAGGAGTAACAGTAGTAGCAGTAGCAGCTGTAATAGTAGGAGTAGCTGTAATAGTAGGAGTACCAGTAGTAGCAGTAATGGTAGGAGTAGCTGTAGTACCAGTAATAGCAGGAGTAGCTGTAATAGTAGGAGTAGCAGGAGTAGCTGTAATAGTAGGAGTAGGAGTAGCAGTAGCAGCGGTAATAGTAGGAGTAGCTGTAATAGTAGGAGTAGCTGTAATAGTAGGAGTAGCTGTAATAGTAGGAGTAGCTGTAATAGTAGGAGTAGCTGTAGTACCAGTAATAGTAGGAGTAGCTGTAATAGTAGGAGTAGCTGTAATAGTAGGAGTAGCTGTAATAGTAGGAGTAGCTGTAATACCAATAATAGTAGAAGTATCAGTAGCAGCGGTAATAGTAGGAGTAGTGGTAGTAGCAGTAAGAGCAGTAACAGCAATAATAGTAGTAGTAGTAGGAGTAGTAGCAGCAGCAGCAGCAGAAGAAGAAGAAGAAAGAAGTCAAAGAAGAAAAAGAAGGGAGAAGAAGAAACACTTGAAACCTACCCCACTAGACATGGAGCTGCTGGAACTGAGGTTGCTCAAGGAAGACTTGGTAGGAGACTCATCTGTATCACCTGAAAGCCCATTACGCCTGGAAGCAGGACTCATGGGACTCAAATCTCTGGACATGCTAGGCGTGTAACGTGTCCTCGATGTGCCATCCGGTCGCTCTCCATCCAGGTGTGAGGCCCGGCTGACACGACTGAAAATCTCATCATTGCTGATGTCTCTGTAGTTCCTGTTGCGAGAGGATGAGTTAGACGATCTGCCCACCGAGGAATAATTATCACTGAAGACGCTGGTGGCTCGATTTCTATTGGAAGAATAATTTGAATCGCTGATATTCAAGTTGGAGAGGTCGATCAGGCTGGAAGACTTCCCAGGCCGGCTCGTCCCGCTCAGAGGCCGGGTACTAAAATCACTTCCGTAGGCTGCGGCTCCATTGATACTGCCGAGGCGGTTAGAAGCCAGAGGTCGGCTCACGGCGCCGTAGCTAGTTCGACCACGGTCTGACAGGTAGTTACTGCTTGCGTTGTATCCGAAACTGGAAGAGTGGTCAGCTTTCAGGGGCCCTGACCGGGGGACAACCCCATTAGAAGATTTATTACGCCATGTCTCATTTGAGGACAGTCCACTGGTCACGCTGAAACCGCTTAACTTTCGTCCACTGGTGTCCAGAGGTCCTGGTCCAGGGGGCAGAGGACGTGAGGACTGCCTGGCAATAAATTTAGGCAGAAACTTATCTTTACGACTGAATATTTTCATACAAACCAGCCACATTTACATCACCCATGAAAAACAAGTTTATACATCTGACTACACTAGTGCATATTTTCTAATTAAAACTCTCAGAAATAGACTGTACTCAAACTGTTCCACAACTAACATTATATCTCACATACTGTCAAGGATACCTTTACACGTAAATAATGCAGCACAGCTTTACAAATAAAATGTAATTCCGAGGAAAATGATGATAAAGAATCGAAATGTAGGTTCATGGTACTTTATTATCTATTATTATCAGGATTTCTGATGTTGTAGGATGTCCCTAACTGCCAAGCTGGCTTTTCTAAAGTGCCCTGATCTTGGAAACTGACACTCTGTGCTACAGCAAACTTGTTGCAAGAATAGTTTAAGAATGCTTCTCAACATGCTCCACTTCTACAGTACATGACAAGCTATGGTCCACTCTTGACTCACTGGCCAAGTAAACCATGCAATCTCTGACCTACATAGATGTTCACTCTAAGACAATCTCTGACCAACATTACTATGACTTTCTTGATCAATCAGTTGTATTACAGTAGTCCTCTGTGGCTTTCTTAATCAGTAAGATCAGTTATAATGGTTTTCTTGATCAGCCAGGTCAGTTACAATGGCTTTCTTAATCAGTAAGATCAGTTATAATGGTTTTCTTGATCAGTCAGGTCAGTTTACAATGGCTTTCTTAATCAGTAAGATCAGTTATAATGATTTTCTTGATCAGCCAGGTCAGTTACAATGGCTTTCTTAATCAGTAAGATCAGTTATAATGATTTTCTTGATCAGCCAGGTCAGTTACAATGGCTTTCTTAATCAGTAAGATCAGTTATAATGATTTTCTTGATCAGCCAGGTCAGTTACAATGGCTTTCTTAATCAGTAAGATCAGTTATAATGGTTTTCTTGATCAGTCAGGTCAGTTACAATGGCTTTCTTAATCAGTAAGATCAGTTATAATGATTTTCTTGATCAGCCAGGTCAGTTACAATGGCTTTCTTAATCAGTAAGATCAGTTATAATGATTTTCTTGATCAGCCAGGTCAGTTACAATGGCTTTCTTAATCAGTAAGATCAGTTATAATGATTTTCTTGATCAGTCAGGTCAGTTACAATGGCTTTCTTAATCAGTAAGATCAGTTATAATGGTGCTCTTGATCAGTCAGGTCAGTTTACAATTGCTTTCTTAATCAATAAGATGGGTGGGTTACAGTGATCACAGTGACCCACTTTCCTGATCAGTCAAACAGGTTTATGCTTTTGTGGGTTTTTTAAATTCCTTAAGAGGACTGAAGAAGAACATCTCTTGGCAGGCTCCAGATCTCATGGGAAGAGATATCAAACTTAACGCAGGCAACTAGTTTCCATGTACATCAAGGAGAGATAAAACTTGATCATGACAAGCTGTGCATCTCTGCCTTTGATATATGCACCCATCCTTCTAGTGCAGAAATATAAACTCTTGACTGAGACTCTCAAAAGATACAATGACTAATACAGCAGTCACAGAGACTGACCTGTAATTTGAAGTCGAAACTTGAGAGGTGTAGCCATTAGAAATGCTGGATTTTCGACCACCAGACAAACCTCGTGGAACCGAAACAGAGCTTGATCCATAAGACGTTGAGTATGTCGTAGGGGACACATACCTGTTGAAAGAGCACAGAACAGGTCAGACAGCAAACCAAAAAAACATTCTTTAGCCATGTTAAATGTTACTGCATGTCACATTACGGTTATGATTTATACCCTTCACCATCCTGTGCCATCTCTAAAGCAGAAGTACTCTTGAAATGCTTATCCATCTGTAGTGGAGGGCAAATATGAACAACCAACACAAGTCATTATGTGAACAGCTGCACGTGTTGAAACTTTACCCAAACTCTATACATAGACATCTATGAACAGTAAACACAATCCATGCTCAGTTCCATCTGTTTTCTAACACAATAAAAAATACTTTAAAACAAATTGTTTATATTTATATTTACTTTCATATCACAAATTCTGACTGGGCACCAGATCTGCTCAACTATAGCAAAGATATATACAAGATAACTCTCACAAGATAACTCTTCAAAATTTCAAATTTATTCTATACAAAACTGCAAAGGACCATAGAGATGAACCATTCAAAAGTTAAAAGTGCAGATAAAAGATTTCAAACAGAAACAGAGGCTCAAAATTCAGTCAAATGAAAAGTTTTATTCCCGTCTTACCTGTCTGCAGGAACGATGAAGGCTGGCAACAACAACGAAATTTTACAGATGTATATTTTAAAGCGGGTTCAAGTCCCGCAGTGGGATCTTTTTACTAGTACACACTCAGCATTTAAACATGGGCACCAGAGAAACTGAGAAGGTAAAATGCAGCCAGGCATGAAACTGACCACACCACACTTTCATGCGCAGACGGCCTTGGAAATATGAACCTAACACTGTATCCCCAATATGTCTTAATGGCGTGGAAAAGGGAATTTTACCTTTAACTTTATATTTTAAAGTGGCCACTGTCTTCTTGAACATTTAAACTATACTCTGAACAACTGAGACACTGTTATAAAATCAAATTCTGTGGAAAAAAAAAAAAACTCTAAGGCCACAATTTAATCTTAAACATTAAAATGGTGAAGTCCTTTCCAAGTGGAACTGAAAAATATGACACATTTCTGGAAACGGCATCTTGAAATGCAGACTCTATTTGATGGACAACAAAATCACTCTGCGTCACATGACTACATCAGGAAAGCCTAAAACTGAAGTGCATGGAATATTTTGAGTGGCAAGTTTTTTTTTATTCCCTGATGATGCTTTTCCTCCAACTTTTTCAGGATGCTGAAAATTCAAGGTTTAGCTTCAAGTCACAGGTTAATTCAACTCTCACATTCACAGGTTAATTCAACTCTCACATTCACAGGTAAAGGTAATCCTGTCCTGCCTTAGAGGCATATAGGGACATGGTGTTAGTGCCCATATTTTCCTTGACCTGTCAGCATACTAGAGGGTGATGTGGTCAGTATCACGCCTGGCTGACTTTCCTTCCCCAGCTCCAGAAGAAGTCAGGTGCCCATTCCTACAGCTGGGTGACTTGGGTGCCTCCGGCTGGATTCGAACCCCACCTTTGTCATGAGAGACCAGTGCACTAACCACTTTGCCACTCAGACACCCTCTCACATTCACAGGGTAATTCAACTCTCAAATTCATAGAGTTAATTCAACCTGACCTTGCTATCTACTGAAGAGAATCTTTGTACAGAAAACAAGAATAGAAATTAGTACCTGTTAAATGCCGCTGAAGAAACTGGCATAGTGTCAGCAGATTAAAAACTAGGTCGTGTTTACTGGTGTCTGCATGTTTCTGAGGATGAAGAGCACATGAAAAAGAATTAACTGGCCAACTTACCTTTCAGATTTACACTTATCTTCACGAAAATACTCTTTAGCACTGGCTCCTAACCTTGGAGTTTCAGAGCACGGACACTGGGGCCCATGTAGCAAATCCAGACTTTAAAATTATTTTTATTTTCATACTTCACAAAGCGCAGGTTGAAAAGCTCACAGAAAGCAGGAAAACTTGACCATCCGAGCCCTATGTGACGTTTAGTGGCAAGGGAAGGATGCAAGAACTTCACAGACAGTTCAAGCCAAGAGGTTCTCAAAATATGAATATTCAAAAGGTTTTTTTTTTTCAATTTAATACTAAGTGATGGGGAAATCCAGAGTGAACCGATTTCAGGGATCCATGACCTGAAAAAGATTTAGAACCACTGCTCCACAGAGTTAATAATTGTAAAACTAGGCCCAATCAATAAGTGACCTCTAGCATCAGGCTGAATTCTGCCCATCACTTCCTACAAATCTGGGTTCTTGCTGGTGCAACACAGTACATGCACAGGATGAGATCACAGCACTTGTGGGCTTGTCCCATGTACAATGATGATAACATCAGTTCTAACAGTTTTAACACTAATATCTTTATATCACTATCAGTGCTAAATATATGTTTTGGATATTTTTTTAAAATATGTATTTAAAACATAAGCATATTATTTAACATGTTTTTAAAAAAAACACAAAAAAAAAAAGAAAAATAGTCTAAATAACAAGTTACAAGTTCAGAAACACTGTTACTTAACTCTTAATCTACCAAACAACATCCCCAAAAAATAAATCAATGGCATGATGTTTCATCAGGAAATGATGTGTTGCCTACTTTTCCTGTCTGTGGCAATTTAAAATTATGAACTGATCACAGAACAAAACCATACAGCCAAACACACAGGATTAATGTAAGGCGCTGTAGCGGGTTTGAGAAGCTGTCTTTGAAAATGGTGACCTGCAAGGTGTGGCACTCCAATACAGTCCATACATCAAATTATCAACTCTTTAACTATGCCTGCCTGCAACATGTGGCACTCCAGTACAGTCTGTACATCAAATTATCAACTCTTTAACTATGCCTGCCTGCAATGTGTGGCACTCCAATACAGTCTGTACATCAAATTATCAACTCTTTAACTATGCCTGCCTGCAAGATGTGGCACTCCAATACAGTCTGTACATCAAATTATCAACTCTTTAACTATGCCTGCCTGCAATGTGTGGCACTCCAATACAGTCTGTACATCAAATTATCAACTCTTTAACTATGCCTGCCTGCAATGTGTGGCACTCCAGTACAGTCTGTACATCAAATTATCAACTCTTTAACTATGCCTGCCTGCAAGATGTGGCACTCCAGTACTGTCTGTACATCAAATTATCAACTCTTTAGCTATGCCTGCCTGCAATGTGTGGCACTCCAGTACAGTCTGTACATCAAATTATCAACTCTTTAACTATGCCTGCCTGCAAGATGTGGCACTCCAGTACAGTCTGTACATCAAATTATCAACTCTTTAACTATGCCTGCCTGCAAGATGTGGCACTCCAGTACAGTCTGTACATCAAATTATCAACTCTTTAACTATGCCTGACCAGTATGAACAACCAGCATTTCCCCCTATTTTCATGACTGGCCAGTGCATTGAAATGATGAGATGAGTGCTAAATGTCAATATTCTACTCAAACCCAGCACTACACTTTAACTGTTCTCTTCTGTTCTAGACTGACGAGTCAGTTTCACTCTCACTTGTGCTACTGCAATTTTAAGTGAAAATAAATGGTGTCATTATTCTTTATTATCATCATTTTTCTTTTTTCTGACATGATGTTAGTTTACACGGTTAAAAATTCGCATAAAATGAACCATGCAGTCATCACAAAACTCTGTACTATTACTGATAAACTGATAAGATTTATGAAACTGTGGCAGTTTCATGTTTCATCATGACTCCTTAATGTTGCTAGATACAGGGCAGCAGGATTTTCTTTGTAACTGATATAATTTTTTTTCCTCCATTTTATACTACATATGATCTCCTGGATATTTTTCATCTCTACTGTGATCCCTAGCTCCTGGCATCAATTCATCTGATCTGATATCAAACGCTTATTTTACAACAATACATTTTCACCAAAGTTAAGTGACACTTGTCATAACAGTTCTCATCATGAATCAGTTGTATCAGACCAAGAAAGACAACTGCAGGGTCAAAGAGAGTGGGAAAAAACATATCACATAAAAATCACTTATATGGTTACATGCTACAAGCAGATGCTCCCTTATTGCTGCAATGTGAAATTATACTTTGGCACTGGTATAAAACATGACCAAACTTGGTATGGTCTTGCCGGTTACTTTATGATACAACTGATACAAAACATGACTCACTAATGATCATTTTAACATACGCATATATTACTTACACTCTAAACAGTGACACCTGGCCGATTTATATTCGACTTCTGTAAAGTTTAATCAGTGAGTGTATGTTGAATCTGTTTCCCTACGCATTAATCGACAGTTTAAAACAAAATACCCGTGCTGACCTGTGCACTATTTACACCGCATCGGTCAGGAATGTTTCGCTTACCCAAATGAAATGAATTACTTGTGTATGAAAGCTTCCAATCACAACACTCCACTGCACTGCACTGGGTCAAACTTGAGAAAGAAGTACATGGTGCAGGTTATGAATCTAATGGGTATCTGTGAGTACACCAATGTGACTTTGACAAGTTCGTCTTCTGTAGTCACTGCTCTACCCAGCCGACGCCATTTTTTTGTTCTATGTGACGTGAACAATTTATTTTTAGTACGTCACCATGGCAACATTAAAAAACACAATATAACAACAGTTCATTATTAATACTATTTCTTCGGCAAATAAGTGTTAAATTCTGAATATAACATAAATTTTTCAGTCAGCTATAAAAAATAGAGCCGTTTATTTAAATATTTCTGGGCTTATGACAGATTTCTGTATTTACGATTTGCGTTGTTTTTCGTTTCATTGAGATCATTTGATGACGTAGTACGCATACCAAGGACGCTTTGCACGCCCACACCTGAGTAGGATTTATTACCTTGCGTGGCTATGAAAGGTAAAGTAGAAAGCGGGTATAAACAATGTCATACGATATGAATCATTGTGTTATTCATCATGGCTGGGAGTACTTTAATCTTTCCACTTACATCGTTGCGATGTTACATCGTTAGTCTAAAAAGGACATTGAGAGGCCACATTAGTTGGCATAAAATCTCTTGATAAGGTTGAAAAGCTCGCCGAAAACATGAAAACTTGACGAACTACCAATGCGAGCCTTATGTGACATTTAACGGCACGGGAAGTATGTAAGATGAAGACTTACATCATTATGGGTCCAAAAAAAAAAAAAAGATTTTTTTTCTTATTCACATTCCGGCGTCATTACATTCAGGACAGCCCCATACATGCTCTACCGCATGTCACAACATCCATCCAAGAGTATGTTTGTTAATAGTTCCTATCAAGTGTTGGTTCTTTAAGGTGCGTTTTCTGCCATAAATTCAGATTTCTAACCAGTACCTTTAATTTGAATATCCTGAAACATTACTAACTAATAAAGGAGATACAATGAGGGAAATTAAAAGGACATCTATCGCTCTTCAGAAAGTAAAACAACTAAAGAATCTGTAGAGAGCAACAAACAAAGCTACAAAAATAGGATTTTTAAGGGCATGCATCTTTCCCATCGCAACATATGCATGTGAGACCTGGACACTTAACAAAACAGCTGAGAAACACATAAATGCCTTTGAATGTAAATGCTACAGAAGAGTTCTTCAAATATCATGGACACAAAAAAGAACAAATATATCCATGCTACAAGAACTTAATATTGAAGAAGGTTGGCTAGTAAAGAGGATTAAAGAGAGAAAACTTAAATATTTTGGACACATTAAATGTCATCTTAATTTAGAAAAGACTGTCCTGGAAGAGTACATAATGGGAAAAAGAAAGAGAGGAAGACCACGGCGAAGATGGCTGCAAGACATCGTTGATGATCTGCAAATGGATGCATCAGCAGCAGGCCATCTTGCTCACAACCGAGAGGCCTACAGGAGTGCTGTTAGGGAGGCAAAGTTCTGCAAGGGACATACAAATGACTGACTGACCCTTAATTTGTCCTAGCTCCAGCAGTTGCTTCACAGTTACATTGTTCTTCCACATTAATGCAGTAAGTGGACTACATTAACATAAAAAAAATGGTTTCTTTTCCAAGCAAAATGTTCAGCTCTGTAGCCTTTCACTCTTTCTCTTAAACAACTTTCTCTCACATCAGTGTTCTATGAAAATAGTTATATTTATGAAAGTTCAAAGTTAAAGTTCATGGCTTAATTATTTTTGATAAAAGTATTGTGTGAAAATGTTTGTGAGATAGAATATGTATCTATGAAAGAAGAATAGAGAACATTGATGTATATGTGAAAAAACTAAGTATATGTGTGTGTGTGTGCACATGTTGTTTATTTGATTAACATGCTTCTCCGTTTTGTTTTTGTTTTGAATCAGTTTAGTGCCATTTGGTCATCTGGTTGGTATGTTTTTCTCATAGTCTTACTCACTTCAGTTTCCTCATTGAGTTTTCCGCTGATTGTTAGATTCATTAACTAACTTGTGTCTGAGCATAACACATCCTAAAGTCTTTTCTTTGTGCTTGTAACTGCTTTTCAGTGCTCTGCAACCTTTGTAAGAATTTCATTATTTACTTTTTAATGACTGTTTTTTAGTGGTGTCAATCTCATCAGACTATAACGGATCAGGTTTTTGAAAAAGCTTTATCAACTATACTGTTATTGCAGTGCCTCAAATGGACACAGAGGCAATGGTTTGAACCTAATAGTCTTCAAACACTAGGTTTACATTGAGTAAAAGAGCCATTTGATCATGCCAATGGCATCAGATCCAACCCAGTGCATTAGTTTTACTGAATGTAGGAAAAAAAATATTAGTCAATGTGAAACAATATTACTTATTGTTTGTTTTAGGTTATCCAAGCATAATTTTCTTACTTATGCCTCTGTCAGAAAAGAAATTATGGAGGGCATTAGTACAGAGTCCCTGACACTGCAAGCTCAACAGATCTGGGCCATGCTGGATGACATGTCTGAGAATAATCCAGCCGCATACAGGAACTTCATCCAGCGTCAAATGGATGAAGCCAGGGAACATATGTCCCTTCCAGATCCTCACATGTGTGTGCAAGTAACACTGCTGGTGAGAGCACATCTCATTTTTTTTGTTCTATTCCCTTCTCTGTCTGAGGGCTAAGTGTAGTCCCATATTGAAGAGACAGATTTTCTTTTTCCTTCCTGCGCTGACAGACATTTATACAGTTAAAACTTCTGTGTCTTACTCTGGAGGTAGGCATTCTTCATTTTCAGAAATAGCTTTCCATAATACTAGTGTCAGGTACACATTTGTAAAGTCTGATCAGCTAGAGGACACCAGTATAGAGTACACCAGTTATAGTCTGCAGCTCACAAGCTTTAGATAAAAGGACAGTACACTAATGACTGCACTATTTGAGCTTCAACATCTTATGTATCTGCACAAAGCTTTGCTGACATATTAAACATTTATGTTGACTGAAGTTTTTTAAAACTTCATTTATTACCATAGAATTTTTTTTAAAATGTTTTTAAGAAAATTACAGTCAGCTACCAGAAGTAAACCAAAAAAAAAAAGGATAAAAGGTAGTTCAGTCATGCCATGGAGGAGCCTAGAGAATATGATATTAATATCCATATTTACCTTGACCACTGGACACACTAGAGGGTGATGTGGTCAGTGTCATACCTGGTCACTTGATCACCCTTCCTGCCCCAGCTTAAAAAAAAAGCCAGGTACCTGTTTCTACAGCCTGGTGATTACCAACCTTTGACATAAGAGGTCATTGCACTATCCACTTCATTACTCTGGCACTCTATCAGAACTAGAACTACATAAAAAAGAGCATTCATTTTGTTCTATTGATGGTCTGTCTGTAAGTGCAAACTGGGCTCTTTACAGCTGATGCCATGTTGATTTTGAAAACAGGCAGCAAGTTTGAGTGTGGACTATAGTAATATTATAACTTTCAGAAACAGACCACCTCTCAAAAAAAGCAGACATTTTAGCAAGATCATGAAACAGGGTTTGTTGATCTCTACATAACTGGTCAGGCTGTATTCAAACACTGTGTTTTCAGGACCAATATATGGAAGTAGAATATGGTGGCCTTGACCAACTTTGCCTCACTGGCACCAGTGACTGCACACTTACTTGAACAGTCATGTCAGCAACAATGTTTTTTTTTAACTAAAAAAAATGGAATTTACTACTGAAAGAGTTAGAATAATGTAAAACTATTAAAATTGTAATTTTTTTTTTCACTAAGTCTTTAAAAATTAGAATTCATTGTTCTTGTTCTGACTGGCCCAGGATTGTGTGATTTGCTGTCTGGAGGTGAATTTCCAGTGTGAAATAGTGGCTAGCAACCCATACCTGACTGTTGGTGTCAGCAATGGTGAACTGTACCCTGCCAGTACCCTTTTCCACACCTCTCATTGATGATCCCAGTAACAGGCTCAGTCTGGCTATAGGGACAGGGATCATGGGATCACTGTAATCCCCAGAGTGGTGGAATCTTCTAAAAAGCATAGGACTCTTTTCTGCATTTTGACTTCACAACACTTTCATAACCCTACACAGCACCTTCACAACACTTTCACAACCCTACACAACATAACACTTTCACAACCCTACACAACACCTTCACAACACTTTCACAACCCTTCACAGCACCTTCACAATACTTTCACAACCCTACACAACACTGGCTGTAAAAAAGCACCCTGCTCACAGCTCCAAGGCAATTGAACAACAACAAAATTAGTTTTTCCACCCAGTCTTGACCTCACAGTTTTTCCACCCAGTCTTGACATCATAGTTTTTCCACCCAGTCTTGACCTCACAGTTTTTCCACCCAGTCTTGACTTCATAGTTTTTCCACCCAGTCTTGACCTCACAGTTTTTCCACCCAGTCTTGACCTCACAGTTTTTCCACCCAGTCTTGACCTCACAGTTTTTCCACCCAGTCTTGACCTCGCAGATTTTCCACTCAGTCTTGACCTTGCCTGCTGCCTGAATGGCATTGCTTCCAAGATTTTTCCAAGGGATCCAGCATGGCAGTTGATGAGGCCTAGACATAGGTGGACTATTGTAGCTTTTCTGTGTCTCAGAACCAACAGGCACACAGTAGGGCCTGCCTTTCCTGTGGCTCAGCCATGAAGCAGACTTAAAATAAAGAACTCATAATTTTTAAAAGTACTTGGAAAACTGAGGAACTGAGTTTTTTTATTTTTTTTATTTTTGTGTTGCCAGAGCAAACCACCTAGACCTTTGTTTGTAAACTTCTGCTCTTGGAAGAAGGTACCAGAACCAAAATCTCCACAAGATCCAGTTCCTGTTTTTGGAACAGCAGTAACCCAGGAGAATGATAGCACAGGTTGGTGACTTAGAACTAGGCAATCCAGTCATCATAGGCTTCTGTGCCCACAGTGTTGGAGATCATGCTTCTCCATTGTGCAGTCCTTGGTATTTCCAGTTAGATTTTCTTCCTTTCTTTTCCTGTATCACTTGGCCAGTATACTGTCTTTGTTTTGCACATATCTCTCTCTCTCTCTCTGAACATTTATGGCCCAAGACACATGGGGATTACATAAGGTTTTTTTGTCTTGCACATGGTTTCTCTAATAAATATGTATATATACATAAAGATAAAGAAATATTTTTTACACTTTGTGTTTTATTTCAGGCACTTTCTCACTCACAAATGTGGCCTTCAACCCAAAAGTCCTTGAAGAATATGGTCGAAATGCCAAGAACCTTACAGATGGTGATACACTCATCCAACTTGCCCTTGATTACATCGAACATCAACAAAAGATCAGTGTCACTAGAACATATACCATCTTACCGGTAGACAGACCACACAAGGGAGATATAAACTCTCTCAGACAAAGCTTTTCAAAACATTTTAAAAAAGAAAATCAGGACTTTGAAAAGCATGTGAATGAATGTGAAAATATATATGGACCTTTGACCTCGCATGAAAAGGATAGTCTCATGTTTCAGCTATCAAAAATAGCTGGGGATGGATCTCCAGGATCAAAAACAGAGAAAACTGATGGAGACATCACAGAAATAAAACTACCAGGGGACTCTAAGTCTGCAGTTAAGAAAGGCCTCATTGAGGAAATTAAGGACAATAAAATGTTGACAGCCAAATACACATTAGAAACAAGCAACACACAAGATGGAAGACAGCTGGTGTTAAAAGTTGATCTTCCTGGAATCAGGTCTGTGTCAGAGTGTCAGCTTGACATTTCAGAGGTGAGCACTGGCCACTAGTCATAAAATTGAGCATCTGAGTTATGTTGTTGTTTTTTTTTTCCTGATATCCTTCTGAGCTTGGACTGTCTTATTTAAATAGAACTGATTTTTACTTAAAAGTATATTAACTGTAAATGCACTAGCAAGCACATGTATAGTGTCTCCTACTGTGGTGCGACTCCATTTGCAAAGAATATTCTCTACATTAGAGGTTATACATCTGTCTAATTTCATATTAGATGTTATATATCAAATCCCATCATTAAGGGCTTTAAATCTATCTAATCTCATCTTTAGAGTCATACATCTAATCTCACCATTAGAGACTAAAAATCTAATCTCACCATTAGGGTCTATACACCTATGTAATCTCACCATTAGATGCCATACACCTAATCTCATCACTCAGGAAATGGTGTGATAAAACTGTGATCACCAACTTATGAAAGAGAAAAGTCCAGGTAGTAGGAATTTAACCTATGACCCTTTAATTAACAGGTTGATGCTGTTAAATCTAAGCTATATGGACTTCCTAAGAGTCAGCCCTGATATTAGTTTTATGCTCTGTGTTAGTGTAGGTTTTGATTTCTTTCAGTAACAAAAAAAAATTATGGGCATCTCAGCTCAGTACATTGAGAGTTAGACTGTCCAACAGTTAGATCTCAGCTCAGTACATTGAGAGTTAGACTGTCCAACAGTTAGATCTCAGCTCAGTACATTCAGAGTTAGACTGTCCAACAGTTAGGCTGAAGCTTAGAGCAAGATGCATGCAATGTTAGCATGTGAGTGCAAAGACACTGTAAAGAAATACCAGCTTTGACTGACATTTTATTTGAAAATTAAAACTCTTAGATAGCTCTTCTTCTTCATTCTCCTTGAAACTTAAACATATTCTCTATAGTTGATGCTGTGATGAACTTAAAGTACAGGCATTGTGTTGAATAGGGAGTGCTATTCTTGAAAATGTATAGTGATGATTCCATCATCATTGAGATTATTCCAGCTAAGCTAAAACAGCACAGTAGCATACTGCTAGGAGCATCATGATGAAGTGGGATAGAATCTTTGAGAAGTCTGATTCATTGACTCTGATAACTGTGCCTACCCTCAAGTAAGGCTGTGGAGAGCTGGGATGGGCCCCGGAGTCAGTTACTGTCAGAACCTCTATCCAAACATGAAAAAGAGGAGAAAAATAGGATCACTGGGACACCCAGTGATAAAATCCTTACTCATGCAAGATTATGCTTGCCGACAAGTCTAAAGCATTCATAGAAGGAACAAGTCTAAAGCATACATAGAAGGAACAAGTCTAAAGCATACATAGAAGGAACAAGTCTAAAGCATACATAGAAGGAACAAGTCTAAAGCATTCATAGAAGGAACAAGTCTAAAGCATACATAGAAGGAACAAGTCTAAAGCATTCATAGAAGGAACAAGTCTAAAGCATACATAGAAGGAACAAGTCTAAAGCATACATAGAAGGAACAAGTCTAAAGCATTCATAGAAGGAACAAGTCTAAAGCATTCATAGAAGGAACAAGTCTAAAGCATACATAGAAGGAACAAGTCTAAAGCATACATAGAAGGAACAAGTCTAAAGCATACATAGAAGGAACAAGTCTAAAGCATACATAGAAGGAACAAGTCTAAAGCATACATAGAAGGAACAAGTCTAAAGCATACATAGAAGGAACAAGTCTAAAGCATACATAGAAGGAACAAATCTAAAGCATACATAGAAGGAACAAGTCTAAAGCATACATAGAAGCAACAGCTGTTGAAGAAGTAAACCATTTTGCATATCTCAGCAGGATGGTGACACCAGAAAGGAAGTTAGAATTTGATTTGCAAAAGCAACATTGACCTTCAAGAACCTTGAGAACATATGGCATTCAAAAGTTATAAGCACAAAAACCAAGTTAAGATTATTCAACTCATATGTAATATCCACCCTCATTTATGCATGCGAAAGCTGGAAAACAACTAAAGAAACAGACAATAAACTAGAATCTTTTGAAAACAAATGTCTCAGGAAAACACTTAGTATAAAGTAAAACAAATTCAAGAACAATGCAGAGATAAGACAGATGAACAAACAACAACCTGTCTCATGGGTGATCAGAAAAAGGAGATGGACATATGTCGGTCATATGCTGAGAAGAAACAACCAGTGAATCCCAAAACAAGCTATCAAGTGGAACCCACAAGGCCAAAGAAAAAGAGGTCGACCATGTGAAACTCTAAAGAGAACATTGTTAAGAGAGGTCAGCTTAGTTGGAATAACATCCCTTGATGAGGTTGAAAAGCTCACAGAAAACAGGAAATCTTGGCAATCTACAATGCAAGCCCTATGTGATGTTTAACGGCACGGGAAGGATATAGATAAGACAAGTTTAAAGCAACTATACTTCTTGCCTACAGGTCTAAAGCACCTGCACTTCAGTTTCTTTTTTTTTAAGGTTAAAATTTGTTGTACCTTCCACAAATAACTCCCACATTAAGAACTAACTAACTGAACTATCACTTTATGTAAAAAAATGTTTTTGTGATGATTTAAATTTGATAAAACTAAACGTTTATGCAGCATTTATTTTCATATTTTAGACATGCTACAGATTTACAAGGGGTGATTTATAAGTTCGCGGCCTAAGGTACAAATACTTGAAATACATGGTTGATATTAGGTGCATTTGTAGATCAGGTTAATGTAAACACCAAGTATCAAGAAAGTAACTACAACCAATTTTTTGTTCAGGCTACTGGAGTGGTAAGGTGTGGCAGAAATTGAGAAAATGGATAAAATTTCTCATTGAGCAGTCATTCGCTACTTCTGCATCAAGGCCTTATCATCGAAGGAGATCCATGAGGATATGGCAGAGAATCTAGGGAAAAGTGCCCCTTCAAAAATTATTTTCTGTACAGCACAGTGAAGAAATGGGCAGCTCAGTTCAAACATGGAAGGGAGACTCTGGAAGATGATTCCTGTACAGGAAGACCAAGAATGGTAACCGATGAAACCGATTCAGAAGGTGTGCTATTGGTAGACTATCTTCAGAAGGGCAGAACGGTCACCGGGGCCTATTATGCTAATCTTGTGAAGCAACTGCAGGTCAAATTGAAGGAAAAGCATCGAGAGAAATTGATGAGAGGAGTCATCTTTCATTAAGACAATACTCCAGTTCACAAGTTAGTGGTGGCAATGGCTGCCATTCGTGAATGCGGCTTCCAGTTTCTTGAACATCCTCCTTATTCCCCAGATTTGGCCCCTTTGGACTATAAACTGTTTACCAAACTCAAAAAGGAGCTCACTGGTCATAAATTTGCTTCAGATGATGACTTCATTCACGCTGTAGACCACTTTCTACTGCCACAAGATGCTAACAAAGAAGGGATACGTATGCTCCAGGATTGCTGGACTAAGTGCATATAACCTTGCAAGGGGACTATGTTGAGAAATAACCAAAAAACGTTGTCCACAAATAATCCATTGTACCTTAGACCGAGAACTTATCAATCACCCCTCATAATTTATTGACTTTTCTTTAGTTAAACAATTTCCTTTTCTTTATCTGCTGGCCACTAAAGGCTTTGAATGTTGTCCCAAATTCTAGGACCCACTTTTACATGATATCTTGTTTTCTGTTCATGAATTGATGACAGCCATCTATACAGTGTAGTCCAGTTTGGTTCACAGTGCTGGCCAATATTCTGTGTTTATAAAATCTGTTTTCCTCCAACACACAGGCATTCATTTGTACACAAAGGAGGGCTGAAGGGAGACCATAGTAGTTGAGAACTTTAGAATAATAACACAGTGACTGTACTACTTGCACCCCTGTTAAAGAGATAAGTAGTTGAATATACTTTATTATTTGCAGAAATGAATACCTAGCTCCTTCTAGAACATGAGAAAGAGTTCAATCCTGACCATGCCACTCTCTAGTGTATTAATATTTCAAGGAAAATATGGGCACTAACACCATATACCTTACTTGCCTTAATGAACAACAGGGCTAGGTTTACCACTGCATGTTGTTGTCATTAATATTTGATCAATTTTAGCTTTTTAATTGTCTTTCAACAGGATGATGTTATACTTGTGGTGCCAGGATTTTATGATCTTAAGGTCAAACTCCCAGAGTGCATCAGTGATGATCAAGCCAATGCAAAATTTAGTAAAAAGCTGTCACTTTTAACCTTAACAATGCCAGTTAGGACCTGAGATTTTCCACCTGTTGTCCATTGTTAATGAGATAGCAGTAGGCTATTACTTTCTATAAATCATTATAAAATGTGAAGGTCCATGTTTTGATTTCATGTATCATGACATCCACAACCTTTGCTGCATATAATCTATAATTTATCATGCCATCTAGGCTAACCATCTTTATCCCCTACATTATTCTAATTTTGTATTGTTTGGGTCAATTTACTGTGCATTGTATCAGACAAATGATTGTGTGATCTTGGAGCAGAATACGCATGATTTCTACATGGGATCCATACAGCCCTGCACTGTAGCCATGTCAAATTTCTGAGGACCATGACTGAAAGATGTTGGCAATGTCTTCCTGCAGTAATGGTCTGTTGGTGGGCCATAGAGAAAGTTTTGATAAAAAAATGAGGGTCACAAGCAAAGAAAGATTGAGAATCTCTGGAACTGAGAATTTAAAGATAGATTTTTTTTTTTTAATGATCATACAAATTCATGTTTAAACAGTTACTACCTGTATCAGAGATTTTCTCATCTGTCTAGAGCAACAAATTGGATTCTTCTGTAGAAATAAGTTGTTTTGCTTACAGTTTTAGCTTCTTGATTGATTGTATTGTAAAGATCAACTCTCACTTAATATTTTCTGTTATGTGTTTCTTCCTTCCTGTTAGACAGTTGTAATGTTTGCCTTTTTTTTTCTAAAAGTGATGTTATTGTGTCATAAATTATAATGTCTTGATATTTTAAGATATCTCTTCCATTTTCATTCTCTGTTATGGTGTCTTATAATCTGATACTCTTTCCTTCACATTATTATAATGTCTTGTTGTTTTTGTAAGGAGCCCTCATTGTGTATTGTTTCAATGCAATGCATTTTTTAAAATATTAAAACAAACATTATTTATTCTAACATTGTTCTAATATCACGCATTTTTAAATTTCACATTTCACATTATCTGTTGTTTCCATGTTTTGCTTATTTAAAAATAAAAAAAACTAAAGACCTGACATTCCTAAGACTTGACATTCTTCTTCATATATTCTAACGTAATCCTGTTTCCTTATGGCATACTGTTTTAATGAATCCTCTTTAAACTTATTTTGCCCCATCGTACAAAATTATATATGAGTGTTCTAAAAGCATGTAAGAACATGTAATTTGGTAATTCATTTTTAGTTCAAAATTTAAGAAAAAATTTTGGTCATGTTTTCTGTTTTTCATTGCACTTGCAGTTCATAGTTTTTTAAAATATTTTTTTGTGCTGACATTCTGATATTTGCTTTTTATAAAATTTCCAAGGTGTGCAAGAGATAACTTTAATTGGAGCACCTATGTTCCTCTTTGTCAGACTTAGTTCTTAAGCAACACAGACTGTATGGGTTAACAAAGGAAGAAGCACTTATTCTATGCTGGCATGGGATTCTTCTGCATCTTTGCCAACCACTAGATCAGTGATTCTTAACTTGAGGTCCACAGAAGGATTTTTAGGGATCTGCATGACCAGCAGATTGAATGGGTTTGATTTTTAAAATCTTAGCATCATTTGTTGCTTTCTTTTTAAAGAGAGGTCCATGTCTGAACTAAGGCCAGAAAAGAGGTCTATAGCCAAAGGTTAAAAACCACTGCACTAGATGTTCTGAGATGTTAACATCCCCTCTGATATCATTGGTTTTGTTTTGGTGGTGGAAGGGAGGAAATAAAGGGAAAGGGAGAGGGGAATTACAACTTGTTTCTTTTTTAACTGCTAGATATTATCAACAGTTTATGATTCTTGTAACTGAGCTACTAGCTTGCCATATAGTTCCCAAAAATGTGTGATATCTACCAGTATGATCAGTCTAGTCTGTGTATCAGAAGTTTAGGTTTCGCAGCTGTTTCAGGTATGCCTGTGCCAGTCTCACTGTGGTCTGCAATCAGTCATTGTCAGTCAGTGCCCCTGCCTTTTGTAGTTTTCTGTGAACTTAAGATTGGCGTAGGCATCCTTTAACCTCCAATTTGACATGCATTGGTACTGGAAAAAGAAGACTGAAGAGTTCCCAAATGTTCATCTTTCTTGTTCTACGGCATTTGTAAGTAATATGTAAGTTGGGTCAGTGTTAAGTTTTCATTATTCTAGATTCTGTTTTTAAAATGCGAATCTGGTGTACTTGATTATCTGTCTTGTTTTGATCATCAGAGTGATCCTCTACGTTGTTATTTCAGTGAGGCTTGGACGAGTTCGTCCTATCCTCAGGTTTGTGGTACTGTCATTATCAGATTGTTGAGCTATTCATCCTGGCTAATGCAGTAGGACTTGATTCCACTGCTTAGTAGCAACTTTTTAAATGCACTCTTAAATTTCAAGCACATCAGCATAACCTGCTGCCCATGTGATATGTATTATGTCCTTGTTTCACCATCATCATTAGTACTTTCTGCAGAAACTATAGGTTTACAGTTCTACTGGAATATATCATGGAGAAGAGTGTTAACACTGTACCAAAAGCTGCAGAAATATCTATGCAATATGTACCATATGTGACAAAAACTGGGGGAAAGTACTAGATCTAGGAACATTAAGAAATTATCCATAGATTCTACATCTGACATTTCTGTTTCCTTTGCTCTACTTTGCCAGCCATCTTGTCACATCATTTCCTGATCTCTGTGGGAGGGATATTCTACACCAAGGCTGCAAAAATGGTCAGTCACAGCTGATGAATAAGTTTCTTTACCCCCCACTTCCTAGTTTTTATTCAATGTCTGTGAAAACTTTCACAAAATCACTTCAGCTGTTATGATATCCGTTAGTGTGATGTCAAAGGTCGAACACTTATGAGCATACCCCAAGTGTAATGAAGCCACTCCCCAGGACCAGCAACAGAGTTAGGCCCCCTTTTATACAGTTCCAGATATCCATTAGTATTTTAAGAAAAGCAGTCTAGAACCTTTGGAAGAGATAAATGACATCTATTAGAATTGACTTGAAAGACCAAGAATAATAAAATATAGACTTGACTACGATGTTTATATTTTGTAGTGATCAAGATTAATTTTGCATTTTAGGATGCAGCATTGCCTTTAACAATGAACAGAAAGGATTGACCTTGGTTGTGACAATGGTTGAAGTGGTATTGATACTTTTCACATTGAATGTCATATGTTCTAACCCAACCCTTCTCTGCTACCACTTCCACATGTCAGAGTTCTCACTAGTGCTACAGAGTGCATGCTATCTTTTTGAGTGCAGTATCATTCTAACATTTTTTTTTCAAAATTCCTTTCCATACCAGCCCATATAAGTCCAATGGGGATAAGCCAGTACATGTCATACACCAGCACTGTTTATCTGTCTTATGTTTTGGCAGTAAAACTATGAAGGTGGGAGCTTGTAGTTGCAATGAATGAAAATGTATAGGTCATAAATGAGAACATTATGTCTCTCTGTGAGAGAGCACTTTCATATAGTGTATGTGAATCTTGTTTAATTCTGATATACACTATATGTGTTTAAAAGAAGCAGCCTAGCACAGTCCTAAGTACAAAGCACATATACAGTAAAGTGCACATAAGAGATGCACATATAATAAATACACATACAAGACATATTACTCTTTATAGTGCACATTCAAGACATACAATATAGAACTCATATAAGACATATATTATACAATATAGTGCATATACAAGATATATTACAGTGCATATAAACTAAACTATATACTATATAATCTACTATATAATATAGTGCAGATACAGGACATAATATACTGTACAGTGCACATACAAGACATGTATTTATAGTACACATGCAAGATACATATATCATACAGTATAATGCATACACAAGATATATAGTGCACATAAAATATATATTATACACCTGGGGTGTGCAGTTTCAGTGACCTCAAGGGCTACAACTGTATGCAGAAAGTGAGTGGTAAGCTACAACTGAAACAGTTAGCTTTTGCCATATTATTATTTTATATTATTTATCCTTCCTGCACCACGAAGTATTGAGGGGAGATGCAACTGGTGTTTTTGGGCCAAATGGGTGGCCTCAGTGACAGTCAAGCCATAATTAGCTAGTGTTTCTCTGATACCATCTGTCTATCTCTTTCAGGGTGTTCCTTTTGTTCTGTGTCCTATTGTTCTTTTGTTGAAGGCTCTTGTTTCTGGCTGTACATGCGTCATTCTCATTATGTGACCGAACCACTTGACTTTTAGCTTCTCTGTGTGTCGTAGACAGGGTGTAGTTCCTGCCACCTGTCTTATGATGTCATTATGATGCCAGATTGTCAAACCTAGTAATGTTTGGTGCTTTCCTGAGACATCTCATTTCACATGTGGTTATTTTATTCTGTTGTTGTTTCTTAGCAAGTACCCATGTCTGGCACTGGTAGCGTAGCCTCGGTATGAATATGCTGTTAATTAGTTTTCTCTTAGTTTCAAGTGGGGTGTTGGAGTGTGTATACAGCGAGTATGTAACAGCATTGGCTCTTTGTGCTCCAACATCTGTTTCTTTATCAAGCTTCTCATCTTCTGTGAACATGCATCCAAGATAAATTCTTTTTATTGTTGGATTTTGCTGTCTTCAACATATACATTCAATAGGCTTGGCATTCTGCTAACTTTCATGGTCTCTGTTTTGGTAGTGTTGATTTTCATGTCATGATGTTTACAATTCTGATGTTCAGTCCTGGTAGTTCTTGTGAGTATATGAAGATATTCTTTGTGTAAAGGAGACAGTACATGTCCTTGCCTCACTCCCCTCTTTATGGGTATGTTTGTTGATGTCAGTGTGCTGTATCTTACCAATGCTACCGGCTCCAAGTATATAACAAATATATATACTTGTTATATTCTGGGAGTCTTTCTCATCAAGACTGATTTCCTCCAGAAATGATTATATTATTAATCTGTTATGTATCACTCTGTGAAATGCTATAGTATAACAATACATATATTAATTTTTACACACAACACATATAATGGTGTACATATACTGAACTCATGTCACACTGCGCCAGGTCCTACAAGAGGCAGGTCCAGCCAATGCATTGCACTAGGACATGCAGGGTTCTCCTTGTTTAAGAGTTTGCCCAGAGGGTTTCGGTGGACCCTTACTAGAAGTAAATCAGTTGGGGGGTGGGGGGGAGTGTGTTGGGAGTTTTGTAATAGCTTATAAAATTCTCTTGGTGGCCCTGCTGTGTGCAGTGTAACAATGAACAAGATTCCTCATAAATCAGAACTCATCTCCTCATCAGCAAGGAAGGTTGTAAGTATTGGGTATGTTGATCCTTGTGGCTTGATCTGAAATGAGGGATGAGTGTCTCTGTCAAACATGTTTCAGGCAACAGCTAAAGCTTGCTACTGCATCTTCTCAGCAGATAGTTTAGCAGTGTTCCTCTTCATAGTTATTGCTCAGCGGATATTTTAACTGTGTTCCTCTTCATAGTTATTGCTCAGTGGATATTTTAACTGTGTTCCTCTTCATAGTTATTGCTCAGCAGAAGTTAAACTGTGTTCTTCTTCAAAGATATTAAGAGAGAAGTTAGAGAACTTAGTAATTACTGGGGGGGAAAAAATCAAGGGTAAAAGAAAGAAGAGAGCTAACAGAAGAAAAAAATCAAGGATAAAAGAAAGAGAAGAGAGCTAACAGAAGAAAAAATCAATGGACTGATCAAGTGGCATGGACAAAGAAAAGAATCTGGACTGATAAAAAAAACATTGACTGCACGAGATGGAGAAGCATGATCGCTGCACTGTCCAGCTTTGTGAATAATAATAATAATAATTCGCAGTCATTGCTCAGTGGTTAGCTAAATTGTGTTTATCTTCACAATTATTTCTCAGTAACTGGCTAAATTGTGTTTCTATTCACAATTATAGCTAAACAGTTTGGTAAATTGTGTTTCTCTCAACAGTTATTGCTTGATGGTTCTGTCAAACATCTGTCTAGACTCATTTTGTGCCCGTCTTTCTTATGAGGAGGATTTCAAAGAAATACTAGTGTTTCTAGCTGCTGTGTTGTTTTCGTACTTGGCCCTTGAAAAAGACATTTGCTGAAATACTGGATTGTTGTATGTTCTTCATTTATTCACGCTCATCTTATTTTGCTGCCATTCTTGTTCCTGTGCACTTTTCACCCTTTCTAGCTTTTTTTTTTTTTTTTGTAAAACTGAACCATACACTTCTGTCTACCTTTATTTTTATTTGACCTAGGCTTCAGCCAGACTAAGGGCAGAACGCTGTGCTGTGCGTGTTCGAACTACCCATTAGTTAATTGTGAACATGTTTAGCTGATCCGTTGTGATTGCCGCATAATTTTCAAATTCCCCCCCCCCCTCTCTCTCTGTATCTCTGTCTGTTTGTGTCTCTCTCTCTCTCTCTCTCTCTCTCTCTCTCTCTCTCTCTCTCTCTCTTTCTCTCTCTCGTATTTCATCAGAGTAGGGGTCTCTTATATTCTTCACGTGCTACTTTCCCAGTCCTCTTCTATCAGTTTCTCCTCTTTCAATTTTGAATAAGAAGAATATATAATATTATATTATTATTTTTAAAGTTATAGTAAAGGTGTAACAAAATATAATTAAAATGTGTTTGTTGCCTAAACTTTGAATACATGTCAAATGGAGCGGATGGAACACAGGAACTTAGGGAAATGTAAAGAGACAGTGAAGGGAGAAAACTAGGGACAGACAGAGTAGTCGGCTTTGATTAAAAAAAAAATGTTCGTCAATGGTTCTGTTTTATATTGAGGGTCTCTGCATTCGTCACTCCATGTCAGATAGTTTCTAATTAAAATAATAACAACCGTAAATTCAGAATATCCATTTTTTAGTGTCATTTAGGCCCGTCATAATGTATGAAAATAATTTTTAAACCTACACCTGCTGCTAGGACCCTCAATGTTGGAATACTGTACAGAGTCTCATTCATTATTACATGACTGAATGAAGATCATTTCAGCTAATCTGAAAAAAAAACGTATTCCCGTCATGCCATATAGATTCAGTGCCCGTATTTTCTTTGATTAGTCGGTACACTAGGGTGTGACATGGTGGGAACAACGCCTGACCTCATTTGTTTCTCTCCTCAGCTCCAGAAAGAACAGGGTACCCAGTTCTATAACAGGGTAACTAGGCCTGCTCCAGCTGAGACTTGAACCATCGACTTTGCAATGACAAGCGAGCGCACCAGCCACTACGCTATACAGGTGCCCGTGCTTAACAAGAGCGGCCGAGAAAAGAGAAAATGAAGAGAAAAAGAACAGAGAAAGCTTTACAAAAATTCATTTGAAGAAAATATGCACACTTTATTAGGCATTCGTTCAAAGATTATACTGGACATTCATTTACCTAGGCAATGCGGACTGATGATGATAATAAGCATGATGATAATGAGTATGGTGATGATATTAATACTACTAAATTGACATACTAACCATGAAAAAAAAACGTATTAAGCTCAGCCAAAAGCATATCCTCATTTAATAACAAATAATACTTCTTTCTAAAAATGCTGCACTTATGTCACAAACACTTCGTCTCACAAACACATCGTCTCACAAATACTTCGTCTCACAAACACTTCGACTCACAAACACTTCGACTCACAAACACTTCGTCTCACAAACACTTCGTCTCACAACTACTTCATCTCACAAATACTTCGTCTCACAAACACTTCGTCTCACAAATACTTCATCTCACAAACACTTCGACTCACAAACACTTCGTCTCACAAATACTTCGTCTCACAAACACTTCATCTCACAAACAAAACACAGGAGTCGTACGGCCAGTGAAGCAAAATGATGGCAACAAATATGAAGCTCCCCCCTCCCACCCCCAAAGCTTCTAGACAAAGCAAGAATCCAACGGTCTATGTCGTAATTATTACTGAATTGTATATTTATATGTGAACGCAGAAATATTATGCCGTTACTGCTTCAAAACTGTAGCACATAAAAGATATAATGTAAGAAGTAGAAGCTGTCATATTTAGTAAAAGTAGATTGAACTGCTACAGAAGAAACTGCTACAGAAGAGTTCTTCAAATATTATGGACACAAAAAAAGAACAAATATATCCATACTACGTGTACTTACTATTGAAGGTTGGCTAGTAAGGAAAATTAAACAGGGGAAACTTAAATATTTTGGACATATTAAACGTCATCTTAATTTAGAGAAGACAGTCTTGGAAGGGTACATAACAGAAAAAAGAAAGAGAGGAAGACCAAAGCGAAGAAGGCTGCAAGACATCGTTGATGATCTGCGAATGGACGCATCAGCAGCAGGGCATCTTGCTTATAACCGAAAGAGAGCTGTTAGGGAGGCAAAGTTTCCCAAGGGACATGCAAATGACTGACTGACTGACTGACTGAGATTAAACTGGATGAGATTAAACTGCTAGTAAATAAAGCCACTCCTAATAGTTTCATCTATTATATAGTAATAAGGGAGTTCTTAAACTTTTTTTCCCATTAAAAACCCTTATAAAATAGCAGTATGTCCCCATTTCCTTTTCATCAGACTGTCGAAACCATCATCATCATCAACAGTCCTACAAGGGCCAGACTTCAAGAAATCTCCATAGCCTGGCTTTATTTTATATGTGGAGAACTAGGAACAGAGCAGCGAAAGAAAATTCTATCCAACAAGAATTCTCTTTAAACATGTTCAGAGATCCAGTCTCATACCCCCAACCATCATGTACCCCCCAATGGGGTGTAGATACCCTGGGTTAAGAAACCTGGCAGTAGCGTCGGCGTAGACAATTACAAGAAAACCTGAAGAAACTTCTGGGCTATCCAAAGCTACATAAGAAAAGAGTTGTGAGATTTGGAACCCAGTTCAGAAAACGGAACAGTCTCGATAGCTCTACGGTGCTTTTACAAACTAGGACAGAAAATAAGTTTGAGTGTGTGTTTAGCAGTTTTACATATCGGTGAAAAAGAAAAGAAACATATACGATCAGTGACAACAGAACTGGCAGAAATTAAGGTGTATACTATTTTGTATTTTGTACCTGAAAGAAGATCGTAGTCCAAACTGTTCTAAAGATGACTGGAGCTTTTTTGGTCACAAGGAACATGCAGCAGCAGACAAGGTAAAGGGTACGAAGGCAAGCTAAATAGATGATGTGCTTTGGTATCATGGAGGTGCATGTACGGAAGAATTCTTGCTAAGCCACTCTATCTATATTTCATCTCAAACTTTACGCTGTCTCTTCTTTTTCCTGCCACGCTTTCTTCTGTCGTCTCTGTCCATGATGGATATTTTACCAGTTTTGTTGAAGTCAAGACTAGCATATATCACTCCCTTCTCGGCTTTCTTTTTCTTCCTTGCTGGCTTCTTTTTTCTAGTCTCAGGTTCATGCGCCACTGTTACATAAATTAGTCCCTCAGGAGACACATAGCGACCAGAGTTCTGCCGAGGAAAAAATGAGTCCGTTGACTTTCGTTTGAACTTTTGACATTGAAAACATTTTTCTTTTCAGCTGATAATATGAAAGCAAAGCAGCAAGCATCAACATGCATATCTATGTTAAATCATCATAGTTTTATCTTAATCATTCATCTTCCCCCCACCCTTAACTTTTCGAGTTCTTTTTTTTTTCTTCTAGCGCTTATGAGCACACAGTTAATGCACTCGCCTACAATGAGAAAGGTCGGTGATTTTATCTTGGTGGACCTCCGCCCACAGTCAGCTCAGCTGTAGTAACAGATCCCTGGTTCCTTCTGCAGCCGTGGAAAGAACAGCAGCTAGACAATATCCTAACAGCCATCAACATCTAGTGTGCCGATAGTTCTAGAAAAACATGGGCACTGACAGCACACTTCCTATCTACTTAACAGTGTGGCAAAGATTACTAATGTAGTAAGTTTGTTTGAACCAGCTATGTGAGATACGTGAGGTGTCTGCACAGTTCAAGCTGTGATTCAAGATATCGAGAAATAAGTTTAAAGTCTGATAGGGAAATGGGTCAGTATTTTTAAACTTTAAACCCACAAGTACAGCACGAGCTCTAGCCAGATGATCCCGGTGACGTAGCTGAATGTTTTGCTTCAGTGAGCACCACGTGGTACGGTGATCGGGACCCAAACCAAATTAGGATCATGGGAGTTCTGAGGTAGGGTCACAAGAAGATACAGAAAAAAAAAATTATTTTTTTGGTGATATTATTGTCAAATACAGCTAATCTATTTTTCAAAACTAAGTATTAAAAGTAGGGTTAGCGGGGTAGGGGTATACCTATCAAAAGAGAAGTAAGACGCCTCTTTACCTCCGTCAGTCTACGGGACACCCTTGGGCAAGGTGGAGTACTCGTATACCCCCTCACCCCCCGATCAAGGTGACGTGAAGACATGGGAGCAGGTGGTGGATGGAATGGGAAAGCAGCCGACAGATAATGTTGGTTATGGTCACCATTCTATGATGGTAGACAGATGATCTAAATATAGGGACAATGGCTACGATCAATGACTGCCCGGAAGGAAAGCAATGGTAAACTATCTTCTGAAAAAATACCAAGAAACCCAAACAGCAACATGGAAAGTCAAATAGGAAAAAGATCTGGTGGTGAGGCCCCCAGGCCAGATAGATCTAATTTTAACACTGGGGAAGAGTGTGAGGCAGAGGTCAGTACTAGTAATTGTGATGACGGACAAAATCCTGACAGTGTTACCAAGGAAAACTCCTGCATCAAACTAAAAAGAAAATTAAGAATAGGAACATTGAATATAAGATGTATAAGGGAAAGTATCAAATAATAAGTGATGAGATGAAAAGAACGGGGATACACATTTTGGGAATCTGCGAACATCGATCAGGACACTTCAAGAGCGAGAATGATAATATCTTTATATACTCTGGTGGAGAATTAGGAGGAAAGAATGGAGTGGCTTTTTATTTGGACAAATCAACATCAAAAGCATTACTAGGTTACAATCCAGTAAGTGACAGAATCCTCACAATCAGACTTAAGGGCACTCCTAGAAATGTAACAGTCATCCAGATATATGCACCTACATCAGCAGCAGCAGAAGAAGAGGAAGTAGAAGACTTTTATAACACACTGCAAATGACAACAGACCAGGTACGGAAAATTATATTATATTAATAATGGGGGATTTTAATGCAAAGGTTGGTACAGAAAGAGCAGAAGATGAAGGACATGTTGTAGGGAAATTTAGCATAGGACACTGAAATGAGGCAGGTGACAATCTAATGGCGTTTTGCATGGAAAATGAGCTAATGATTGCTAACATACTTTTTAAACAACATCCAAGAAGACTTTACACATGGACATCACCTGATGGGAAAACCAAGAATCAAACAGATTACATTTTAGTGCAAAGAAGATGGAGATCAAGTATAACATCAGCAAAAACTTACCAGGTGCTGATTGTGACACGGACCATGAGTTATTAATAGCAGACATGAAGATAAAGATAAAAAAGACAGTTATGAGATCAAGACCACTCCGCTTTGATCTTACAAAAATACCAGAATAATACTGTATAGAAGTGAAGAACTGTTTCGAAATCCTGATGGATGTGCAGGAGGAGATGACACCAGATGAATGGGCTACGCAGGTCAGAGATATCTTAAAAGAACAGCTAAAGACTTGGTTCCAGTAAAGAAAACACAAAATAACCGATGGATTACAGCAGGCACACTAGAACTGATAAAACAACGTAGAGAAATGAAGACGCAATGGAAAGTGACAAACAGCAGCAAAGAGGAATATAAATCTTTAACAAAAGAAGTACGAAGAAACATAAGAAAAGACAAAAACCAATACATACAAGATTGTTGTGAAAGAATAGAAGGACATCAGAAGTGTGGAAGAGATAGTGAAATGTTTAAAGAAATGAAGACATTGACGAGAAATGTCACACCTAAGCTAAATGTAATTTGTGATGAGATGGGGAATACCTTGACAGAGACAGAGGAAACTCTAGAAAGACTGAACGAATATTGCAGAGGAATGTATGAAACAACTGAATGTGAAAGTAGAAATCAAAAGTGTGAATTATTATTGGAGGAGAAAGAACCCGAACCGACAATAGAAGAAGTTTCTTGGGCAATAAAACATATGAAAAATGGTAAATCACCAGGATGTGATGAGATAACAGCTGAACTTATTAAAGCAGGAGGAAAGGAATGTGCAACAATCTATCATGCACTATGTAAAAAGATATGGCATTCTGGTATTTGGCCAAAAGAATTGAAAAGAACTGTATTCATACCACTGCTAAAAAAGGGTAACCTGAAATTATGCACAAACTGCAGAACTGTTGCCCTGATTAGTCATGCCAGTAAAATTCTGTTAAAAATCATAATGAGCAGACTTCGTAAGAAAATAGAAGAAGAAGTCAATATGGTCCAAACTGGTTTCAGGCAAGGAAGAGGATCAAGAGATCATATATTCAGTATAAAATTAATAATAGAGAAATGCAGAGAGTTTAATGTGAATCTATATTTATCCTTTATAGACTACTCAAAGGCATTTGATTGTGTACAACACCAGAAACTTTGGGATATAATGGAAAAAATGGGATTTCCAACACATTTGATACAGTTAAAATCACCGCTGTATCTAGACCAACAAGCAGCAGTAAGAATAAATGGTGAAACAATAACTTGGTTTGACATAAAACAAGGAGTCCGTCAGGGGTGAATATTGTCGCCTTACTTATTTAACTTGTATACTGAAAATATAATGAGGAATGTTAGAGAAGATGTAGACAAAGAATATTACGATGTCATAACAATTAGAGGTTATGAAATACAAAAGATTAGATATGCTGATGACACAGTATTACTGTCCACAACACAAAAAGGAATGGAAAAACTAATTATGTCAGTCCGTAAGAACAGCGAAGAGCAAAACCTCTATCTTAATGCAAAGAAAAGTAAATTGATGACAACTGACAAAATAAACAAGGCAGCTGAAATATGTATCACTGAGGAAAAACTGGAAGAAGTGGAGAGTTTTTAATATCTTGGATCACTTCTAACTAACAATGGAGATACAGTGAGGGAAATTAAAAGTAGGACATCTATCGCTCTTCAGAAAGTAAAACAACTAAAGAATCTGTGGAGAGGAACAGACAGAACTACAAAAATAAGATTTTTAAGGGCATGCATCTTTCCCTTTGCAACATATACCTGTGAGACCTGGACAATTAACAAAATAGCTGAGAAACATATAAATGCCTTTGAATGTAAATGCTACAGAAGAGTTCTTCAAATATCAAGGACACAAAAAAAAAGAACAAATGTATCTATACTACAAGAACTTAATATTGAAGAATGCTGGCTAGTAAAGAGGATTAAAGAGAGAAATCTTAAATATTTAGGACACATTAAACGTCATGATAATGTAGAGAAGACTGTATTGGAAGGGTACATAATGGGAAAAAGAAAGAGAGGAAGACCAAAGCGAAGAAGGCTGCAAGACATCGTTGATGATCTGCAAATGGATGCATCAGCAGCAGGGCATCTTGCTTACAACTGAGAGGCCTACAGGAGTGTTGTTTGGGAGGCAAAGTTGCGCAAGGGACATGCAAATGAATGAATGAATGAATGAAGTATTAAAAGAACAATAACTGTATTCCATACTATTCACTGATTTTATTTCTTTTTTTATTCCCATTTTTTTAAAATATCCCTTTCGTTGATCGCAGGTTATGTACCATTGCTGGTTTAGGGTCCCGCTCATGAAAGGTTGGAAACCACTGATGCAGATGTAGGATTTAATCCTGAACAGGTTTACTTCTCTATCTCTGAACATTGTAATAACACAGTTGCCTCTCTTTTGTGTTTGGGTACAAGGTATGAAAAGTATCTAACACTAGCATGAAAGTAAAGTATTTCATCTTAAAAGTGTTAACAAAACTATGCCACCAGTTTACAGGGGATATATATATATATATATATATATATATATATATATGTGTGTGTGTGTGTGTGTGTGCGTGTGTGTGTGCGTGCGTGCGTGCGTGCGTGCGTGGGTGTGTGTGGGTGTGGGTGTAGATCATGAAAAGAAAAGTATGTATGTCAGATATTATCCTATACATCACATGACTCACCAGTTCTGTAGAGTTGTCTAACACAGGACTGTAGTAACAATCCTCTAGTAGATTGTCTTCCCTAAATCTCTGTGCTCCAACGTTGGCGTATCCATTGACAGTGGAGTAAAGTTCTATGGTACAATAGGAAAATACAAGATCATTAAGTTCTATTGATCTTTTATATTTGCATAAGTTATTAAAGAATTCACAAACAACAATGGTGTTTCGGCTGTAAGATTTTTTAAAAATTAATTAACTAATCTTGGACATAGAAAATACTTTTTGGATAGAAGTATGTATGACTAAATGCATAAATTTACTATAGGCCAGTCATGGTATACATTCGCGTTTTGCTATGCATCATATATGTAGTCTTCACTTTCATTTTTCTCATTTCTCTTCATGTATGTTTCTGCGGAAATAAGAAACGTCGGGCATCTGTACTTCGTTCATTTAAAAAAAAACTGTCTCTATCTTTTACAAAATTCTAATTTAATATTCTGCGTCTATCTTTTACAAAAGTCTAATTTGATGTTCTGCCTCTAACTTTTACAAAAGTCTAATTCAATGTTCTTTCTCTATCTTTTACAAAAGTCTAATTTAATGTTCCGCATACAGTAGGTCAGCCTACAAGAAGAGAGTACTAACAGTAATTTCAATCAGGAACTTTCCAATCATTCCACAACACTCAGTGAAGTAGAGGATATAGGTACAGATGACTTATGGAATTCTTACAGCACGGTAGCAAAAGCAAGCGCTGGACTGAAAAAACCAAATAGAAAAGCATTGATATCAGAAAACACATTTATGAAAGACGAGCAGTCAAATTAGACATATTGAATGTAAAGACAGATCATGGAAAAGATCTGGTAAAAGCAACATACAAAGAAATAGACAAGAAAGTAAAAAAGTTCAGCTATAAGGGATAAAAGAGAATACATAGACAATATGGCAAAAGAGGCAGAGAACAAAACCAGGAGACAGCAAAACTTTATATAGCATACAAAAGAGGCTAACAGGTACTATTACATCTAAAGAAAGACCAATCCTTAGCAAAACTGGAACCCTATTAGCATCTAGTAAAGACCAAAAGCAAAGATAGGCTGAACACTTCCAAGAAATACTTAATCGACCACATCCAAAAGAATTGATAAACCTTGAAACCGACTTACCAAATCCCACAACTAAATGTCAACTTGGATGAAATTACATTGCATGAAATTGAAACAGCAGTGAATTTAAAGCTGCAGGTGAAGATGAAATAACACCCGACATGTTAAAAGCTATCAATAGTGACATCATGAGACAACTACAGAGAATGTTTAACAAGATTTGGAAAGAAGAAAAGGTCCCTTCTAAATGGAAAAAAGGAATCATTGTTACAATATCAAAAAAAGGCAACTTTAGCGACTGTTGATTGATTGATTGATTGATTGATTGACTGATTGACTTATCTTTATTTCAAAAGGGTTAAGAATTGGGCACTTAGGCCCGTCTGACATTCTGCCCTTTATCATACATCTTTCACTCTATTCCAGACATTCTACAAATAAATGCTGTTCATGTAATAAACATAATTAACATTGAAGCTGAGAGAAACAAAATAAAATATAACATTTACGTTTCGCTCTTATCCATTCACTCAGTACAGAAGTAACTACATACATATATAAATGACTATTTACTAAACAAAAATTTCGAGACTATTCAGAATAAACACTTCACAGTATTCGGTGTCTGTAAGAGCAATTTAAGATAACGTTTTAAGTTGTATGATTCATGAAGGCTGTAACAACTGGAGAGGAGTAACCTTACTATCAGTTGTGTGAAAAGTATTTTGCAAGGTCATTTTGAATATATTTAAAGATATAGTGGATACAGCAATGAGAGAAGAACAAACAGGATTTCGAAAAGGGAGAAGCTGTCTTGACCAGATCTTTACTCTAAGAATAATACTTGAAAAACATATTGAAAAGCTGAAACCATTAATACTGAACTTCATAGACTTTAAAAAGGCATTTGATAGCATACACAGATTCATTGTGAAGTCCATATGGAATACCATCTAAAATTGTCAACATCATTAAGGACCTCTACATTGGACATGTTTGTGTTGTCAAAACAGAAGAAGATATGAGTGAATGGTTCCAGATTGAAACAGGCGTGAAACAAAGATGTATACTGTCTCCTTTGCTTTTTTGGAATTGCAGTAGACTTCATAATGAAAAAATGCTGCACAGGTAACACAGGTATTGACTGGGTACAAGGGACCCAACTAGAAGATCTTGATTTTGCTGAAAGCATACTCTTATGAGTAACAATTTGAATTCCATGCAAGAAAAAAACAGATATCCTGTCTTCACTGGCAAGCAAAATAGGACTTGAAATTAACAAGGACAAAACAAAAATAATGAAAATTCCCATTAATCGAAATAGAAAAATACACGTAGAAGGGGCAGATGTTGAAGAAGTCAATCAATTTGCATACCTTGACAGCTAAATAGACCAGGATGGTGACAAGAGAAAGGAAGTTAGGATCAGAATTGCAAAAGCAGCATCGATCTTCAAGAATATTGAGAACATATGGCATTCAAAAGTTATAAGCATGAAAACCAAGTTAAGACTATTCAATTCAAATGTAATATCCACCCTCATTTATGCATGTGAAAACTGGAAAACAACTAAAGAAATAGAAAAGAAATTAGACTCTTTTGAAAACAAATGATTAAGGAAAATACTCGGCACCAAGTGGAACGAATTCAAGAACAATGCAGAGATAAGACAGATGACTGAACAACAACCAGTCTCTCATGGTTGATCAGGAAAAGAAGATGGACATATTTTGGTCACGTGATGAGAAGAAACGATCAGAGAATCCCAAAACAAGCTATCAAGTGGAACACAACAGGCAGAAGAAAAAGAGGCAGTCCATGTGAAACTCTAAAGAGGACATTGTTAAGAGAGGCCAAATTAATAGGCATAAAATCAGCTTTGATGAGGTTGAAAAGCTCGCCGAAAACAGGATAAATTTGCGAACTACCTTGCAAGCCCTATGTGACGTTTAACGGCACGGGAAGGATATAAGATACAGCAGATCAGAGAAATTTAACCTAGTAGATCTAGTCTGTAGTCTGAATTCCATGTGTGCGAGCTCTTTGCATGTCTATCCACTAATGACAATAACGGCGATGAATGTCGATGACGACTATCAGCTCCTTCCATCTATTCCGAGCTGAGCATAAGAAGATAAGACCGCATCCAGTGGAGCGGGTTGCAGTGTTAATCTTCTATTTACACTAAACCACCACTAGCTTCTATTTACACTAAACCACCAATGGTTTCTATTTACACTGAACTACCAATAGTTTCTGTTTGCACTAAACCACCACTAGCTTCTATTTACATTAAACCACCAATAATTTATATTTACACTAAACCACAACTAACTTCTATTTACACTAAACTACCTCTAGCTTCTATTTAAACTAAACCACCACCGGCTTTTGTTTACACTCAACCACCACTAACTTCTTCTGTTTACACTAAACCACCACTAGCTTCCATTTACACTAAACCACCACAAGCTTCTATTTACACTAAACCACCACAAGCTTCTATTTACACTAAACCACTACTAGCTTCCATTTACACTAAACCACCACAAGCTTCTGTTTACACTAAACCACTACTAGCTTCCATTTACACTAAACCACCACTAGCTTCTATTTACACTAAACCACTACTAGCTTCCATTTACACTAAACCACCACAAGCTTCTATTTACACTAAACCACCACAAGCTTCTATTTACACTAAACCACCACAAGCTTCTATTTACACTAAACCACCACAAGCTTCTATTTACACTAAACCACCACAAGCTTCTATTTACACTAAACTACTACTAGCCTACAGGAGAGCTGTTAGGAAGGGAAAGTTCCGCAACAGACATGCAAATGATTGGCTGAAATAAAATCAACAAGGAAGATCAACATTCACTGGAAAACAGCAAACTACTAAACACACATTTTAGCTTCACCTACCGTGGTCACAGTCCACGAGAGCTGGGTTGTCTTTCCTGCAGAGAGATGTAAGGCAAATATATAGGGGCAGGTATAGTATTTAAAATGTTTCAACTATCTCCAAAGATTTTTCTTGCTACCCCTTCCTCTTTCTTTTAACGGTACTCACACATTCTCCAATGATTTGTCTTTCTATCCCGTCCTCTTTTGTTTCGTTTTGTTTTTTTAATATATCGCTCTACTTTAATTATTTCCACAGTTATTCACCTTCGCCCCTGCCTGACACTTTCATGTCTTCTATTAGCCAGGGGGAAATTACTCTTCTCTCAGATCTGTCCCATTCGGAGGGAGCCCTTACAGTTTTGATGTTTCATGATTAAACTGACTTCTCATAATTTAACATCTCAAAGAATTAAAGCGAAATTTAAAGAAGGTGCTGCTGCTTTCAGGCAATCTGACTTATCGGTTTTGTCAAGCTGTTCTCCACTTACCTGGCTTTTCTGCACATACGATCTGTGATAGAAACAAAAAAAATGTAACCACAAGTTAGCTCATAGTCAGACGAACTGGAAAGAACAGAAGGTTAAGAAGTTAAAATATAACTCAGAGAGTTAAAAAAGGGGGTACAAACCTACGGCTGTAATACGAAATAACAATAATAATGACTCATAAATAATGGTTTTAAAAAGGGGGTGAGATGCGAGGGAAAGAGACAGACAGAGAGATAGACAGAGACATAGAGAGAGACAGACAGACAGAGGGAGATAGACAGAGAGAGGGAGAGAAAGACATACAGAGAGAGAGAGAGACAGACAGAGAGATAGACAGAGACACAAAGAGAGGCAGAGAGAGGGAGAGAAAGACATACAGAGAGAGACAGACAGAGAGAGAGAGCAAGAAATACTGGAAATAACATCGAAATTATTTAAAAGTTGATTAAACACTTCTAATACAATATTAGAGCTGGCAAATTCTGCAGGCAGTTGGCCTTTTGTTTTTGTTCTGGTCCACAGCTTCCAGTTACTGTCCACAGATTTCCTTCTCACAAATCACCAACATCATACAAAAAACTACTCGTCGTTTTCTTATAAAGATCAGGGTGTCCCAGCTAGACACAGAATCCTGATTGTTTGTACATGGACTGTATGTCAGTACTTATCTCATAATACATGTACTCTCTCCACTAGGATGATCTTCTGGAGAAAGATGCACACTTAACACCTGACTGCCAGAAAATGAAATGGAATTCTCGAAAAGTTAAGAGTGAGCAAAACAAATTTGAACTTACAGAAAAGGACAATCACAATTCTTTAGGCATGTCATGAAAAGACGTCATGGAATTGCCGAATCCAGTTTTTAGTGAACAAGAAAATCACAAAGCAAAAAACAAACAAACAAACAAAATAATGCAAGAAAAAACAAACAAACAAAGACAGAGAGTGAAATATTTGAACAAACTTGTGAAGACAAGAAGATAAAGGAAACCAGATCTGATTATAGTAAGTTTAAGTTTCACATTTACGGCTGCCACTACTTCCATAATCAAGGATACTTACAGTTTTGTTGTTTTATAATCAAGGATACTTACAGTTTTGTTGTTTTATAATCAAGGATGCTTACAGTTTTGTTGTTTTATAATCAAGGATGCTTAGAGCTTTGTTGTTTTATAATCAAGGATGCTTAGAGCTTTGTTGTTTTATAATCAAGAATTATCAAGGGTGCTTTGGTGACAGTGATTATTGTGGGGGTGGGGTCGGCGTAACTTATTAAAACAAATTAACTAATCACTGTGTGTGTGTTTGGAGGGAGGGGGGTTTGCACCGCTTTACAAGACTTTATAAGACCCTGACATAATAACTTGTTAGACATGATGTTTCAAGTTCACGGACAACCAGCCTTTCCTATGTTTGAGGTTAGGTGCAGCCACTGTAGTGTCCCGTTATTATTTCATTATATGCCTGATTTTTATAGTAACATTCTGTGATGATGATGATGATGATGATGATGATGTATTTACCTCTGTACACGAAAACAACAATGATGACCCACAGGATGACAACAGCGATAATGGAACTAGAGACGGCAGCGATAATTATAAAGAGAACATCCGAAGGTCCTGAAAAATAAATAATAAATAATGAAAATCAATTCAGAATTCATATATAGATAGATATAAACAGAAATAAAGAGAGAGAGAAAGGGATGGGAAAGAAGAGAGAGAAGGGAAGAGGAAGGAAAATAAAAAAGAGAGAAAGAAGGAGAGAGAGACTGAGAGACACAGAGAGATGGAGAAAGAGAGAGAGAAAGACACAGATAGAGACAGAAAGAAATAAAAAATAGAAAGAGAAAAAAATAAGAAAAAAACTAAAGAGAGAGAGAGCGAAAGAGAAAACAGAGAGAGAGAGGGAAGGAAAGAGAAAGGGAGAGAGAGAAATAGATACTGAGAGAGAGAGAAGTGGAAAGAGAGAGGGAGAGAGAAAAAGACACAGAAAGAGGGTGAAAGAGAGAGACAGACAGACAGACAGAAACAGAAAGAAGAAAAAGAGAGAAATTGCTAGAAAAAATAGAAAGAAAAAAAAAAGAAAGAAATAGAGAGAGAAAGAGAAAACAGAGCGAGGAAGGGAGAGACAGAGAAAGAGATAGATAGAGAAAGAGAGAGTGAAACTGATTTCATTTGATCGCCTTTTACATAAGGCCACGTTGTAGGTGAGACCACTCTGTACATATATGTGTATGTGCAATTGTGTGTTTGTATATTATACTCTTGCCTACAGTTGTCTCTGTGTGTAAGTATATATGAATACATGCATGCACGGCGTCTGCGTCGTAGCAGTGTGCTTAACTGTCATGTCTGATTCAGAGTGTTGATACACAGAAATGGCTCTTAATTTAACTTCCGGTATGTGCGCAGTTCTAATGTCTGTTTCGCCCTGTCCTAATTCTAAGAAGACAACTTCTTCTGCTTCGTAGGATCGTGGCATCCAGTGGCATGGAAGGTAGGGCACATTGATGATCGTACTGGAATGGTATGTTATCGACTATCATTATATTATAATGAGAAAAAATGCTATCCATTCATTAAGATTTAACTATTGTGAGTTGAATATCAGCCTCCTTGACAATATCTGTACGCCGAAATGATTAGTGTACTGGCTCTTCGTAGCAGTGGTTGATGGTTCCTATCCTTCCCGTCTCAAAGCCCCTAAAAATGAGTATCTTGCACTTCCAGGAGTTGAGGTAGTAAAGGCAGCCTGGTACGTACTGACCACATCACTACCACACTCCAGTGTCTCTAAAGATCAGAGAAAATATGGGCTCACCAGAACAGCACGTGACCTGAACTGCATGTGACCTGAATAACACGTGACCTGATCAACACATGACCTGAACAGCAAGTGATGGTGCAAAAAAAAATCTCGGAGATTTTTTAAAAATAATAAATTAAGGTAACATTTTTTTAAGTTTACTTTTAAAGTATAAGTTACATCGAAATAAATACTGTATTACATTTTTCTTACAGTAATTTGAAAATATTGCCTTTTGTTCATACGTAAATTCTGGAGAGAAAAGTCTTACTTCTTGTTAGAACTTAAGGGGGAAAAGATCATTAACTTTGCACTCTGTATACCTCCATAGGTGTTCTCATCATCAGCTCCTTGGTGTTCCCATCGCCTCCTTGGTTTTCCCATCACTTCCTTGGTGTTCCCATCACCTCCATGGTGTTCTCATAATCTCCTTGGTGTTCCCATCAGCTTATTGTTGTTCCCATCACCTCTTTGGTGTTTCCATCAACTCCTTGGTGTTCCCATCATTTCCTTAGTGTTCCCTTCAGCCTCTTGTTGTCCTCATCAACTCCTTGGTGTTCCCATCGCCTCCTTGGTTTTCCCATCACCTCCTTGGTGTTCCCATCACCTTCCTCGATGTTCCTATCAGTGAGACTACTAACCCCCATCCTTTGTTGAAGGACTATGATTAAGGCTGCAATGATGATCTTTTCATTTTCTGCAGCTTCATACTTTCACTACTTAGCTTCATCATTCTAACAAGTTCACATTTATCGTTGAAATCTTTTGTTCGGTCAGCTCTTGCGATAATGTCTGCTTGGTCCTTTCTCCTGTCTTGACACAAGCAGTCGCTGAACCTATCAAGTGATCCGCTCTTCGTTTTCTCTAACGCCTGCAGAGCCTGGTAACTAAAATGAAGATCAGCGAACAACTTCCTGCACGCCCAACTTCCTGCATGCACAACTTCCTGCACGCATAACTTCCTGTATGGACCAACAATGGCCAAAAATAACGAGTGCTCTAGACATTTCACCATACAGAGATTTTCAGTTATATTAATTTTCTACTCTCAAAAATTCATTCTTTAAGAATGGGTAATGCGTATCTCCATATACTATTATAATAGTCGATAACACACCATAACTCTATCAGTGTAAGACTGAACTGTGGAAAGATAAAAGTTACGTTTTAAAAAAATTCATAACCATAAAAGCTTTTGTATGTTAAAATGAGTCACAGCTTCATACGAGTATACATTTGCTGTTCTTGAAGTATAGTTTGAAAATCACATGTTAACATAAGACAGACAGACAGACAGCCAAACAAGACAGACAAGCAGGCAGACAGACAGAGACAGACAACCAAGCAGACAGACAGACAGCCAAACAAAACAGACAAGCAGGCAGACAGACAGACAGCCAAACAAGACAGACACACAGACAGACAGATAACCTTTTGATGACAGTCTGGTTGTGTTTGCTGTTGTGATGGATGAACTTGTTGTAAATATAGCGGCTGTTGTTGTCTTGACTATAGATGTTGCATATGTCGGAATGCTTGTGTCCTTTGTTTCTTGAGGTGTTAATGATGTACTGGTTGTGTCCTTTGTTTCTTGAGGTGTTAATGGTGGACTGGTTGTGTCCTTTGTTTCTTGAGGTGTTAATGATGTACTGGTTGTGTCCTTTGTTTCTTGAGGTGTTAATGGTGGACTGGTTGTGCCATTCGCTTCTTGAGTTGTTAATGGTGAACTGGTTGTGCCACGTATTTCAGCTGCCGATGGTTCGGTCCCTTTTGTAACTGACGTGCTGGAATAAGTTAATACCGCTGACGACTGGGAAGTTGTATTAGTTGTATTATGTAGTAAATCCGTTGTCGGCTTTGAAGCTTCGCTTGGAGTGGAAGTGATTGTTGTAGCGGTTGTTGTATCAGGTGACACAGATTTGTTGGTGGACTCTGGTGGTGATATGTTAGAAGCCACTGAAGACGTTGCATTCGTTTCTGAAACTGCGTTTGTCTGGCCTTGGGGAGTCTCAGAATTCATGGCAGTTGTCTCATTTTGTGTTGACATCATCGTCCATCTTGTTGACGTCATTTCACTGGTGGATGCACTTGAAGAGTTGGCCTCTCCTAGTACAAGATGTTGACCTGCATTGGGGGGGGGGGGGGGGGAGAATAAGGTTCTTATTAGAAATAGTGGATGCTGGACATGTGTTACAAAGTCAATAGAAAGATCGAAAGTGATCAGTAACTGAGAATATATCATGCAAAGCGAGATATCTATACTTGAGCGTGGACAACCTGGTTGTCATGTATGGCGAATTTGTCTTGAAAGCGTGGCGATTTATACGTTTCATGCAATAGATTCTACAGTTAGATTGTTAACTTTTCGTGAAGGCGTGTCCTAGCTGTAAGTTGAAACAAAGCCTAGACTGTTTTATTGTGCTAGATTATGCTAGGTCTGAAGGCTTAACTGTGTTCCCTTGCTAGATTATGCTAGGTCTGAAGGCTTAACTGTGTTCCCTTGCTAGATTATGCTAGGTCTGGAGACTTGATTATGTCTAAGTTTTAGATTATGATAATTTCAGAGACTAGACTTGTTAAATTGCTAAGTTATGCTAAGTCTGGAGTCTTGTTTGTATTTAAATACTAGTGCATGCTAAATCCAAGTCTCCAGACGTAAAATAATCTAACACGGGAACACAGTCAAGTCTCCAGATGTAGCATAATCTACCACAGAAACAGTCATTTCTCCAGATCTACCATAATCTAGCTCAGTAACACAGTCAAGTGTCCACATCTGGTATAATCTAGGTCAGTAACAGCCAAGTCTCCAGACCTACCATAATATAGCATAAGAACAATCAAGTCTCTGGATCTAATCTTAATCTAACACGGAACAAAGTTAAGTCTCCAGATCTAGTATATTGTAGCACAATAAAGCAGTCAAGTCTTCAGGTCTAACATAATATAGCACAGAAACGAAGTCAAGTCTCCAGATCTAACATAATATAGCACAGAAACGAAGTCAAGTCTCCAGATCTAGCATAATATAGCACAGGAACGCTTTCAAGAATCCAGATTTACCAAGAACCCGACCGCTGGAGAAAGAGAGTTATGTTTCACTGAAATCAACAGAAGTTAAGTTTTACTGTTTTTTGTTGTGTTCGACGCGATCGTTTGTGCTGTCAGTGATTGTGACTGCAGATGCAGACATTATTATTACTGTTGATGTTTAGTGGCAGTTGTAACAAAAACAGGTCAAGGTACTCACCTGCGGTTATCACCACTAATAGGACTTTCATTATAAGAACACAGTGTTTCTTCACTCCCATATTGGTTTATGCACTGCTACACACGAGTACAGTCCAATTCTATATCTGAAACAGAATATGTATGTGTCAGCTTTTAGCTGGTTGGTTCTGCCTGACTGGTTCTGGTTGATTGGTAGGTGATATATTCACTTTATTAGAGGCTATAGATCCTAGTCTTACTTCAGACTTAGGCCTTGCGTGCTGATATCAGTGTCAATATTTAGTAGGGTGGCAGGTAGGGTGGTGGTGACTTTCATCCATTCTGGGAATAGGCCCAAAATGCTGGTTTCTAAGAAGGCTCCACCATCGTGGGAGACATTTTCGGTCTTAATGTGATCAAAAATAAGAAAGAAGCGCTAACAGCAAAGTTTTTTGTTTTTTTTTGTGTTCTGGCCAAAGTTACACTCTCTCTAAAATGTATAAACTAGGAAAAAAAAGTAGGAACAGCTTTATTATTTAACGAATACACATTACTCTTTAATAATAAAGCTGTTCCAATTTTTTCCCTAATTTATACATTTTGGTATCATAGCTTTACTGCCGTGGCTTCGTGTATAGTGGTATACTCATACACTAATTATTGTGTCGACTTTCTCTAGAACATCACCTTTGTTCTCTTGTTACCACAGATATATGTTAGATCGGAGAATATGGACCCAAAAAAAGTTGACAAAATTTGTTATATATGAGTCAAAAGGAAACACTAGTTTGAAAAAAAACCTGTGGTATTTCCTTCCCATTAACCTCATCAGTAAATTAGTCATTTTTTTTTTCTGAACAAGACGGAAGTGGAAACGTCACATTCTTTTGTAAGGCCGATCTTAACTGATTTAGCCTATATTCATTTGTTGCGCAGTTTTTACTACAGAAATCTCTAACATACGTCTAAGCATTATTGCCATAGTATCAGTTGCCTACATAGGAAAGAATGAGAGATATAATCAACAAGAAAGTGCTGTACTAGGATATATCACATAGTTTCATGCCTACGTACGAAAGAATGAGAGATATAATCAACAAGAAAGTCCTGTACTAGGGTATACCACACAGTTTCATGCCTACGTAGGAAAGAATGAGAGATATAATCAACAAGAAAGTGTTGTACTTGGGTATATCACATAGTTTCATGCCTACGTAAATAGAGATATAATCAACAAGAAAGTGCTATACTTGGGTATACCACATAGTTTCCTACTTATATATGAGAGAATGAGAGATAGAATCAACAAGAAAGCGCTATACTAGGGTATATCACATAGTTTTATGCTTATATATGAGAGAATGAGAGATAGAATCAACAAGAAAGCGCTATACTTGGGTATACCACATAGTTTCATGCTTATATATGAGAGAATGAGAGATATAATCAACAAGAAAGTACTGTACTAGGGTATACCACATAGTTTCATGCTTATATACGAGAGAATGAGAGATATAATCAACAAGAAATTACTGTATAAATAACAGACAGATTATGTCAACATAGTTCTTAAAATCGTAACACACTATATAAAGTAATATAAAATCACAGATATCTGTCATATATACTTACATTTACGTACCATCCGTCATTCTAAATTCTTCATGCTTTTTTTTCCTTTAAAATTAATACATTTTATAATGATCATGTAGACGTTTCCATGGTAACGCAGCTTTCTCTGGGAAAAAAATCTATACATATCATCAAAGCCCCTGACACAGCACCTTGCTGATTAGCCTAAAAAATACTGATTAAAGTATTAAATATTATAGAACTATACCCACCGTCCACTATCCTGGTTCACGACAGCTAGAAATAGTCCTAGTAACTTACGGGAGAGGCTAGCTTGTGTAATAACAGGTCAAATGGCTAAACAAATAAGTAGCACGTTTACAAGTAAACAAACATCTAGAAGTGATCACATTGAAGGACTTTAACTCCAACATGTCGGCGACAGAAACTTCAGGTAGTCAAAACGATTGTTAGTTCCTGGTTTCGGTTGTGTGCCACAGGAAATTAATTAAGTTAAGTTTGTCATGACCTAGCCTACTCCAGATATGTGTGTAGCTAGTCTGTCAGACTTGAAGAAGTGAAGATTAAGAGAAAAAAAAAATTCTAACTAGGATATGGTTCTAAGGGGCGTGTATTCTTTTGTGGCCTTATCAAACGTGGGAGAGAATCATGTAGCGAATATAAGTGATTGCCGTCCCTACCAAAGGATTTTAGTGCAGAGTTTTTTCACTGCCAACAAATCCGCTAGAAGAAATTTACAGACATCTTTACAAACAGTTTACACGAGGATAAACTAGTTTTACGTTTTCGTCTGACGTGTTTATCACGTTTTTTGGTACTACATTTATCACGCTTTCTGGTACTATATTTATCACGCTTTCTGGTACTACATTTATCACGCTTTCTGGTACTACATTTATCGTTTGCTGAATTTCTACAATTAATGTCAGTCACTTCCACAAGTTTCGCACCAGCGAAACTGCTTCTTCCACGCCCTTTCTTGCTGTTCTTTCTTCCTCCCCCGCCCCTTTTTTCCCAGCTTTAAGCAGGATGTTCTTTACAGCTGATGAAGTAAAGGTCTTGAGTACAAGAAAGTTGGGGGGGGGGGGGTGGATAATGGGTTAGGGCAACTTTTTCTGCAGACTCAGGGTGGAGCCTATGCTCCAGATAGGGGTTCAGAAAAAGGTGAGGAAAGAAGGAAGAGTGGAGGCAGAAAGTCAGAAAGGTGCACTGTTTCTTTAACAGAATCCACTGCCATGAGAACTATAGCCATCCCTGTCCTGGTAGCGATACTAAGCATGTTACTGGAGAGGGGGGTGGGGGAGCACAGGTGGAGAGGTGGGACGGGGTCGTCTCTGGTTCACCAACTCTTACATCAGTTATGGTTGTCGAGCATCATTACTCGGTCTGCTACTGGCGGTTGTCATAACATAGCAATTACTCGCTCTCTTACAGGCGGTTGTCATAACATAGCAATTACTCGCTCTCTTACAGGCGGTTGTCATAACTTAGCAATTACTCGCTCTCTTACAGGGGGTTGTCATAACATAGCAATTACTCGCTCTCTTACAGGCGGTTGTCATAACATAGCAATTACTCGCTCTCTTACAGGGGGTTGTCATAACTTAGCAATTACTCGCTTCTTACAGGCGGTTGTCATAACATAGCAATTACTCGCTCTCTTACAGGCGGTTGTCATAACTTAGCAATTACTCGCTCTCTTACAGGCGGTTGTCATAACATAGCAATTACTCGCTCTCTTACAGGCGGTTGTCATAACTTAGCAATTACTCGCTCTCTTACAGGGGGTTGTCATAACTTACCAATTACTCGCTCTCTTACAGGCGGTTGTCATAACATAGCAATTAATCGCTCTCTTACAGGCGGTTGTCATAACATAGCAATTACTCGCTCTCTTACAGGCGGTTGTCATAGCATAGCAATTACTCGCTCTCTTACAGGCGGTTGTCATAACTTAGCAATTACTCGCTCTCATACAGGCGGTTGTCATAGCATAGCAATTACTCGCTCTTCTGCGGGCGGTTGTCGTTATATAAAAACAGGAAAGTGTGTTAAATCCCGGCCAGTAGATATGCTCCTACAAGGCGTACGGGGAAGTTAAATACAAACAGAAAGTTGTTTTCGAGAATTCATCTCATTTCTCGAAAATCGGCCTTTCGCCATAGTTATCTTAGCATTTTACTTTCAGTCAGTATCTTTAAATGTTTCTGTTTCTGTACTTTTTATAGGTCAGTTCACTTTAGACGGCTTTGTGAATGATTACTTTTCTTTTAGATGATCACGTGACATGTATTTTTTCTGCTCTATAGCATGAGGAGACGGGTTTCGACAGTTCAATACAGAGTTTTTCAAACTGTACTCTCAGGTTCCATGAGACACATCTTTATTTTTGTTAAACATTCTTCATTTGTTTTTCACACTGTAAAAATTAATCAGTAATTAAAATTCTCGATATTTTTTTATTAATCAGAGTAAAAGAAACAAGACTTGCAAATCTCTTGGATAAAGTCGCCAAAGAAAGTGAACAGAAAGGCCCTACTCTGAACATCAAAAAGGCAAAGACTATGGTTATATCTAAGAAACAGAATCCACCAGCATGCAGTATAAAATTAAACAGTACTATTCTAAAGCAGGTGCGGAAATTCAAATACCTTGGAGCAGTAATAACTTCAGATGGGAAATGCAGAACAGAAATTAGGAACAGAATAGGCCAAGCAAAGACTGCATTTCAGAGAATGAGAAACATATTATCCAACACATCCTTATCAATGCATGTTAGAAAACGAGTCCTAAAATGCTATATTGAACCTATCTTGTTATATGGAAGTGAATCATGGACAATAGGCAGGTCTGCACAAAAATCATTGGAAGCAGCAGAAATGTGGTTTATTAGAAGAATGTTGCGAATCCCCTGGACAGCAAAAATAACTAATGAAGAATGTATGAGAAGAGCTGGAGAGACAAAAAATCTTGTCAAAAAAAAATGAGAGACAATGTACTTTCATAGGACATGCAATGAGAAGAGGGGGCATTGAAAATATTATAACAACAGGAAAAATAGAAGGAAGAAGATCAAGAGGAAGACCAAGAGAAATGATACTGGACAGTCTGACGGGATGGTGTGAGAGGAGATCACCAACTGAGATGATGGCCTGCATGAAGGATCGTGTACTCTGGAGAAGCATAATAGCCAACGCCAATTGGCACGGCAGCTGATGATGATGATGACGAAAAGAAATTTGCCAAAAAAACATGTAAGCTTTTCTGTTTGTTTTATACTTCCTAGATGACGCTATTGCGTAGTAGTAGATTGAGCAACAGCGCATGCGCTATACGGTTTTGCCACGTGACAAGATCATGTGTGAAGTTACTAGTAGTAGTTCACCAGTGATGGCAATTAGGCGTGTTGCTAAAAGATCTGGTTTTGCCACGTGACAAGATCATGTGTGAAGTTACTAGTAGTAGTAGTTCACTAGTGATGGCAATTAGGCGTGTTGCTAAAAGATCTGGTTTTGCCACGTGACAAGATCATGTGTGAAGTTACTAGTAGTAGTAGTTCACTAGTGATGGCAATTAGGCGTGTTGCTAAAAGATCTGGTTTTGCCACGTGACAAGATCATGTGTGAAGTTACTAGTAGTAGTAGTTCACCAGTGATGGCAATTAGGCGTGTTGCTAAAAGATCTGGTTTTGCCACGTGACAAGATCATGTGTGAAGTTACTACTAGTAGTTCACCAGTGATGGCAATTAGGCGTGTTGCTAAAAGATCTGGTTTTGCCCACAAACGTGTCTGAGTATGTAGATTTGTAAGGTGTGCTTTTCGAACAAAAATTACATGAGCATGCAATAGTCTCAGGAGTGATCAAGAAAATAAGAAGGCGAGAATGTGTGGGCCACGTGCTGAGAAGAAACAGTCAGACCCATCAAATGGGAAACATCTGGAAGCAGAAAGAGGATGACCTTGAGAGACCCTGGAGAGAGCACTGACAAGAGAGGCTGAGATGGCTGCCATCAAAATCCCTTGATGAGGCTGAGAAGCTCGCAGAGAACACAGACCCATGGCGAGGCACACTGCGAACAGTGTGACGCCTGACGGCACGAGAAGGATGTAATATTTAATATGACAGAGTACTGGTAATGGATATGAGACTGAATATCAATTATATATCATCTGAAGAGTGGAGAAAAAGAACATGTTCTAAAATGAGTCACAAAGTAGCCTCCTAGACCTAACCGTCTGTGTTTCAAAACTTCAACTCAGCAAGATGGTAAGAGAAGCAAGAAAACAAGAAAAGTTGTCAGGATGGTAAGAGAAGCACGGAAATAAGAAAAGTTGTCAGGATGGTAAGAGAAGCACTGAAATAAGAAAAGTTGTCAGGATGGTAAGAGAAGCACGGAAATAAGAAAAGTTGTCAGGATGGTAAGAGAAGCACGGAAATAAGAAAAGTTGTCAGGATGGTAAGAGAAGTACGGAAATAAGAAAACTCCTCAGGATGGTAAGAGAAGTACGGAAATAAGAAAACTCCTCAGGATGGTAAGAGAAGCACGGAAATAAGAAAACTCGTCAGGATGGTAAGAGAAGTACGGAAATAAGAAAAGTCGTCAGGATGGTAAGAGAAGTACGGAAATAAGAAAAGTCGTCAGGATGGTAAGAGAAGCACGGAAATAAGAAAACTCGTCAGGATGGTAAGAGAAGTACGGAAATAAGAAAACTCGTCAGGATGGTAAGAGAAGTACGGAAATAAGAAAACTCGTCAGGATGGTAAGAGAAGTACGGAAATAAGAAAACTCGTCAGGATGGTAAGAGAAGTACGGAAATAAGAAAAGTCGTCAGGATGGTAAGAGAAGTACGGAAATAAGAAAACTCGTCAGGATGGTAAGAGAAGTACGGAAATAAGAAAACTCGTCAGGATGGTAAGAGAAGTACGGAAATAAGAAAACTCGTCAGGATGGTAAGAGAAGTACGGAAATAAGAAAACTCGTCAGGATGGTAAGAGAAGTACGGAAATAAGAAAACTCGTCAGGATGGTAAGAGAAGTACGGAAATAAGAAAACTCGTCAGGATGGTAAGAGAAGTACGGAAATAAGAAAAGTCGTCAGGATGGTAAGAGAAGCACGGAAATAAGAAAACTCGTCAGGATGGTAAGAGAAGTACGGAAATAAGAAAACTCGTCAGGATGGTAAGAGAAGCAAGAAAACAAGAAAAGTCGCTATGGATTGAAAGTCTCTTTGTCGAATTTGCAGGTACCAGTAAAATGTCTTTAAAAAGATAAACAACGGAAACCTCAACAGATTATACTTTAAAATAATAATAATAACAACAACAACATTTTAGAGGGAAGAAATTACACAATTTCGACTGAAATATCCTTGATACAAGCAGTCAACTAAAGTTTGTGATGCCTTTCGCAACATGTCTTTGTGAGAAAACATTTTCACTATAGACATCAACATAAACCAAATTTAGAAACAGCTAAATATAGAAGCTGATCATGCAGGTGACAATGATAACTCTAAATTGTGAATGACCAATAAATAAATATGTACTGATTTAAATTTTTGCATTTTGCAAAATGAAACTTTTTTGTGCAAGTAAGTACTGTAGTTGCGAAATGTGTTTTTTTTTCTTTGAATATTTATTCAAGTGTCAGTTTCTAAAAGTCTTGTAAAATTTCTAAACTGAATGTCCATAAAATTAATGTAACAAATGCTACGAAGGTTTCAGCACGTATTTTTGTCTATTGTAAAGGCTACTTCACAATAAAGGACTGGAAACGTCTGGTTCAGTCCATTCCCGGCCTATGATAAACGACAGTAAACGCTGGATTTAATTGTTTTCTTCGTCGCTATAAAACTGACCTTCACCTTCCCTGCATAAACTTTCTTCAGTGTAATGTTTTTTTTTTTTTGTTCTTTTAACTCTATCCTCTCCTTTTTTTTTTTTTAGTTTGTGGTGTCACGTCTCAAAATTCAAGATTTCTTGCCCTCCCCCCCCCCCCCAGCAAGTGTAGAGCGGAAGTGATTTTTGTTACACCAAGTCTCCAGTGATTCTGGCGGAGAGTTTAACAATGCTTGTATGAGAAGACCCAGAACTGAAGTTCCAATTATTTGCAACAGTTTTCTCAAACAGGACTGAAAAGGGTTAAAATCTTTCTTGCAGAATCAACAAAATATGATGTAGTTTCCTTGGGCGTAGTCCTGTAGACACGTGTCTGATTTTTACTTGCGTAATTATTCAGTTGGTCTGAGTGGAGAAGTGGTTAGTGCACTGGTCTCTCATGGTGAAAGTGGAGAGTTCGAATACGGCCGGAGTCACCCCAGTCACCCAGCTGTAGAAATGGGTACCTGACTTCTTCTGGAGTTGTGGATGGAAAAGCGGCCAGGCATGATACTGACCATATCACCCTCTAGTGTGCTGACAGGTCAAGGAAAATATGGGCACTAACACCATATCCCTATGTGCTTCTAAGGCATGACAGGATTACCTTTACCTTTTTAATTATACATTTGTTAACACTGATAGCCCTGCGTGCACGCAATTGCCTGTGGTATGCCTCGTCTTGAAGGCAGACATTTCCTTATTCCAAAAACAAGTTTCCATTTCATAAACATGTCAGGTACCTAGTTTCATATCCAGGTTAAACAGAGTATGACAATGCTCTACATGAATTGCCAGACCACCAGGAACTGTACTACATCTGAGTTCACTCTTACGTATAAGTTGTCAGGATGGTAAGAGAAGCAAGAAAACAAGAAAAGTTGTCAGGATGGTAAGAGAAGCAAGAAAACAAGAAAAGTTGTCAGGATGGTAAGAGAAGTACGGAAATAAGAAAACTCGTCAGGATGGTAAGAGAAGTACGGAAATAAGAAAACTCGTCAGGATGGTAAGAGAAGTACGGAAATAAGAAAAGTCGTCAGGATGGTAAGAGAAGCACGGAAATAAGAAAACTCGTCAGGATGGTAAGAGAAGCACGGAAATAAGAAAAGTTGTCAGGATGGTAAGAGAAGCAAGAAAACAAGAAAAGTCGCTATGGATTGAAAGTCTCTTTGTCGAATTTGCAGGTACCAGTAAAATGTCTTTAAAAAGATAAACAACGGAAACCTCAACAGATTATACTTTAAAATAATAATAATAACAACAACAACATTTTAGAGGGAAGAAATTACACAATTTCGACTGAAATATCCTTGATACAAGCAGTCAACTAAAGTTTGTGATGCCTTTCGCAACATGTCTTTGTGAGAAAACATTTTCACTATAGACATCAACATAAACCAAATTTAGAAACAGCTAAATATAGAAGCTGATCATGCAGGTGACAATGATAACTCTAAATTGTGAATGACCAATAAATAAATATGTACTGATTTAAATTTTTGCATTTTGCAAAATGAAACTTTTTTGTGCAAGTAAGTACTGTAGTTGCGAAATGTGTTTTTTTTTCTTTGAATATTTATTCAAGTGTCAGTTTCTAAAAGTCTTGTAAAATTTCTAAACTGAATGTCCATAAAATTAATGTAACAAATGCTACGAAGGTTTCAGCACGTATTTTTGTCTATTGTAAAGGCTACTTCACAATAAAGGACTGGAAACGTCTGGTTCAGTCCATTCCCGGCCTATGATAAACGACAGTAAACGCTGGATTTAATTGTTTTCTTCGTCGCTATAAAACTGACCTTCACCTTCCCTGCATAAACTTTCTTCAGTGTAATGTTTTTTTTTTTTTGTTCTTTTAACTCTATCCTCTCCTTTTTTTTTTTTTAGTTTGTGGTGTCACGTCTCAAAATTCAAGATTTCTTGCCCTCCCCCCCCCCCCCCCCCAGCAAGTGTAGAGCGGAAGTGATTTTTGTTACACCAAGTCTCCAGTGATTCTGGCGGAGAGTTTAACAATGCTTGTATGAGAAGACCCAGAACTGAAGTTCCAATTATTTGCAACAGTTTTCTCAAACAGGACTGAAAAGGGTTAAACATCTTTCTTGCAGAATCAACAAAATATGATGTAGTTTCCTTGGGCGTAGTCCTGTAGACACGTGTCTGATTTTTACTTGCGTAATTATTCAGTTGGTCTGAGTGGAGAAGTGGTTAGTGCACTGGTCTCTCATGGTGAAAGTGGAGAGTTCGAATACGGCCGGAGTCACCCCAGTCACCCAGCTGTAGAAATGGGTACCTGACTTCTTCTGGAGTTGTGGATGGAAAAGCGGCCAGGCATGATACTGACCATATCACCCTCTAGTGTGCTGACAGGTCAAGGAAAATATGGGCACTAACACCATATCCCTATGTGCTTCTAAGGCATGACAGGATTACCTTTACCTTTTTAATTATACATTTGTTAACACTGATAGCCCTGCGTGCACGCAATTGCCTGTGGTATGCCTCGTCTTGAAGGCAGACATTTCCTTATTCCAAAAACAAGTTTCCATTTCATAAACATGTCAGGTACCTAGTTTCATATCCAGGTTAAACAGAGTATGACAATGCTCTACATGAATTGCCAGACCACCAGGAACTGTACTACATCTGAGTTCACTCTTACGTATAAGTTGAAACAATTTCCGCATGCAGTGTGTAGACAGTTTAGCCCTTGTTGGGTTAGTAATTACACGTAGCGCAGTTAGTAAACTTCGATCCTTTTTAAGTACACGGTAATTCCCACCATGTTTCGCCCATAGTTCATGCATTCAATGGCCGCTGTTTCGCGTCATTTTCCAGGCCCGTTGCGATAATATTTTCATATTTTCGTTTTCCTTGGAGTTTCTCAGTGATCAAGCGGTTCAGATTTCGTATATTACCAGGGCCTGAAAGAAGGGAGAGTACTTGCAAACATAAAACAGACAGGGGAGACTATTTTATGAGACACTGGTAACCAACAAATGCTCTCAGTTGTAAAATTGATAAAAAATATATATAATCTATGTCTATATTATGTGCCATGGAAAACAACAAGGAAAAATAAACGAACATAAACCAAAATAGAAACAAACATAACACAGTGAAAACTACTTTCAGTTTCTTTTCTATAATTGACAAGAAGATTGGTGACAGCGCACGCTGGACGGTTTAGTAATAATTAATACGAAACCATAAAAAAAATACATCAGATTAAAATATAAAAACTCAGAATCTGACTATAATGTGTTAGAACAGGAAGAAAACAAAACAGATTTAAAAAATAAAACTTTCTATAGCTGAGTATAAAAATAAGAAAACATGCTAAAACAGGAAGAAAACATAAAAAAGAAAATATTATTTTCTGAACATGAGAAGTTTTAGGGATCATTTCTAAGGTATGTCTTCCCTTTTGGCTAAGATCAAAGTGGCTGAGGTCAAAGTGTCCTCTTAGCAGGTACCCTGATCAACATGCCCTTTGGTTAAACAAAAGCGTCGTTATTTTTTAACTAAACGAGATGCCCGAGGCCTGCCCTGCACATTGAATGCCGGGGGTATGGTCCACATCTCGTTACGGGTGGACCCGGTTTGCAGTACCACCGGGTCACGGCCTGTTGTTTTCGTTGTCTTAAAAAAAAAAAAAGTAATTGAAATCCAAAATAAAATCATGGCCAAATTAAAATCACACAAAAGGAAAAAAGATAAAAGATGAAAATGATTTTAAAAAAAAGAAAAGAAAGAAAGAAAATGATTCAAGATATTTAATACTGATTAGCTGTTCTGAACATGAAATCTTCTGTATATCCATGAAGTTTTAATCATGTAATTTACATGCTGACATACATACTACAGTCTTAGGAAAGACACAGTAACCACATATATTAATTATACTACAGTCTTATGAAAGACACAATAATCAAATGTATTTGATGTTAAATATACTACAGTCTTGGAAAAGACACAATAATCACATATATTTGATGTTAATTATACTAGTCTTAGAAAAGACACAATAATCACATATATTTGATGCTAATTATGAAAGCTAAAGTGAAATCAGAAAGTGTCTGGTACGGCTTGAGTAAAAAATTCAGCACAAAAAATCATATCTCCATTTTTGTTAAAGATAAATATGACAGAGAAATAATACTTGTAGTGTTGACTAATATGATAGAAATATAGGAAGCACTGAGACATATGACAGAAACTGAAGCACTGAGACATATGACAGAAATAGGAGCAGTGAATCATGTGACAGAAATAGAAGCACTGTGTACTGTGACAGAAATATAGGAGCACTAAGACAGATGACAGAAATATAGGAGTACTGAGTCATGTGACTACTACAAGAACTTAATATTGAAGAAGGCTGGCTAGTAAAGAGGATTAAACAGAGAAAACGTAAATATTTTAGACACATTAAACATCATGAGAGTTTAGAGAAGACAGTCTTGGAAGGGTGCATAATGGGAAAAAGAAAGAGAGGAAGACCAAGGCGAAGATGGCTGCAATTCATCATTGATGATCTGTGAATGGATGCATCAGCAGCAGGGAGTCTTGCTCACAACCAAGAGGCCTACAGGAAAGCTGTTAGGGAGGCAAAGTTCTGCAAGGGACATGCAAATGACTGACTGACTGAGTCATGTGACACAAATATAACAGCACTGGGTCATGTGACAGAAATACAGAAGCACTGAGACATGTGACAGAGAAACTTGTGTACCAACCAGTGACAGCCCTACAAAAGAACATAATGAAATAACAGTAAAATAAACATGAAAAATTAAATGACTCTCAAATAAACTGTATTGCCAATCACACTAAAATGAGTTGGAACACTATATACTAAAACAAGAATATGGACAGACAAAAATAAACGCATGCAGCAAAGGTCAAAGATTTGAACTGAGGTAAGGTAATAAAAAGACCAATATCTCAGTAAACTAGAACCACATTGACATAATAAAAATTTGAGATGAGAGAAGATAAAAGAACAACAGCTTGGTAAATTATGACACCGATATAATAAAAACCTGAAACTGATCTGTCCTCATAAATACAAGGGAGAAGGACATTAAGCCAAAAGTCATACAATAAGACAAAAGTCTGTTCATACAGACCAACAGATAAACAAAAGAAAATGGATCCCCACAGTTAATCCAAAGTTTCCCTTTTGAGTTCCATGTCTGAACAGTGTACACATCTCTAGGAATCTGGGCACTGTACACATCTCTAGGAATCTGGGCACTGTACACATCTCTAGGAATCTGGGCACTGGACACATCTCTAGGAATCTGAGCACTGTCCAGTAGGGATTTCCAAGCTGTCACGGTATCTGTCATACTGCCCCTCTATACATGTTGAAGACGGCAGTCTCTTACAACTTCCGCACAAAGCATCATAGTGCTGCTCTCCCTTGCATTCTTCTCTGATAGGTTTACCTGCAGTTAGTCATCCAATGCAGTCAACATTCATGTCAAAACTCACATATAAAATAAATGTAAAACATCAAGTTTGAAACAGCTTAATACTTCTAAAGACAATCACTGCTCTAAAACTGTGCAAAACCTGAACAAGATTTTACAACTAAATGTTGCTTACAATCTCAAAAACTGTACTACAAATTATTGTTACAATTGTTATAAAATACTGCACAATATTTCATTATTATATATTACAGCACACACATCCACCAATATATGATATAGTACAATAACCCTCCACTATAAAATACAATACAATAATCCACTATTATAAAATACAATAAAAGAATCTTATCTTATATCTTATATCCTTACCGTGCCGTTAAACGTCAAATAGGGCTCGCAAAGTAGTTCACCAATTTTTCCTGTCTTCGGCGAGTCTTTCAACCTCATCAAAGGATTTTATGCCTGTTAATTTGGCCTCTCTTAACAATGTCCTCTTCAGAGTTTCACGCGGTCTGCCTTTTTTTCTTCGGCCTGTTGTGTTCCACATGATAGCTTGTTTTGGGATTCTCTGATCATTTCTTCTCATCAAGTGACCAACATATGTCCATCTCCTTTTCCTGATCACCCATGAGACTGGTTGTTGTTCAGTCATCTGTCTTATCTCTGCATTGTTCTTGAATTCGTTCCACTTGATGCCGAGTATTTTCCTTAGACATTTGTTTTCAAAAGAGTCTAATTTCTTTTCTATTTCTTATAATAAAATTTCTTATAATAAAATTATAATAACATTTTTTATAATAAAATTTATATTTCTTATAATAAAATTCTTATAATAAAATTTCTTTTCTATTTCTTATAATAAAAGAATACACTACTATAAAATATAGTAAAAGAATCCTCCACTATGAAATACAATACAAGAATCCACTATTATAAAATATAGTACAAGAATCCACTATTATAGAATATAGTACAAGAATGAACTATTATAATACAAGAATCTAATGTCATAAAATACAGTACAATAATCCACTATTATAAAATATTATATAAGAATCCACATTTATATAACACATTAATATAATTAATTATTACAGAATACAGTACAATTATCCACAATTATAAAATATACTACAAGAGTCCACTATTATAGAATATAGTACAAAAATCCACTGTTGTAAAATAATAATAATACTTGAAGAATATAATGAAAAGCAAAAACCATTAATCCTGAACTTCACAGACTTTAAAAAGGCATTTGATAGCATACAAGAGATTCATTGTGGAGAATTTTAAGACTTTATGGAATACCATCTAAAATTGTCAACATCATTAAAGATCTCTACGATGAATATGTTTGTGCAGTCAACACAAAAGGAATGAGTGAATGGTTCCAGATTGAAACAGGCATGAAACAAAGATGTATACTATCTCTCTTGCTTTTTGGAATTGCCATAGACTTCATAATGAAAAAATGTTGCACAGGCGAAACGAGCATTGTTTGGGTACATGAGACCCAGCTGGAAGATCTTGATTATGCAGATGACATAACTCTTATCAGTGACAATGTGAAATCAATGCAAGAAAAAACAGATACCCTGTCTTCACTGGCTAGCAAAATAGGACTTGAAATTAACAAAAACAAAACAAAAATAATGAAACTTCCCATTAATCAAGAAGTAAAAATATATGTAGAAGGAACAGCTGTTGAAGAAGTATACTAATTTGCATACCTCAGCAAACTACACAGACCAGGATGGTAACACCAGAAAGGAAATTAGAATTAGAATTGCAAAAGCAGCATTGACCTTCAAGAATCTTGAGAACATACTGAATTCAAAAGTTATGTGCATAAAAACCAGGTTAAGATTATTCAATTCAAATGTAATATTAACCCTCATTTATGCATGTAAAAGCTGGAAAACAACTTAAGAAATAGACAAGAAATTAGACTTTTTTAAAAACAAATGCCTAAGGAAAATACTCGGCATCAAGTGGAGTGAATTCATGAACAAGGCAGAAATAAGACAGATGAGCAAATAACAACCTGTCTCATGGGTCATGAGAAAAAGGAGAAGGACATATGTCGGTCACATGATGAGAAGAAACAACCAGAGAATCCCAAAACAAGCTGTCAAATGAAACACAACAGGCTAAAGAAAAAGAAGCCGACCATGTGAAACTCTAAAGAGGACAATGTTAAGAGAAGCCAATTTAATAGACATAAAATCCCTTGATGAGGTTGAAAAGCTCGCCAAAAATAGGAAAACTTGGTGAACCACCATGCAAGCTATATGTAATATTTCATCGACACGTGGAGGATGTAAGATGTAAGATAAAATACAGCATTAGAATCCACTATAATAAAATATATAAAAGAATCCACTCTGTTCAAAAGATAATTTTAAACTAAAAAAAAACACTCAGTGAAAGATGTGGTGGCAGGTAACTTGAAATAATTCTTCCTGTCTCAAAAACTTGGCATATTTCCTTTTGTCTCATAAACTTGGTGCATAGTCTCCTTTCTCAGAAACTTAATCTGTTCTAAAATATAAACAAAAAAATAATCCACCACTATAATAGATGATTCACATTCAACTCCGTTAAAATGTGTACGTTTTATGATCCACTATTATAAAATATACTGCAATATTGAACATGGCTTGAGGTTGTTGAGGTTGAAAGACTCGCCGAAGACAGGACAAATTGGCGAACTACTTTGCGAGCCCTATGTGACGTCTAACGGCACGGGAAGGATATAAGATATAAGATAAGAATATTGAACAGGAATCCACCATCTAGTGATGATAAGAGAACAGCCCACCCTTCTTACCTTGGCAGCAAGTAATGTAATGCTTACATCCCCGTTTACATGAAGGATATTCCCCATCCTTTCGTCTGTGGCAAGTCTCCTCACATTCTGTAATATCATGTATTAAACTTTTATTATCAAAGACTGAAATGAGAACAAACTATGGAGTAACGAACTCTTTCAGAAAGATTTATTCGGTTACGTCCCCTGAACTTCTTGCTATCTCGGGGCCTAATGAATGGAACAGAAAATTATCGACAAGAACTTCAGATATGTATACAAAAAAAATTCTGCGTGCAGAAAGTGAAACCAAACCGCAGAAAGTAGTAAACGTGGTTATCAGAGAATGTGATGCTTAAGAAAAAGGATTAAAACTAAATGCCAGTAATAATGATTTTAATATGAAATGAAATGTTTAAAAATTGAAGTTTCCTTGCAGATGATGAAACACTGACATGGGCAGATAAATTCAGTTACCGTGGAAGAAAATTAAAGCTGATGGCATGTACACAACAGAAATCATACCAATAACAAGAAAAGCAAAACCAGTTTTATGACATGAATAAGACATGACGTTAATAAATAAGAGATTGTTTTAACAGCGAGACAAAGAGCCAATATAATTCTATATTAGTGAGAACTGGACAAGGTAAGATTAACTGGAATGGTAGAGATGCAGTGTCTCGGCCATTCTTGGACTTAAAAGTGTGGGATGGAATCTCATCTGTCACCTTCAGTTCATCCTGGTTTTCGACGGTGCTACAGAGTGCACGCACTGTGGTGAGATCCTCCTTCACATGAGAAGACAGTAGCATCATAGGTTCAATAATGATGACGTTTACAAGAGAACAAAAGAATACTTTGCCAATAAACAAGGATATGACAGAGAAGCTGAAATTCGACCCTATCCTCGTGGTGGTGGAGTCTATGAAGAAACCTTGCCTGAGCTGTGAGACTTTGAGCAAGCCATGAGTCAGCTGTGAGACTTTAAACAAGTCAAGAGTCAGCTGTGAGACTTTGAACAAGTCAAGAGTCAGCTGTGAGACTTTGAACAAGTCAAGAGTCAGCTGTGAGACTTTGAACAAGTCATGAGTCAGCTGTGAGACTTCGAACAAGTCATGAGTCAGCTGTGAGACTTTGCGCAAGTCATGAGTCAGCTGTGAGACTTTAAACAAGTCAAGAGTCAGCTGTGAGACTTTGAACAAGCCATGAGTCAGCTGTGAGACTTTGAACAAGTCATGAGTCAGCTGTGAAACTTTAAACAAGTCAAGAGTCAGCTGTGAGACTTTGAACAAGCCATGAGTCAGCTGTGAGACTTTGAACAAGTCATGAGTCAGCTGTGAGACTTTAAACAAGTCAAGAGTCAGCTGTGAGACTTTGAACAAACCATGAGTCAGCTGTGAGACTTTGAACAAGTCATGAGTCAGCTGTGAGACTTTGAACAAGTCATGAGTCAGCTGTGAGACTTTGAACAAGTCATGAGTCAGCTGTGAGACTTTGAACAAGCCATGAGTCAGCTGTGAGACTTTGAACAAGCCATGAGTCAGCTGTGAGACTTTGAACAAGCCATGAGTCAGCTGTGAGACTTTTAGCAAGCAAGAAAGACTAAATTCCCATTGCTCACAGTCTTCCCAGGGCTTCAAGACTCTCAAAATTTTCACTGCATAAAATACAAGCTCATTTTTCCAGAGTTCAACAGCTCCACTTGGCCGAGTCTACAAAAGGGAACCACAGGGAAGCCACTGCGGTGGTCCAATTATCATAGAGAAAACTAGCACTGAATTTCATTGTTATGTTTTCGAACTTATAGGCAGTCAGGTCTCGATGGCCAATGTTAGAGTAGATGAAACTCTATGAAATGTTTGAAGAAATATAGTAGATGAAATGTAGCAGATGAAATTCTATTAAATGTTTCTTGCCTGGATATTTCATTAGTGAAAAAAAAAGAATATTTTGATGTGTCACCATTTTCTCCTCACACAAGCTGAGAACCAAAATACAGCTCCATATATGTTGAAGTGCTATCATCACATAACATGGGACACATCTGCTCCAATCTTCTCCAGTGTAGAAGTCCAAACATAGCCCCGTTCACGTACTTACGACCACTTGGGAGAGCCCTGAAGAATGTTAATCAGTGGTCCGAGACATGTCAGAATATACCGTCTTCAGCCTGATGACGTATGTGTTATCCATTCTGCTATTTTTAAATGAAATTGTATTCCAAGAAAAAGTGAATATCTTTATTTATTTTTAAAGGGTAAAGAATTGGGCACGCAGGCCCGTCTTGCATTCTGCCCTTCATCACTCCATCTTTCATTCTTCCCACACACATTGATTTAGTACAAAAATACAAATTAAATTAGGAAAAACATATCAAAAGAGTGTAAGATTTAACTACTATATTCAAAGTAAAAGAGAAGAAGTAATTAACCTAATAAAATAGCACTCACGCACAAATACACACGCAGACATATACATAAACAAAAATACATTGTAAATACAGATCTTCTAACATATGTTTTTTTTTAATAAACATTAAAATAATTTATACAATATCTAACAAGTTGCTTTTCTAACTATGTCATTGAAGTACTTGATGCTTTACGAGCCATGTGTTGAGAGAGTGCTGGTTATTTTATGGAGGCATATAATTACAAGCAAGTAAATAATGAAACAGGTTTGAGTTAAAAGATGAAGTATTACCAATGGATTTTAAATTGTAGGGGAGTGACCTAATATTAGTAGGCAAAATTCCATGTATCAATGGCAATTTAGTTATGCTGCAAGTTTTTTTTTCTTTGAAAGGTTTGTTTAACTTAATTCTCCAAACGTTATTTAATCTACTTCTTGCTGCAAATCCCTGCCTTACATTCACATTTACTCTTTCGTTACTGGCTGTGCTAGCAGATGTGAATGGCCATTCTTCTCTATTCTGCACGTTCCTTGTTGTATGCATATATAAATGTCTATGCTAGTGAGGCAGAATGCTTCCACTAACCGTCACAGCTGTCTCCGCAATATTGGTTTTCAGTTTCACTATGTGGGTAGCAAATATGGCGGCCCGCATAGAAATCAGTGTCCCTATAGCTGGAAGTTTTGTGTCGTGTCCTTGACCTCACTCTGGAGGTCTTACATTCACAGCCACTCCAGGGGCCCCATGGCTCCCATACACCTGGATCTGGAAAACATGGGTAATTTAGGCCCTTGGCTCACCTTGTATAACATGGTACAAACCTCCATCTAATATGCTACAAACCTCCATTTAACATGCTCCAAACCTCCATCTAACATACAATGCTACAAACCTCCGCCTAACATGCTACATACAAATCCTCATTTAACATGCTACAAATCCCATCTAACATGCTATAAACCCCCTCTAACATGCTACAAACCCCCATCTAACATGCTACAGATGTCCACTTTGCTACAAACCCCCATCTAACATGCTACAAACCCCCATCTAACATGCTACAAACCACCATCTAACATGCTACAAACCCCCTCTAACATGCTACAAACCCCCATCTAACATGCTACAAACCCCCATCTAACATGCTACAGATGTCCATTTAACATGCTACAAACCCCCATCTAACCTGCCACAAACCCCATCTAACATGCTACAAACCCCCATCTAACATGCTATAAACCCCCATCTAACATGCTACAGATGTCCACTTAACATGCTACAAACCCCTATCTAACATGCTACAAACCCCCATCTAACATGCTACAGATGTCCACTTAACAAACCCCCGTATAACATGCTACAGATGTCCACTTAACATGCTATAAACCCCCATCTAACCTGCCACAATCCCCCATCTAACTTGCTACAAACCCCTATCTAAAATGCTACAGATGTCCACTTAACATGCTACAAACCCCCATCTAACATGCTACAAACCCACATCTAACATGTTACAAACCACCATCTAACATGCTACAGATGTCCACTTAACATGCTACAAACCACCATCTAACATGCTACAAACCCCCATCTAACATGCTACAGATGTCCACTTAACATGCTACAGATGTCCACTTAACATGCTACAAACCCCATCTTACATGCTACAAACCCCCATCTTACATGCTACAAACCCCCATCTTACATGCTACAAACCCCCATCTAACCAACTACAGACTCCCATCTTACATGCTACAAGCCACCATCTAACATGCTACAAACCCCCATCTAACATGCTACAAACCCCCATCTAACCTACTACAGACCCCCATCTTACATGCTACAAACCCCCATCTAACATGCTACAAACCCCCATTTAACATGCTACAAACCCCCATCTAACATGCTACAAACCACCATCTAACATGCTACAAACCCCCGTCTAACATGCTACAAACCGCCATCTAACATGCTACAAACCCCCATCTAACAACCTACAAACCTCCATCTAACATGCTACCACATAACCACTGGCCTCATGTTTTACATCGTTTTACATCCTTTCACACATAAATGCTACCACAATATGAGCGTAGGCTGTATACATTTTACCTTCTCAGCATCATTTTGGTATTCTTAGTTAAGACTCTCTATCTCTGTCTCTCTGTCTCTGTCTCACTTTCTCTCTCTCTCTCTCTCTCTCTCTCTCTCTCTCTCTCTCTCTCTCATGTGAAACTGAATAGTTGTATGAAATCTGCCTTTCTTTATATGAAATAGAAGCTGAAACTCTTGACAACTCCTGCTTAGTGCAAGTCAAAATGATGACTCTACACTATAAGATAGATCACAGAACTTCTGCAAACTTTAAACCGTAGGACTCTAGCACAAAATATCTACAAACTTTATACGGCACAACATCTACAAACTTCGGATCCTGACGTGCGACAGAAACAAACCCACACACTTCATACCGCAAGGTGGGCGTGTTGTTGGGTCAGGCACCAGGCAAGGGTCTGTTTCTCTGGCGGTGCCAGTACAAGGCACATCCAGGCAGTCAGGGTCAGGGTTAAAGCAAGACCTGGTGCGAGAACGTGTGCTGTGTCCATTTCTGTGCTCACACTCTCCCCACTGGCCCCAAGGTGACCACTCGGACTGCCCTGCCATGAAAAGAAAAATTAAAAGTTTCGAACTTAGAGCAGCACAACTTGACGGCCATGTAGAAAACAGACATTACAAATATAGACAGACACCCTCGCTGCTGATAGACATCTGTGAAGCGTATGGACACATCACAGTCACAACATGTACAGACATTCACTATACAAGCATAAATAGCAAAGACAGACATTCACTATTCAAACACAAACAGCACAGACAGACATCGCTTTACAAACACAAACAGCACAGACAGACTTCGCTTTACAAACACAAACAGCAAAGACACATTCACTAATACAAGCACAAATGGCAAAGACAGAAATATCCACAAAAGATATCAGTGAAACGATTAAACCTGCATAGAGCGAAGTTTACGTAACCCGTCACAACGAAGACATTAAAGAGTCAGACACTCACAGCACAGATACGTATAACACAGAAAGAAACTACAAAGCAGGTAACAGAAGCAAATATTCACAATACCAATACTTCTGCTTCTTAAGCGTTCGCCCTCGAAAATGCAACGGTTGAGAGGTATCACAGTTTGCAGCTGGTGTGTGATATCTGCACCTTTCTGTCAGATATATCCCACTTAGGCACTGCCTATTTTTAAGACCAGCTTTGCTTTCCAATTCCAGTCCTTGTTCTCTGCCAGACTACTGTCCGTTACCAGGAAAAGGTAGCAAAATATCAGGCATCGTTCTCTAATCCAGAAGTAAGCTGTCAGCTTAACGTGCCACTATCTCTTTCAGCTTTCTCTGTCTTTTCTAATGAACATTCAGTTTGAATTTTAAAACAACTTCACCAGCACAGAGTGAAATTCTGTTGAGTATTCTGTTGCAGAGATTGGAGTGCGTGTGTGAAACTTTGGCCATGCTACACCAGGTCACTTTTGCATTATGGACCATGTCTGAACGGCCTGTCAATGTCAGTCTTCCATCAGGGGTGAGACACCTGCAAGATATTTGCTGCCGACAGTGAAGAACATTCACTTTTAGCATCCTTCTACAAAGAGCTGGAGAAACTAAATGTCGATGATTACTACCACACAGAGCTGGAGATCAGTGTTAAACTAAATGTCGATGATTATTACCACACAGAGCTGGAGATCAGTGTTAAACTAAATGTCGATGATTATTACCACACAGAGCTGGAGATCAGTGTTAAACTAAATGTCGATGATTATTACCACACAGAGCTGGAGATCAGTGTTAAACTAAATGTCGATGATTATTACCACACAGAGCTGGAGATCAGTGTTAAACTAAATGTCGATGATTATTACCACACAGAGCTGGAGTTGATGTGTCAGCTCTGAAACTAGGACTAGTAAATCAATCCCAACCAAGACCCACTCCTGCAGAGCTTCCAGAGCAGACTTGTGTCACAACAGCCAGGAGAATGAGATGGAGATTCAAAAAGTCCTCCGCCTCCCCCCACCCCCATTCTTTTTCTTCGTAGTAAAGATTATTAAGAAGTATGGCACTGTAGCTCGCTTAAGAGCATCGCCCCGTTGTCTTTGGTACATACCAGGAGAGGAAGAAAATCAAGGCAAATTTTCTGTCAGTGTCCCCCATGGTTACTATCACAGTTATCGGGACAAAAAGAACAGAGAATTCGATCTTCCAGTGTTAAACGTCCCAACAACAGGGCACTGTCAGGAACATTTTTGACAAGTCCAGATAGGATCTCAGAATATTTTGTCTCAAAGAGCTATTGAAGAAAGTCATGTTATCTGAATAAATGTCTTTTGTATGATGTAAACTGAGGTGAGATGAATGTGATAATGATTGAGGTAAAACTGACACTAGTCGAGGGAGGTTACGGTGAATTCTTACACGAAACTAGGTTATTTTCGCTCCAAGTGGACTTCGAAAGATACATGGTGTTTTTTTTTTCTTTGTGTGTTCGTCCATTGTTTGGCTGTTGTAGATGAAGGCATTTTTGCTGAAATATTGGTTTCTTCTTGTTTGTTCTTCATTACTTTTTGCTCTTCTTGATGTCTTTTATCATCGTTTATCATCATTTATTCTTCTTTTCACTTTATTTTAAAACTACAACAGTGTTTCCCAAACTTTGAATCACAAGAGAGTAAGAAGTGTGCTTCCAAATTTTGTTACAAAAAATATTTCCATGCTACATACAGCTCTTTTAAAGCTTATTGATGCAAGAATATTGTCTGAAAGCTTTCAACATCTTAATATTTACAGTATATAAAACGAAATAAGAGTGTTTTTGTCTAATATTCCTCCATGAATAAGAAAGCTCGGTACCACCAAGCCACATTTTACACTGTAAATTAGGAACTTGTATGTTGAAGTTTAAAATATCTCTCAGATGTTTCATTTGTCATTTCTTGTTACAAAATTTGTGTAATAGAATCTCAGTATAGTCAGTGCAGTGTAGGTTATAAAATAGTATAAATTTATGACTCCTTACACGATGTTCAAGCATTAAAAATTACGAAGAAGTGTGTCGCATCAGAAACTTGGCAAGCGAGGCTTCTGAGAGAACTTAGTGACCTGATCAAAACTATTTTCAGGCTGTAACGGTATAGTAGTATAAGTTTTAATATCTCGGATCAATACTAACAAATAATGGAGATACAATGAGGGAAATTAAAATGAGGACATCTATCGCTCTTCAGAAAGTAAAACAACTAAAGAATCTGTAGAGAGGAACAAACAGAACTACAAAAATAAGATTTTTAAGGGCATGCATCTTTCCCATCGCAACATATGCCTGTGAGACCTGGACACTTAACAAAACAGCTGAGAAACACATAAATGCATTTGAATGTGAATGCTACAGAAGATGTCTTCAAATATCGTGGACACAAAAAAAGAACAAATATATCCATACTACAAGAGCTTAATATTGAAGAAGGTTGACTAGTAAAGAGGATTAAACAGAGAAAACTTAAATATTCTGGACATGTTAAACGTCATGGTAATTTAGAGAAGACCGTCTGTGGAAGGGTATATAATTGGAAAAAGAAACAGAGGAAGGCCAATGCAAAGATGACTGCAAGACATCGTTGATGATCTGCAAATGGATGCATCAGCAGCAGGGCATATTGCTCACAACCGAGAGGCCTACAGGAGAGCTGTTTGGGAGGCAAAGTTCCGCAAGGGACATGCAAATAAATGAGTATATATACTGCCAACCTCGGGAACTTCTTTATCTTCTGGCCGTGCATGTGTGTGGCCGTGCATGTGTGTGGGCATGCATGTGTGTGGCCGTGTATGTGTGTGGCCGTGCATGTGTGTGGCCGTGCATGTATGTGGGCGTGCATGTGTGTGGGCGTGCATGTGTGTGGGCGTGCATGTGTGTGGGCGTGCATGTGTGTGGCCGTGCATGTGTGTGGGCGTGCATGTGTGTGGCCGTGCATGTGTGTGGGCGTGCATGTGTGTGGCCCTGTATGTGTGTGGCCGTGCATGTGTGTGGCCGTGTATGTGTGTGGCCGTGTATGTGTGTGGCCGTGCATGTGTGTGGCCGTACATGTGTGTGGCCGTGTAGGTGTGTGGGCGTGTACCAAAACGTGAGGAAAAAAGGAAGGTACACAATTTGGCGTGGCTCGTTGGAGGTGGGGGGGGGGGGGGAAGAGTTCGAAAAATGATGTGATGGACGGCCAGGGAGACCGGACGGGTCTGTGTTCGGGGATAGTCATCCTTCATTAAAGTGTGGATGTACGAGGGGTGATTGATAATTTCTCGGCATAAGTTACAACGGATTATTTGTGGACAACTTTTGGGGTTATTTTTCAACATAGTTCTCTCGTAAGTTTATGCACTTAGTCCAGCGATCCTGGAGCATATGGATCCCTTCTTTGTAAAAAATCAACATCTTATGCCAGTAGAAAGTGGTCTACAGCATGAACGACGTCATCATATGATGCAAATTTGCGACCACTGAGCTCCTTTTTTGAGTTTGGTAAACAGGTAATAGTCCGAAGGGGCCAAATCTGAGGAATAAGGAGGATGTTCAAGAAACTGGAAGCCGCATTCATGAATGGCAGCAATTGCCAACACCGACTTGTGAACTGGAGCACTGTCTTGATGAAAGATGACTCCTCTCGTCAATTTCCCTCCAAGCTTTTCCTTCAGTTTGACCCGCAGTTGCTTAACAATATTAGTGTAATAGGTTCCGGTGACCGTTCTGCCATTTTGAAGATAGTCTACAAATAGCACACCTTCTCAATCCATAGTCTACCAACAGCACACCTTCTCAATCCATAGTCTACCAATAGCACACCTTCTCAATCCATAGTCTACCAAAAGCACACCTTCTCAATCCCAAAAGATGGAAGCCATTACTTTGCCTGCAGACAGAACCACCCTTGCTATCTTTGGAGGTGAGGATCCATGAGGTTTCCACTGCTTTGACTGTTCTTTGGTTTCTGGTTGAAAATGATGAACCCAAGTCTCATCCATAGTCACAAATTGCTGAAGAAACTTTTCAGGATCTGGAGAAAAATGGTCAAGATTGTTTATTGACATGTTGAGACGCTGTCGTTTGTGATCAGCTCCAAGAAGTTTCCGGACCCATCGAGCAGAGACCTTTGTCATTTGAAGATCATTGTGAATAATGCCATGAACACGTTCATGGTTGATGCCCAACTCAGTAGCAATGTACTGCACAGTTAGTCGTCGATCCTCCATTATCGTGTCATGGATTCTGCCTGTGGTTTCATCGGTGGTTACCGTTCTTGGTCTTCCTGGACAGGGATCATCTTCCAGATTCTCATTTCAATGTTTGAAATGAGCTGTCCATTTCTTCACTGTGCTGTAAGAAGGGGCACTCTCCCCTAGAATTTCTACCATATCCTCATGGATCTCCTTCGATGATGAACCCTTGATGCAGAGGTAGCGAATGACTGCTCGATGAGAAATGTTATCCATTTTCTCAATTTCTGCCACTTCAGTAGCCTGTAAAAAAAAATTGCAGTTAAGTTCTTGAAACTTGGTGTTTAATATTACATTAACCTGATCTACAAATGGCATTTCAAGTATTTGTGCCTTATGCCGAGAACTTATCAATTACCCCTCGTAATTTGGTTAAGTCGTCCACGATATTGGTGTGTATGTTGGTGATAGGTCCTTCCCGAATCAGACAGACGTAGGCTCCTGTACGATTCAAAGTGAAGATCTAGTTCTGCTGTAGAATAAGATACTGGCCCCATCACTAGAATGCCAGTGTTGTGTATCCTTACGCTCAGTTATAGCTCAGTGGGTGAAATGTCGAAAAGTCTGACCTGGTGATATTCATACTGTGAGACGTTAATGGACTTTCATCTTTCCTGTTTTCATCTACAACCTTCACACATTAAAGATGTTTATGTGTTATGTAAACACCAGACTTGGTTGATTGTGTGACATAACACGTGATGTCCTACAAAAAAACGTACATAGAGCCTGTGGAATGTCTGAATACTGTATTCAGGACTGCTACGAGGCGCCCACAAGACTGCCTACCATATTCCACATATTACCTCAGTGGTCGTCGTGTCCTTCTTTAACAGGTTCTCTGATCTTCTCTTCACCCTTTCACTCAATTCGTGTCCTTCTTTAACTGGTTCTCTGAGCTTCCCTTCACCCTTTCACTCAATTCGTGTCCTTCTTTAACTGGTTCTCTGAGCTTCCCTTCACCCTTTCATTCCCTTAGTGTCCTTCTTTAACTGGTTCTCTGGGCTTCCCTTCACCCTTTCATTCCCCTCGTGTCCTTCTTTAACAGGTTCTCTGAGCTTCCCTTCACCCTTTCACTCAATTCGTGTCCTTCTTTAACTGGTTCTCTGAGCTTCCCTTTTCATTCCCCTCGTGTCCTTCTTTAACTGGTTCTCTGAGCTTCCCTTCACCCTTTCATTCCCCTCGTGTCCTTCTTTAACTGGTTCTCTGGGCTTCCCTTCACCCTTTCATTCCCCTCGTGTCCTCCTTTAACTGGTTCTCTGGGCTTCCCTTCACCCTTTCATTCCCCTCGTGGCCTTCTTTAACTGGTTCTCTGGGCTTCCCTTCACCCTTTCATTCCCCTGATCCTGAGGATCGAAGAACGCGATCTTCTCTCTCTCTGGGGCTGTTGCCAAGTGTGCCACAATTTGAAAAAAGTTTTAGAACCACTAAATTACCCCCAAATTTTTTTCTTGGGTCTAATCCATTATTACAATGATGATGATGATGATGATGATGATGATGATGACTCACTGCAACAGTTCTGAACTTCTTGCGAATCTCCTCTACACTGAAGCACTCTGCAATATGGCGGATTGTTGGTATGACGACAAACACGACGTCGGCGTCTCTGTGGCGTGGGCGAGCCATAATCACAGGTCGTCCATTCTGTCCAGGTCGACCATACTGGGTAATCTGTCACGTGATAGCAGGTCAGGTGTCAGAAATATACAGGAATTTATACATCTGATGATAGACTGCAAGGTAGCTGTGACATTTCAACTGATGAAACAACAAAATTTATTACATTTCACTTGGTGAAGGGGCGATACTTACAGCCTGGATTTAGGCACAGTTTGAACAAGCTACACCTTTGGGCCTCACAGCCTGCAGGGCCTTCGTGTATCATTTTTTTTAAACAAGTGAAGCTTCAAGATCTAGGCCTGAGGCCATCACTAAAGTCTAAGTCCAGTATACTTAATAGTATATGTTTCACAAAGTAACAATACTTCACATTTCACTTGATGAAGTAAGAATTCTTATCATAATTCACTTGATGAAGTAACAAATCTTATTATAATTCACTTGATGAAGTAACAATTCTTATCATAATTCACTTGATGAAGTAACAATTCTTAACATATTTCACTTGATGAAGTAACAATTCTTAACATATTTCACTTGATGAAGTAACAATTCTTATCATAATTCACTTGATGAAGTAACAAATCTTATCATAATTCACTTGATGAAGTAACAATTCTTATCATAATTCACTTGATGAAGTAACAATTCTTAACATATTTCACTTGATGAAGTAACAATTCTTAACATGTTTCACTTGATGAAGTAACAATTCTTATCATATTCCACTTGATGAAGTAACAACTCTTATCATATTTCACTTGATGAAGTAACAACTCTTATCATATTCCACTTGATGAAGTAACAACTCTTATCATATTCCACTTGATGATGTAACAACTCTTATCATATTTCACTTGATGAAGTAACAATTCTTATCATATTTCACTTGATGAAGTAACAATTCTTATCATATTCCACTTGATGAAGTAACAACTCTTATCATATTCCACTTGATGAAGTAACAATTCTTATCATATTCCACTTTGTTTCACGTCTTTTTTTTTTCATTGTGCACATGGTCAGGTTTAGCTATATCCGTTTCTTCATCTATCCATCCGTTTTCGTTATTTTCGTCACCTTATTCTTTCGTTTCATCTTTTCCATTAAGCATTTCTTATGTTCTTCGCCATATTATTATACCGTGAAGAATGTTGCAAGATGGTGAAAAATTATCTCCCCTTTCACAGTTTAAATAGTGGAAGTCATCTAGGCCCATGGGCGATTCACTGGGTGGAGCCCAACTTCTCTGTGTGCGTGCGTGCGTGCGTGCGTGCGTGCGTGCGTGCGTGCGTGCGTGCGTGCGTGCGTGTGTGTGTGTGATTTTTTTTTTTTTTGGGGGGGGGGTCTGTCGTTCTTTCTTATCTTTTTTTCTTTGACTTTGTTTTGCTTTGTTTTCACTACTTCTATTTTATTTTAACATTCGTTTAAATGAAATATAAAAATGAGACAAAATGAACAGAAAGTATGACAAAATATAAATCACGTGAGGTAGTGGGTCACACTAACCGCAGTCACAGTCTTCCTCCCTCTCATCAGAACCGTCGCCGTCGCATGTCAGGTGACGACATCTTGGGTCCCACACTGAGGGGTTTACGCAGCTTCTTCTGGAGAACCGCCTCGGTCTCCTCTGGGTGAAGTCGCACTCGCTCCAGGTGGCCCAGCTACCCCAGGTGGGTGGGTCTGACACGAGGAGAAACAACGGTACAGTACAGCAGAGCCTTGCCTGGCTGTAAGTAGCAGAACCTAGCCTGCCTGTAAGTAGCAGAACCTAGTTTGGCTGTAAGTAGCAGAACCTAGTTTGGCTGTAAGTAGCAGAACCTAGTTTGGCTGTAAGTAGCAGAACCTAGGCTGGCTGTAAGTAGCAGAACCTAGGCTGGCTGTAAGTAGCAGAACCTAGTTTGGCTGTAAGTAGCAGAACCTAGGCTGGCTGTAAGTAGCAGAACCTAGTTTGGCTGTAAGTAGCAGAACCTAGCCTGGCTGTAAGTAGCAGAACATAGTTTGGCTGTAAGTAGCAGAACCTAGGCTGGCTGTAAGTAGCAGAACCTAGTTTGGCTGTAAGTAGCAGAACCTAGCCTGGCTGTAAGTAGCAATCTTTTGCTATTGATTAAGAAAGACTGTCTTACAACCAGTTCTTCCAATAACGACGTCTTGTTGTACATGATTCAGTGGTAAAATCCTTAGCGCTATCGTGCCATCGAGACGCTTTCAGGCATAAGGCTCATATTTTTCTTCATCTATAGGCATACTAGATCGTGATGTGGTCAGCAACACGCTAGACACACTAGATCGTGATGTGGCCAGCAACACGCCAGACACACTAGATGGTTATGTGGTCAGCAACACGCCAGACACACTAGATCGTGATGTGGCCAGCAACACGCCAGACACACTAGATGGTTATGTGGTCAGCAACACGCCAGACACACTAGATCGTGATGTGGTCAGCAACACGCCAGACACACTAGAACGTGATGTGGTCAGCAACACGCCAGACACACTAGAACGTGATGTGGTCAGCAACACGCCAGACACACTAGAACGTGATGTGGTCAGCAACACGCCAGACACACTAGATGGTTATGTGGTCAGCAACACGCTCGGCACACTAGAACGTGATGTGGTCAGCAACAGGCACTGTGGCCTTTACTTTCCCTGCGCCAAAAGGAGCAATGTACCCATGTCTACAGCCGGGTGTGGCTGGGGCCTCTGTGGCAGGACTTGGACCGCATGCTTCTGTGTGAGACACGAGAGCACCAACCACAAGGCCACCCAGAACCGGAAAGACATGGGGACAGACCTTTAAGACAGAACTTCAAAGTGCCAGAAAGACAAGGTGGAAAATAGAAAAGAAGGCTCAGGATCAGGTGGACTGGAAAGCTTTATTTTTCTGTCATATACGACAAGACTTGCTCACAACCGAGAGGCCTACAGGAGTTCTGTTTTTGGAGGCAAAGTTCCGCAAGGGACATGCAAATGAATGAATGAATGAATGAATACGACAAGAGCTCATGATGGATGTGATCATGAGAGCCATACTCTAACGACTTACCACAGGGAGGGCATGCCCCCCTACAACTTTCTTCTTCTTCGCTCTCGCGCCTTCGATCGTTACAACCCCCAACCCGACAGGTAGGACTTCTCCAGTTTATAGGGTTGGGTTGGCAGGAACGAATCCTCCTCCTTCTCCCTGTGCCTGCAGTAACTGAGCACTCGCCCCACGGGCCCCATGGCGTCCACTCCGGGGGTTCTGTCAGAGTTTTTACAAAAATAATTCATGAGTAGGAGATGAGACATTACTGAAATGTTTGAGGAGTTATTCATGAGTAGGAGATGAGACATTATTGAAATGTTTGAGGAGTTATTCATGAGTAGGAGATGAGACATTACTGAAATGTTTGAGGAGTCATTCATGAGTAGGAGATGAGACATTACTGAAATGTTTGAGGAGTTATTCATGAGTAGGAGATGAGACATTACTGAAATGTTTGAGGAGTTATTCATGAGTAGGAGATGAGACATTACTGAAATGTTTGAGGAGTTATTCATGAGTAGGAGATGAGACATTACTGAAATGTTTGAGGAGTTATTCATGAGTAGGAGATGAGACATTACTGAAATGTTGAGGAGTTATTCATGAGTAGGAGATGAGACATTACTGAAATGTTTGAGGAGTTATTCATGAGTAGGAGATGAGACATTACTGAAATGTTTGAGGAGTTATTCATGAGTAGGAGATGAGACATTACTGAAATGTTTGAGGAGTTATTCATGAGTAGGAGATGAGACATTACTGAAATGTTTGAGGAGTTATTCATGAGTAGGAGATGAGACATTACTGAAATGTTTGAGGAGTTATTCATGAGTAGGAGATGAGACATTACTGAAATGTTTGAGGAGTTATTCATGAGTAGGAGATGAGACATTACTGAAATGTTTGAGGAGTTATTCATGAGTAGGAGATGAGACATTATTGAAATGTTTGAGGAGTCATTCATTATTTAATATTCATAATTAGAGAAGAAGTTATTCATTATTTAATATTCATGATTAGAGAAGACGTTATTCATTATTTAATATTCATGACTAGACAAGAAGTTATTCATTATTTAATATTCATGACTAGACAAGAAGTTATTCATTATTTAATATTCATGATTAGACAAGAAGTTATTCATTATTTAATATTCATGATTAGACGCAAAATTATTCATTATTTAACATTCATGATTATACATGAAATTATTCATTATTTAATATTCATGATTAGACTAGAAACTACTGAACTAGCCCAGAAATAACTGAATGGACTATTCCAGTTTGGTCTTTCATTATTTCACAGAACTGCTCAAGATATACAATCATTATGAAATATTCATGAACAGACAAGATATAATTTCATTATGAAATATTCACGAACAGACAAGATACTTGAGAACTGGTGGGAAGATATGGACAGCCGCAAAGAGGGCCCGAGCCGGCGCTTGATTCAGGGGCCAGAGGGTCGCCTGTTTTATTTTAGAGGGTGGGGGGGGGGGGTAAGGACATGTAGAGTATGAAAACTAAATAGCTAGTAAAAGATGTAAACATCTTCGGGGATTAGTTTCCCTCTGGCTTATAAAACTCTTCTGGAAGTCCAGATTAAAGAAATGAATTCCACAGTTCCATGCTTCGAGTGTTGATTATAGGCGTTGCTGGCGTTTTGTTTTTTTTGTCCGTGCCATCTTGTTAGTCCGTCTAGCATCTTCTCTCTCTGTCTACCTCGACTCCTTTGCTTGTGTTCTAGCTTGCCTCGCCGTAGAATGTATCCTAAGAATCTGAATTGTCTTTTTTCTGACTTTTGTTGTTTGTCTCGTCTCTCCAGCCTCTCTCAGAACCTCCATGTTTGATTTCTTCGCTGTCCATGGTATTCGTGGCATTCTTCCAAGGAACCACATTTCAGTGGCTTCCAGTTGTCGTTGTACTTCATTACTGACTGACCATGCTTCAAAGGCTCAAAGGTTCAAAGTCAGACTCCTACGTCAATGCATTCAGGACAGTCCCATATATGCTGTGACTTACCTAAGATCAATGCTGCCTATTGTGATTTTTGTATCTTGTTTACAGTCCGTGACTTACTTCTTCACAGTAAGAAGACTCCGTAAAACATTTTACAATACCTTTTCTGATGTTCAGTTCAAAGTTCAAAATTCATAATCCGGTTTCACTGCATTCATATGGTCCTCCGCATGCCGCAGCATACATCTAAGATTATGTTTGCTAATAGTTCCCATCAAAAGTTGGTTCTTTACTATGCGTCTTCTGCCACACATTCACATTTCCTACCAGCACCATTAACTTGTCTCAGCTTCAGCAATCGCTTCACAAATACATTGTTTTTCTATTTCCGCTCTTCAATTTCCCAGTCTACGGCTTTAGCAATGTCACTCTTATCCATTCTCAGCCTGCCATTTATCCATTCTCAGCCTGAAATTTTTACATTCTCAGCATCCCATTTATAATTCTCAGCCTGACATTTATCCATTCTCAGCCTGCCATTTATCCATTCTCAGCCTGACATTTATACATTCTCAGCCTGTCATTTACACATTCTCAGCCTGCCATTTATCCATTCTCAGCCTGAAATTTATACATTCTCAGCCTGAAATTTATTACATTCAAAGCCTGTCATTTATTACATTCTCAGCCTGCCATTTATACATTCTTAGCCTGCCATTTATACATTCTCAGCCTGTCATTTATCCATTCTCAACCTGCCATTTATCCATTCTCAGCTGCCATTTATACATTCTCAGCCTGCCATTTATCCATTCTCAACCTGCCATTTATCCATTCTCAGCTGCCATTTATACATTCTCAGCCTGCCATTTATCCATTCTCAGCCTGCCATTTATACATTCTCAGCCTGCCATTTATACATTCTCAGTATCCCATTTATACATTCTCAACCTGCCATTTATACATTCTCAGCTGCCATTTATACATTCTCAGCCTGCCATTTATCCATTCTCAGTCTGCCATTTATACATTCTCAGCCTGCCATTTATACATTCTCAGCCTGCCATTTATACATTCTCAGCCTGCCATTTATACATTCTCAGCCTGACCATGCCTTGGGTCCGTAAGATAAAATTGTCTGGATGCAGCACTGGAGAATTATTTATTAAAGGGATAAAGATAAGTAAATTGTTCTGTTGTAAATCATTCATATTCGGAAATGTGTGGTGGGAAGAACTATTCGGAGATGTGTGCTGGGAAGAACTATTCGGAGATGTGTGTGGGAAGAACAGAGTATCAGTTTGTTCTTGGTTTGTGAATCGGCCGATGAGACAGAAATTTTGGGGGTCATGGAATACGCTAAATATTTTCCACACTAAAACTTAAAATTTAAATCTTCGTTTTCAATTCTGGAGAACAGGTATACCCCATATAGCGTCCATTGAGGATCCCATATACGTCATTGGAGCAATAATTTTATAAAGTAGTATAAAAATCCTGATCGGAAAACGGGACGTAGCGGACCTAACAGAACGTAGCCAACTAAACAGCTTCTGGCGCGGAACACGTGCATATAACGTCTCGTGTAAACAAAACTTTTGTGTTGCCAAGCGTTTTATAATAATACAGGACATATATAACCTATTATATATATATATATATATATATATATATATATATATATATATATATATATATCTTGATAGTCGTTATGAGTACAACAGCAGCACAGTCACGAAAAATAAATGCAAAACATTACAAATGTGACAACAAACTCACTACAGCAAGGATCCAATTTGCAGAAAATCCTCTCTATATGGTCGCCGTAGCATGTATCGTCTATACACGTCCCTTGATTACATTCTCTAGTCCTGTATAAAAGCTCAGATATCAAAGATGCTGTTGCTGTTAAATGTGAGAATGATAAGAACGGCGATGACGTGGCAATTAGCAAACGAATTCTACAGTACTTGAAATAACTGGAACCAAGCTTAGAACGGTTGAAGGCGTAGATTAATTAGAAAGAGGGGGGGGGGGGGCGGGGAGGGGGGGGATGAGAACTGGCCTTTCATAATTCAGAGACCAGATTTCTAAACTGTAAACAGGATGACCCTTTCTAAACACTCACAGCACTAAGAGTAGCTGGGGAGAGGTACTGACAGTTGAGAGAAGTTTGAGAAGGATTTCAGCACAGGTGCGTGTACTCTGTAGCAACAGTGACTTGAATTCCTGCTCGTTTTTTTTTTTTTGTACCAGGCCATGCAGGTTTCCCGGGAAACGGTCGACTCAACAAGGGCAGACAATTAAGCTTACAGTTGTCCTCTTTTCTTATAGTAGTTCTGAAGCTTCTGTTCCAGATCTAAATCCAGGGCCAGACATTCCTAAAGTAAGTGCCTGGAAGTATGTTGTCTTTTCTTGAAGAAATCTATAAAACGGTAACTAATAAAGTTGTTTCTACGTTTGTTTGAAATAGTTTCAACATTTATCATTTCAAGTCGACACTGAAAAAAGAAAGTTAATTTTCACATAACAAATGTACCTGTTCATGCATCCCTCCCCACACTGTTTGTTTGTTTCGAGGTCGATTTCATTTCCTATACATTGGCTCCACGGGCCCCACGAAGCCCAGCTAGATTTTACTGTAAGAAACAGATTTTAGAAGAGGTTTCGACACTGTTAACACGTGTAGATTTAACAGAGCCTGGTAGACATGTCAACACTGCTAACACGTGTAGATTTAACAGAAGCTGGTAGACATGTCAACACAGCTAACACGTGCAGATTTAACAGAGGCTGGTAGACATGTCAACACAGCTAACACGTGCAGATTTAACAGAGGCTGGTAGACATGTCAACACAGCTAACACGTGTAGATTTAACAGAGGCTGGTAGACATGTCAACACAGCTAACACGTGCAGATTTAACAGAGGCTGGTAGACACGTCAACATAGCTAACACGTGTAGATTTAACAGAGGCTGGTAGACATGTCAACACTGCTAACACGTGTAGATTTAACAGAAGCTGGTAGACATGTCAACACAGCTAACATGTGCAGATTTAACAGAGGCTGGTAGACATGTCAACACAGCTAACACGTGTAGATTTAACAGAGGCTGGTAGACATGTCAACACAGCTAACACGTGCAGATTTAACAGAGGCTGGTAGACACGTCAACACAACTAACACGTGTAGATTTAACAGAGGCTGATAGAAGTGTCAACACAGCTAGCACATGTCACAAAACGAACTTTATTTTCAAACAGCAGAGAACAGTACACTCAAGTATGTCTGTTTACTTCCACTTTCCATGGAGTTGCATAAACTCAAAATCAATGTTGTAAATTTACACTGCACACATAATAAGCAAGGCTGTAATTAAAATGATGATGTTTTCCACTTTTTAATCACCTTTTTCGCATGTTCAGCAAATGAATATATGAGAGTTTTTGTTAAAACCTGCAGTTCAATAACTTGAAATAAAAGTAAACTTTAACTTTACGGGAGAGAACTGTGATATTATTTTCACCGCAATCCAGTTGGTTAATTCCCCTGAAACACGCATTTACATGTGACCTCGCGAACTGGTTTACGCAATGATTGCTATCGAGGACTGGGTTCTCTGATCTGATCGGAAACCTGAAAGAGCAGGCCAAGACTTTGACCTGCCTCACCGCTGTGACCTAGGTGAAAGCCCGCCGTATTGACGTAGACCTGGTTAGCGTGGCCGTCTCTCCACATGCCAGTGGTATTTCTAAGCAGCGTACGTATTTTATTAGTTCCAAGAGTTTAACAAATCAAAGGAGCACTTTAGGCAATGTTTGTCTTTCAGTTCCAAGGCCTTAGCTAAACAAAGACCTCAAATTTACGTTTACTGTAAAAGCATTAACCAACCAAATCAGTCTGTCAGCTGAAATTTTAAGAAATAATAATAATAATGTAGCTAATTAGTCATAAATTATAGCAAATTATTATTGCAGGGAAAAAGTAGAAATATAAACTAAATATAAATAATTTTATAAACAACAGAATGATAAGCTATCAAGTGCAACACAACAGGCCAAAGAAAAAGAGGCAGACCACGTGAAACTCTGAAGAGGACATTGTTAAGAGAGGCCAAATTAATAGGCATAAAATCCCTTGATGAGGTTGAAAAGCTCGCCGAAAACAGGAAAAATTGGCGAACTAACTTGCAAGCCTTTATGTGACGTTTAACGACACGGGAAGGACATAAGAAATATAAGATAACGAACACAGCTGATAGTACAATAAGTTCGAGCAGGGACTTATTCTTGTTTGAACAGAATGATATTACAGATCTGGTCATGTGATGATGCAGATACTTCGTCTCTGTGATATGTGGAAGAGAGAAAGATCGGTGATGACCTGTGCTTGTGCTATGAGTTTGCTTTTTTTTCCTTGCGTTTCTTATGTTGTTATATGAATATTTTTTTATATTTTGTTTGTGTTCTTTATAGTGCATTTAATTGTGTATGTGTTGCGTTCTGTGTGTATGTGATGTTATATGCACTCTTGTTTATGTATGTTCTCTTATTGAATATAATGTTGATTCTGCATGTGCAGTTGTATATAATATTGCTTCTGCACGTGTTGTTGTATATACTCGTAGTACTGCTTCTGTATGAGCTGTTATGTCTAGTATTTCTTGTGTATGTGTCTATGTGTACGATGCTGCTTGTTTGCTTCTACATATGTTTAGTGTTCCTTCAATACGTAGTGTTATTTTTGTACATGTTCCTATATACGTATGTTCTTAGAGTATGCGCACCTGTGTATATAGTTTGCTTTTGTACTTGTGTTCTTGGTTGTGTATGTTCCTGTATGTGTTCTTAGTTGTGTATGTTCCTGTATGTATTCTTGGTTGTGTATGATGCACTGTGTGTTCTTGATTGTGTATGTTCCTGTGTGTGTGTTCTTGGTTGTGTTCTTGGTTGTGTATGCTGTTGTATGTGTTCTTGGTTGCGTATGTTCCTAGTATGTGTTCTTGGTTGCGTATGTTCCTGTATGTGTTCTTGGTTGTGTATGTTCCTGTATGTGTTTCTTCATTGTGTATGTTCATGTGTGTGTGTCTGAAGACTGCTGAGAGATGGATCTGCTTACCGCAACAAGTCTCCTCAGCTCTCTCTCGCCCTGGGCAAGGCTGTGGACACATGGGCTGGTCGATGTACTTCTGCTGAGCCTCGCATGTTCGCCATCTTGTTCTTTTAGATTCTCTGGTCACGCTCCGCTCTTCTACACTGCATTCTGACCAATGGCTCCAGTCACTCCAGGTTCTGTCGTCTAGAGAAGACAAATATACCCACAGTTGAGGTCTCAAGACACGCCAGCAGGCCAAGAGATATCCAAGTAGTAATCTTGTAGCTTCAGTAGGGTGTTCTTTGTAGAGCCATGTTAGTGATAGATGAAAGAGATGGCGACTGCAGTGAAACTGGTTCTAGTAAGAAAGGTAGGCAGAGGTGTATGGTTCTAGTAAGAAAGGTAGACAGAGGTGTATGGTTCTAATAAGAAAGGTAGACAGAGGTGTATGGTTCTAGTAAGAAAGGTAGACAGAGGTGTATGGTTCTAGTAAGAAAGGTAGGCAGAGGTGTATGGTTCTAGTAAGAAAGGTAGGCAGAGGTGTATGGTTCTAGTAAGAAAGGTAGACAGAGGTGTATGGTTCTAGTAAGAAAGGTAGACAGAGGTGTATGGTTCTAGTAAGAAAGGTAGACAGAGGTGTATGGTTCTAGTAAGAAAGGTAGGCAGATGTGTACGGCTCTAATAAGAAAGGTAGGCAGAGGTGTATGGTTCTAGTAAGAAAGGTAGGTAGAAGTGTATGGTTCTAGTAAGAAAAGAAGATAGAGGTGTATGGTTCTAGTAAGAAAAGAAGATAGAGGTGTATGGTTATAGTAAGAAAAGAAGACAGAGGTGTATGGTTCTAGTAAGAAAAGAAGATAGAGGTGTATGGTTATAGTAAGAAAAGAAGATAGAGGTGTATGGTTCTAGTAAGAAAAGAAGATAGAGGTGTATGGTTATAGTAAGAAAAGAAGACAGAGGTGTATGGTTCTAGTAAGAAAAGAAGATAGAGGTGTATGGTTCAGTTTTACAAAACGGCGAAAGAAATGAGAATACTGAGCAGAAATATTATAAATGGTAGAAAATAAGGAAGAAAGGTGAGAACGCATAAATGAAGAAAATACAATATCCAATATTTCGGCGTGAACCTTTTTCGGGGATTACATACAAGAACAACACAACACATTAAAAAAACGGAAAATAAATGAACAACTTAAGCTTTTTGGTCTTCTCCCCCCCCCCCTTGTTTTGAAAGTCTGGAATGAATGACCCAGGTAAACAAGAATGTCGGGTGGGAACGAAGTGATCTGGGGGAGAGGGGGGTTATCCCACGTAATTTTTAACCGTAAAACTGAACCACACGCCTCTGTCTACCTTTCTTACTAGAACCACACACCTCCGTCTATCTTACTTACTAGAACCACACACCTCCGTCTATCTTACTTACTAGAACCACACACCTCCGTCTATCTTACTTACTAGAACCACACACCTCTGTCTACCTTACTTACTAGAACCACACACCTCCGTCTACCTTTCTTACTAGAACCACACACCTCCGTCTACCTTACTTACTAGAACCAAACACCTCCGTCTACCTTACTTACCAGAACCACAGACCTCCGTCTACCTTACTTACTAGAACCACATAACTCCTCTACCTATTCTTACTAGAACCACACACCTCCGTCTACCTTTCTTACTAGAACCACACACCTCCGTCTATTTTTCTTACTAGAACCACACACATCTGTCTACTTTTCTTACTAAAACCACACACCTCAGTCTACCTTACTCACTAGAGCCACACACCTCCGTCTACTTTTCTTACTAGAACCACACAACTCGGTCTACCTTACTTACTAGAACCACACACCTCCCTCTACCTTACCTACTAGAACCACACACCTCCGTCTACCTTACTTACTAGAACCACACACCTCCGTCTACCTTACTTACTAGAACCACACACTTATGTCTACCTTTCTTACTAAAACCACGCACATCTGTCTACTTTTCTTACTAGAACAACACAACTATGTCTACCTTTCTTACTAGAACCACACACCACTGTCTACCATTCTTACTAGAACCACACACATTTGTCTACCTTTCTTACTAGAACCACACACATTTGTCTACCTTTCTTACTAGAACCACACACATCTGTCTACCTTTCTTACTAGAACCACATACATCTGTCTACCTTTCTTACTAGAACCACACACCACTGTCTACCTTTCTCACTAGAACCACACACCACTGTCTACCTTTCTCACTAGAACCACACACCACTGTCTACCTTTCTTACTAGAACCACACACATCTGTCTACCTTTCTTACTAGAACCACACACATCTGTCTACCTTTCTTAGTAGAACCACACACCACTGTCTACCTTTCTTACTAGAACCACATACATCTGTCTACCTTTCTTACTAGAACCACACACATCTGTCTACCTTTCTTACTAGAACCATACACATCTGTCTACCTTTCTTACTAGAACCACACACTACTGTCTACCTTTCTTACTAGAACCACACACATCTGTCTACCTATCTTACTAGAACTACACACCTCTGTCTACCTTACTTACTAGAACCAAACACCTCCGTCTACCTTACTTACCAGAACCACAGACCTCCGTCTACCTTACTTACTAGAACCACATAACTCCTCTACCTATTCTTACTACAACCACACACATCTGTCTACCTTTCCTACTAGAACCACACACATCTGTCTACCTTTCTTACTAGAACCACACACCACTGTCTACTTTTCTTAGTAGAACCACACACCACTGTCTACCTTTCTTACTAGAACCACACACCACTGTCTACCCTTCTTACTAGAACCACACACATCTGTCTACCTTTCTTACTAGAACCACACACAACTGTTTACCTTTCTTACTAGAACAACACACATCTGTCTACCTTTCTTACTAGAACAACATACATCTGTCTATCTTTCTTACTAGAACCACATACATCTGTCTACCTTTCTTACTAGAACCACACACCTCCGTCTACTTCATGTTAGTGACAGATGAATGAGAACTGCGGCATGGCTGATTCTTGCTGAGAAGAGGTAGTAAAATCAGCCAATAGTTGTTTTGTATCCTTTTCTCTCGTTCTTATCTGATTCTGTCTAACAGCATTACTTGCCTGGCATCCTAACCTAGAAGATCTCTGCCAGTTAAGTGCCAGTTTTGTGTTTGTTTCAAACAAAAAAAAAAATGCAACAAATACAATGTTGTGATTTAAACTGAAGTTTGCTAATCAGACAAGGGCAAATTGCCTGAAAAGTTCACTTGGACATCAACTTCACGAGCTGACCTGAATTGTACTCAGCAGATGATTCATGAGCAAAGGAAAGCGCACTAGTCAAAACAGCATTTTTGACAATAACTCATGACAGGTTCACGAGAATCCCGTGAAACTTACTGAACACAAAACTCACTGACCATGTTATTGAATGCCTATAAAAGATTGGCGCTCCTCGAATCAATTCATTTGAAAAATCAATGGGTAAGCATGACTCATCATCATTGGACGTTTACAGACTGGACAGTCACAAAGTGTAGTGGCCAGACAATTTAATGTGGTTAGAAGCACCATTAGTCACCTTTGGAGACGATTTCCAGAAACTGGCTCAGTTGTAGACGATGCCGCGCAGTGGAAGACCCATAGTCACAACTCCTGCCTATTACCGCTTCACACAGCTGCTTCACCTCAGGAATCGATTTGCATCTGCGTTCTCAACAGTCCAGTCAATGACAGCAGTTCGTCGAATTTCAGATCAAATGGTCAGGAACCGGCTGCACGACGCTGGTCTTTGGGCTAGAAGATCCCACAGAGTTTCTGTTCTCACTGACCGGCATCGCCAGAACTGACTGCAGTGGGCGAAGCAGCATCGTCAATGGATCGTTGTGAATGATTGGAGAAGGGTTTCGTTTAGTGATGAATCATTCTTTCTGCTCCAGAGACACGATAGAGTTTACCGCAGAGTCCATGAACGCTACGCCCAGAACAGCGTGGATGAGGCTCCTCCACATGGTAATGGAGGTATACTGGTGTGGGGGACATTCAACTTCATGGAAAGAAGTGACCTGGTGCAAACTGAAGGACGCCTGAATGCCCAACGATATGTGGCTGAAATTCTTCGTCCTTACTTCCTTCCACTTCCGGCTGCACCAGGGTCGAGTTTTCAGTAGGATAACACTCGACCTCATGTGGCACAACTCACCACCCAGTTCCTCGCTGACAACAACATCCAGACCTTTCCGTGGCCAGCCATGTCATCAGACATGAACCAAATGGAACACTTATGGGATTAACTCAACAGACAAATCCGCCAGTGAGACGTGGCGCCAACCAATCTCCGACAGTTGTCTCTTGCACTGCGGGAAGAGTGGGCAGCCATCCCACAACAACAGATCCAACGGCTAATCGGATCCATGTCAAGTAGATGTCGTTCTCTGATACAGGCCACACATTACTGAAACGGAGGCCTCAGTCGCGAAGAAGAAAAGTCCAAACCAAATTTAATGAACATCATTTCATTGTTAAAGTCTTAAAGTTTCTTCATGCCAAGATTGAAACATTAATTCCGTAAAATAAAATTTTGATACAAGTTTGAAATTTGGTGTCCAATAGGATTACAGTAGTGTTTCGTTTCTGTTTTTTGAACAATATATTTGTTTTACATTTCTACGCACTCATCACATACTATCTCTACTCTTCTGTGTTAGTGATAGGCTAGAAAGATATTGTAATATGTAGTATAATATAAAATGGTAGTACTCTGCATTTATATTGTAAATACATGTATAATACATATCTTAAAAAGCTTCACACCAAACAATCATAAACATTGCTTTGTGGTATATCCAACATAAGTAATATGTAAAACGCCACTCTTTTTTATTAATCTTGTTTCACATATTGTTTGTCACTACATTTTATATTTACCTCCTTTTTTTTCTATGGATACAAGTCTTCCTTGTTTACATTCAGATTTTAAAATCTGGTTTCTTTTTCGTTATTCGTGAAAGTTTTCCATTGTTTAAGCGAAATTTCCTCACCAAAACCGATGTTTTGTCGCTGTTTTTTTCTATAAAGCTTTCCTTTTTCTAACGAATCCCAAATTTTCTTTTTTTTTCCTGACTCTCAGCTTCATAAATGTTGAAGCATTTATATGAAAAGTAGCAATAATAGTATCCAGAAACATATTTGCAACAATAAAAACATATATAATGCAGTTGTAACAAATTTACGGTAGTAATAATAGATTAAATACAATAGTAACAGACCAATGTAGGTACAACATAACAGATTAGCCAAGGAGAGTAATAGATTAAACACAATAGAAACAGGGCAATGTAGCTACAACATAACAGATTAGCCAAGGAGAGTAATAGATTAAACACAATAGTAACAGGGCAATATAGCTACAACATAACAGATTAGCCAAGGAGAGTAATAGATTAAACATAATAGTAACAGGGCAATGTAGCTACAACATAACAGATTAGCAAGAGAGAGTACCGATAATAGATTAAATACAATAGTAACATACCAATGTAGCTTCAACATAACAGATTAGCCAAGGAGAGTAGAGAATTAGATGCAAAAGAAACAAATCATTCACAATAGTAACAGATTAAATACATTTTCTAATTAGCCAGCCAATCAAAACGCAACAGATTAGACACAGCTGTAACAGATTAGACACAGCTGCAGCAGATTAGACACAGCTGCAAAAGATTAGACACAGCTGCAGAAAAGCAGAAGCATCCTGGCCAAACTTACAACAGCATCTGCTGGTGTCGCCACAGTTCTCAACATCGATGGGGTCGCCCTGACAAGGAACGAAGCAAGGACAAGCACGGACTGGCGGGCTACATCTCCTTGTCCGGTGCCTCGTGCCTGCACACGTGCTGCTGCAGGGGCTCCACGCAGACCAAGACGACCACACTCCGTAATCTAGGTCAAGACGACAAGAAACAGGAAGACAAAACGCAGTTAATTCGGGTGGACGCAAGTAATGGACTCTTTTCTCATGTGGGAGATTGCGGGTTTGCGATATCTGCTGCCTGAACCGTACCGTCCACCAAGTGGACAAATATCAAGAGAGAGAGAGAGAGAGAGAGATAGGCTGGGTGAGTGGGTGGGTGGGTCTGTCAGTCAGTGAGATAGAGAGAGAGATAGGGTGGGTGGATGGGTCTGTCAGTCAGTGAGAGAGAGAGACTGGGTGGATGGATGGGTTTGTCAGTCAGTGAGAGAGAGAGAGGCTGTGTGGGTGGGTGGGTCTGTCAGTCAGTTAGTAAGAGAGAGAGAGAGAGACTGAGTGGGTGGGTGGGTCTGTCAGTCAGTGAGAGAGAGACTGGGTGGGTAGGTGGGTCTGTCAGTCAGTGAGAGAGAGAGGCTGGGTGGGTGGGTAGGTGGGTCTGTCAGTCAGTGAGAGAGAGAGGCTGGGTGGGTGAGTGGGTCTGTCAGTCAGTGAGAGAGAGGCTGGGTGGGTCTGTCAGTCAGTCAGTGAGAGAGAGACTGAGTGGGTGGGTGGGTGGGTCTGTCAGTCAGTGAGAGAGAGGCTGAATGGGTGGGTGGGTCTGTCAGTCAGTGAGAGAGAGACTGGGTGGATGGGTCTGTCAGTCAGTGAGAGAGAGACTGGGTGAATGGGTGGGTCTGTCAGTGAGAGAGAGAGACTGGGTGGGTGGGTGGGTGGGTCTGTCAGTCAGTGAGAGAGGGAGAGAGAACTGCTAGGAAAAAAACGCCATTGATACAGGGCGAATAGCTCAAGGCTATGATATACACACTGTTGTAACAGCCTGAAAGGGTCATACAGTATTATGTACACGATGTTATCATACACATCCAAGGATTTAAGCAGTGGTTAAACAGTTCAGTTCAAGTCTACAGTTCATCAGTAAAACAGTCTCGTCTCTGGGTTAGTCACTAACAATAATGCATTGGCACACACACAAAAAACTACACCAGCAGATCATTAATCCTGGCTAACCTTACACACAATTTGTGGTATAACAGTAGCACACAGTGACGGGAACAGAACACAGTGACGGGAACAGAACACAGTGACGGGAACAGAACACAGTGACAGGAACAGACAGCCTAACACCGAACATTGAGAGGGGAAGTAAACTGCAGGCGCAGGTGGCCATGGAAACGGTAGTGGACAAGGGGGATAATGATCCAACTGTTTTTTTTTTGTTTTGCTAATCTGAGGACCCAAGATGTGCTAAGTGTGTGACCATAACATCTTGTCTACAACATAGTAAGTGTCTGACCACAGCATCTTGTTTACAATAAAGTAAGCGTCCTACCACAACATCTTGTCTACAATAAAGTGTCTGTCCACGATATTATAAGTGCTTGTTCATAGCATCTTGACCACAATACAGGAAATGTCTGACCACAACATCCTTTCTACAATATAGTACGTATCTGTCCATGACATCTTGTCTACAATAAAGTAAGTGTCTGACCACAACATCTTGTCCATAATAAAGTAGTGGCACGCCAGTGTTAAGGAAAATCTGTTAAAATTTTAACACTTCAAAGTTTTTTTTGTTACTTCAAAGCTGGACTTGGATCCTTTTAGTTACACTTTGATCTTCTTGTGTGTTGGTTTTAGTACTCTATGAAGACACATTATGAATGAGAAGTTCTAGTGACAGAACGTGTGAAAGTTCTAGTGACATGATGTGTGGAAGTTCTAGTGACAGGACGTAAAGAAGTTCTAGTGACAGGACGTGAAGAAGTTATAGTGACAGGACGTGAAGAAGTTATAGTGACAGGACGTGAAGAAGTTATAGTGACAGGACGTGAAGAAGTTATAGTGACAGGACGTGAAGAAGTTCTAGTGACAGGACGTGAATAAGTTGTAGTGACAGGACGTATAGAAGTTCTAGTGATAGGACGTATAGAAGTTCTAGTGATAGGACGTGAAGAAGTTCTAGTGACAGGACGTATAGAAGTTCTAGTGACAGGACGTGAAGAAGTTCTAGTGACAGGACGTGAAGACGTTCTAGTGACAGGATGTGTCGAAGTTGTAGTGACAGGACGTGAAGAAGTTGTAGTGACAGGACGTGAAAACGTTCTAGTGACAGGACGTATAGAAGTTCTAATGACAGAATGTGTAGAAGTTCTAGTGACAGGACGTGTGGACCCCCTGAGGACGTGAAGGAACTTGTTTTATAGCTACAGAAATGGTTTTATTTTATGATAAAACTTCTTATCTAGAAAGAAATAAAAATTAGATATAAACCATAGAAACCGACCTCTACAAGGATCATCACAGTTTTTATTCTCTGTATCGTCACCATAACACTGTCTTCCTCTGTACTTTTCTCTTATCTGCTTTCTGCTGCGCGTAGTGGAGCCTGCTGAACTACAAACGGCGGGGCAGCTGTCCCATGACCCCCACTGCGACCATACACAGTCGACTGTTGGAAATACAAGAAATACATTGCAAAACTGAAGATACGTGTTAATAATAATAATAATAATAACAATAATAATAATAATAATAACTGGTAAATCACTTTCAGTAATTCAGTTTTGTGAACATTTACGCGGAACTTGTGCACTTTCACAATCTCCTGTGACCTCGCGAACACTGAAGGTCATGTCAGGTGATGCTGTGCTCAAGGTCATGTAACAGAAATTATACAGAATATATACTGAATTACCTGGACATACTTTGGGGGAGGGGGGACTGTGATTCTTAGTCTTGATGTTTGCTTGCAAAAAAATCAATAATAAACGTTTTATGTAACAATGTCCCCCTCAGCTGGACTCTATTTCTGTCGAGGTAGCCACGCAAGGGAAACTCCTGTCGGAATTGGCTGCTTTCTTTTATTCGTAGTTGTAGGAAGTTGCTTATCTAGCAGTTATCATGCTGATTTCATAGTTGTAGGAAGTTGCTTATCTAGCAGTTATCATGCTGATTTCGTACCATCATCTCCATCAAAATTACTTTCAATTTCGCCCACACATAGCTCTGAAAATTCTGCTTAAAATTTCCTGCTTGAAAAGTCAGCTGTCAGCATTGGTTAAATGAGCGTTTATTTTATTTTACTGTGTGCCTGGTAAGAGGACATGTTTTTTTTTTTTCTGATTCGTCTCCGGCACCACAAATCCTCGGACATCTCTGATTATGACTAGGATTTCTCGGACATCTCTGATTATGACTAGGATTTCTCGGACATCTCTGATTATGACTAGGATTTCTCGGACATCTCTGATTATGACTAGGATTTCTCGGACATCTCTGATTTATGACGAGGATTTCTATGTAAGCTCAAGCATCATGAACTGATGTCTACCCTGCCGCTAGACTGCCATAACAGTCTGCTTGCCGAGACAACTGTTTGAAAGGGTATGCGTCAGTTTTATTTTCGTGGCATTAGTACCTATCAGTCTGTAATCCAGTCTTGCTTGCCCTTGCTATGATATGTACTATAAACAAACTAGCAAATCTGCAGAACGCATGCACATCAGATAGACTATTTCTCTATATAAACATTCTACAATGACAAGGCACAATGCTCTCTGAAAATGGTCTTCAAATTCAAAATCACCTAGACCTCAGAATTATCTCCTAGACCTCAGAATCACCTTCTAGACCTGTGATATTTAAACTTGAGTTTTGAGACTTGAGACAATCTGACGCTGGGGTATTTATTGCATAGTTTCTCCTGAACGATAAAATTGCTTACTTGCATTAAGGAGAATTAGACAAGTACCATCCACATTCCATATCTTTAGATTACGAACACGCCGTTGTTACAGATGCATTATCCACAATGGCAAATGATTCTTGTCTTTTTTTCACTTAATGAAAAACGTCAAGGAAACCATGACAGACTCAGTTTGCTGAGAATTTATAACACTGCCACTGAATTTACATTAATAAGCAGATGTGCTTTAACTTGGCTTTTGTGGAGGAATAATGTTTAAGTGATTATGTCAAAGAGGTGAGATCTTGTTCCATTTTAAAACTGGCTGAAGATGTTTATTTGTTGGGGGAGGGGAGGGCGGGTAGTAGAAATGAGAATAGAAGAAGCTGCTGGGACTTGGAGTCTCTAAAGCTAGTCCTGAACAATCAGAACTCAATCAGTAATTTCGCTGAAGGAGATCATTGGAAACAGCTTGACGTGGATTGTTCTTCCACATGTAAGTTCATAAACAGAAAAAAACTGCTTAGAAAAACAAGAGACCCTGCTGTGCTGCTGGAAGGTTGACGCACTACAGATGTTCAGAGCTGGCTGTGAGTGCCTCCGCACTGACATCTGTGGAGACGTACGCATTCATTGTACAGGGATCACTTGGGGATCACTTGTCGTCATTGTGCAGGGATCACTTGTCGTCATTGTGCAGGGATCACTTGTCTTCATTGTGCAGGGATCACTTGGGGATCACTTGTCTTCATTGTGCAGGGATCACTTGTCTTCATTGTGCAGGGATCACTTGTCTTCATTGTGCAGGGATCACTTGTCTTCATTGTGCAGGGATCACTTGTCTTCATTGTGCACGGATCATTTGTCTTCATTGTGCAGGGATCACTTGGGGATCACTTGTCTTCATTGTGCAGGGATAACTTGTCTTCATTGTGCAGGGATCACTTGTCTTCATTGTGCAGGGATCACTTGTCTTCATTGTGCAGGGATCACTTGTCGTCATTATGCAGGGATCACTTGTCGTCATTATGCAGGGATCACTTGTCGTCATTGTGCAGGGATCACTTGTCGTCATTGTGCAGGGATCACTTGTCTTCATTGTGCAGGGATCACTTGTCTTCATTGTGCAGGGACATGACGTGGGACGGTTCTTGTGCATTATAGATGTCACTGATACAAGCAGCAGAGCAGTTATGGGATATTCTCGTTTGCTGTGATACCAAAACCGTACTGAACTGAACTGAAAAGACCCTATTTACGAGTTGTTTTTGTTTTGGTTTTTTTTTTCAGTGTAAGCGCTTCCACATAAGAAAAAGATATATTTTGTATCTTGGCGGATGAAAGACTCAAGAAAATTTTCCTCAGATTTTACTCCATGAATGTTTAATAGATATTGCATTCAGCTTTATCATGGACTGGCAGTAAATTTATGAGAACAGAGAAACGTATAATGAAGCGTTTTTTTTCCCCTGAAAGTTGTTGTTGGGTTGATTTTAATTTCAAAAGTTTTTTTTTAAGGTAGAACACTGAATCATGACTGTTCTCTATTTACACAACAATAAAATATAAGTGGAGACATTTTTATTAAACAACAATTATACAGTTATTGAGATATAAGTCTGCTGGGCATCGGAATAATCGGAGTTGAAACGCCTGTGTCAAAGGTTCATACATGCATACATTCTGTACTCACCAAGTGGTAATGCATGGCGCTTGTCCATCTTCTCTTGTCTTGTGGTGAATTTAAAGTGTAAGTACGACAGCAAATGTTTATAAATTAATCACAGAATAAATCACACTGCATTTTTTGATTGCTCCTGTGGGACCTGGACTGTAAGGACGAACAGACGTAACCGGGTCGGTGGTGAATCGACACAGGGCCGTGTACAAGTAACATTTAGCAGATAGCTCCTGTCTCTTATAATACTTTACTACAAACTAAAGTCTAATGTAAGGTTTAACTTTAGAATAATAGGTTTTATTATAAACTAAAGTCCGGTGTAAGACCGTTTCACAAACTACGTCAGATGGAAGATTTGTAGAGTATAAAGCAAACAAAACTTACCTGGACATTTCTCACACTGATTTCGAAGAATTCTTCCGAAAGATTTCGTCAGTTTGTTCATCTCACTGACAGCTCTCTGTACGATCCTGTCGGGGGAGTGGCAGCATCTTTCTTCTCGCTGGATGCCTGAATTAAAATAAAATTCTTCATATTCGCCAATTCTCCTAAAACCACACATGAAAAATATCTGAGGTAAAATGGTGGATGTCAAAATAAAACTATGTTTATTGTGTGAAGTTTAAATTAGAGGCCTGTAATCTTTAGAGTAAAGTAGAGATAGTCAGATTGGCGCAGTTTAAAAAAACAGACAGACAGACAGATTTTAAAAATTAGAAGAAATGGCAAGAGAAACAACGAGAAGAACAGGTAGAAATGTAAAACAGGCAGTAACAAACTAATATTTCGGCCCTGTGCCTTTGTCAAATCTTGATCGGCCAACCTATAATTTTGCGAGATTCAACCTCGTAGATATTAGGTCACTTGTTATCCAGTCTTACCTATTCTAATAAACATTAGACCCATACACAGTGTTGTTATTCATGTAGCACAAGATATTAGCTAGTTCTTCGCATGTCCTCATAACTGATAGAAAGTCTGTCACTAATCCTTCAACATAAGATTATCTAGCTTAAACATCTTCATTGAACTGAGTGGCCAGCCAGCAGCAAAACGATATATTAGCAAGAAGAAGAAGACCAAACAAGAATAAGGTAGATCAGGGACTGCTTAAAGAAGCATAGCATGACAGTTTGCCATGCCTCACAAGTTGCGGTGAATAGAAAAATACCACACAAGAAACAGAAATGAAATAAAAGCTATACCTTGACCGTTGCATCCATATTTGAGTAGGTTGCTGAACTCCAAAGCCCACTTGTCAAATTCGACGGCTTGCTCAGTGTGGTAGGGACATTGCAGGCTCGTGTTGTAGATAGAAACTGAAGATATGTACAAAAGAAAAATTGGCTATAAGAGGCGAGAAAGAGTGGAAGACGGGATCAGTCAGTCAGTCATTTGCATGTCCCTTGCGGAACTTTGCCTCCCTAACAGCTCTCATGTAAGCCTCTCGGTTGTAAGCAAGATGCCCTGCTTCTGATGCATCCATTCGCAGATCATCAACGATGTCTTGCAGCCATCTTCGCCTTGGTCTTCCTCTCTTTCTTTTTCCCATTATCTACCATTCCGTCTTCTCTAAATTATCATGACGTTTAATATGTCCAAAATATTTAAGTTTTCTCTGTTAATCTTCCTTACTAGCCAACCTTCTTCAATATTAAGTTCTTGTAGTACGGATATATTTGTTCTTTTTTGTGTCCATGATATTTGAAGAACTCTTCTGTAGCATTTCCATTCAAAGGCATTTATGTCTTTCTCAGCTGTTTTGTTAAGTGTCCAGGTCTCACAGGCCAACAGGAAGATAGGATACAGACTTGCAGAGAGAAAGAGATTGGAGACATGCCATAGAAAAGTTAGTTTCTATAACGTGGATAAAAATGGAGTGTAGGTAATAAGAATATATCAAAATATCAGACTCAATTAGATGGAAGCATTCAAACAAATGTGCCCTATACTTCAGTTCAAATATATTGATAGTTTGGCAGATTGTAAGTAGGAACAAACACAAGGGCAGACCTACAGGCAGATTTATATACAGGCAGATTTACATGCAGATTTCAAAAGGCAGATTTATAAGTAGCCAGGAAGTATGACAGGTAAAAGAGCAGGTAGTTTGGTAGCTGGCAGGCAGGTAGAGGGGTGTGTAGTTTTATAGTTTGCTAGGTAGGCAGGCAAGAATGCAAGCAGGCGGGTAGGCAGATATGTAGCTAAGTACCCAGCCAGGTACGCAGATAGGTAAGTAGATCACTCACTCATGCACGTGTCACAGGTATCATAATGACTGTTTAAACTGGTCAGATCTGACGTATAGAAATCTGTCTCTGGATTTAGCCTGAGACTAGAAACAACAAAACATTACTTGATGAAACGGTGAAACATTACAGATGAAGCTAGAAATACTGAAACATTGCTTGGTAAAACTAGAAATAGTGAAACACTGCTTGATGAAACTAGAAATATTGAAACATTGGTTGATGAAACTAGAAATAATGGAACATTGCTTGATGAAAATAGAAAAATTGAAACTGCTTGATGAAACTAAAATATTGAAACATTGCTTGATGAAACTAGAAATACTGAAACATTGCTTGATGAAACTAGAAATACTGGAACATTGCTTGATGAAACTAGAAATACTGAAACATTGCTTGATGAAACTAGAAACAGTAAAACACTGCTTGATGAAACTAAAAATAATGAAACATTTCTTGATGAAACTAGAAATAGTAAAACATTGTTTGATGAAACCAGAAACATTAAAACAATGCTTGCTGAAACTAGAAACAGTAAAACATTGCTTTATTGCTCCAGTTATTTATCAGTATTTATTCTGTGTTTCTGGCTGCTTTCAGATATAGCTGAATGTGAACTTGGAGAGCGCTGTCGTCATACTCTGTGTCAGATATTCCAGGGAGGTAATCTAGTCCAGAGTCTGCAACGAACTGCCTGTGCCGCCCGAACGTCGAGTCTGCGAAAGTGTAGGAGGATTCTGCAGAAATAAAGATAGTAACTAATGATTGTAAACATGAAGGATTGTTCATAAGTATCTTGTGGGAGAAGAGAAGCAAGGAGGACCTAGAAGATAATCGTGGAGATATGACTGGAAGAAAAACTTCCTTCGTTGTCCTGTAGCTGGCTGCTGTTTTTCTTTTCAAGCAGAAAACTTTCAGATATAACTTAGATTTCAAGTTCGATCGCTGGAGAAAATTCTGAAGTTTTCTCCATATTTTACTATCAAACTGGGTAGTTTCTGCCTAAACAAAAACCTCTGTCACTTGCATGGGCAAGTCCTTTGTCAATGTTATTTTGTAAAGCAGGATATATCTTACATCTTACTTACATCTTGCATTCTTCCTGTGCAGTCACTCGTTACATAGGGCTTTGCAGGCAGGATATTTACTACTAGTACAAAATGGCGTGTATGGTGATCAATGATGAGTTCTCAAATGAAAAGAAAGCTCTTATATCTGTTGCTGTGTGAATAGGATTAGATGAGCCAAGCTATGTGGTTCTGATGTTGTGACTAAAACGGTTGACTGTTGTACAACAGAACCCCTGTCAATACACGGTTCTCTCTGGTCTGACAGAAAGAAGAGATGACCTGAGAAGATACTGAGAAAGCACCATCAGGGCATCCCTTCTTTCTCTCTCTCTCTTTTTCCTTCTCTCTCTCTCTCTCTCTCTCTCTCTCTCTCTTCATTCTCTGTTTCTCTCACCCTCCTTTATCTTCTCTCTCCCTCCCTCTCCTTCTCTCTCCCCTTTTGTCTCCTTCTCATCGTCTCTTCTTCTTCTTCTTTCAGACTTCACCTTCACACATGATGATGATGATTATGATGATGATGATGGTGGTGGTGGTGGTGGTAGCACTTTCCATGATACTGAATATTTTCTAATTAACGTGGGAGTACAATAATCAATAATGAATCGCCTTTTAAAAGCGAAGGAAATGGGTTAAAGATCAGTTCTCCCCCCCCCCCCCCCATCCACCCCGCCGTAGTTAACGCTGTAAAAATGAGTACCTGGTCTGTGTATCTCTCACAAAATAAAAAAAGAGAATCTATGCATGCAAGATGAGGTACACCAGAACACATAATACACATTTCTCAGTCATGATGAAGGCGGGTGAATAACCAGAAAAGGAAGTTGAAATCATGGAAGTGAATTTAACACTTGTCTCGCCCTACGTTAAATTCTAGTGTTTACACTTCATGTAACAGATCTTCATGTTATAACAACTGATAACAAAGCTACTGCTATTTTTTTTTTTGTAAGTTAAATTTTAGAGGACGCAAATCAGAAAGAATGACGGTCACGCTACAAGAATGGGATGGTGGCCGAAGACAAGCAAACATAAACGGGTCAAGACACTACATCATGTCTTCTTGATGCCGCTAGTTCTCTTTTAGCCTGGTTCGATGTTACCCCATAGTGATGGAGTCAGCCAAGAAGTTCATTCTTTGGGTCAGTTCTTGATTATCCTAGAAGCTGCGGTGATCCCCCCCCCCCCTTCATCACTTTGGATATGAAGCTTCCATATCAGCGCGGCCTTGGCAGGAAGGAGGGACAGTTTTCAGCTCCAGGGAAATCAAAACAAGAAAATGGATAAACTGCACTCGCCCGTACACTTGAAGCAATTAGGAATTAATCATGATCTTCTTCTTCTTCTTCTTCGTTCGAGTATTATTGTTAAATAATGGTCATGCTAAACCTACAGCCCCCTCGCCTCTGACAGGTACCCGTCTACTCCAGGTTTGAGTGGGGTGGCCTCGTGGTCTTTCGTTCAGATCCTCTCTCGCTCAGACCAAACTTGTACTCTGAGGTCTGGGTAGTTTTAACACTCTGGTCACCAAAACCGCGGGGACATTTAGTTTCTCGGGACATTCTAAGACGACACAGACGGCTCTGGAGTCTGCAGTGTCACGTTCTTAGAGGGAAAAATAATGATTTGCTGCTATCTCCGTAGCTGATGAATGGAGTCTTGTTTCTGTTTCCATGTTCGTCGTTATCAACGTCGATTTATCACTGCAAATATTATTTTTTTCATTATATTGGTGTTATAGAGAATTACCTTCAATGAAATTATTTTCTGGTGTAGAGGACGTTGTCGGCGTTTTATCATCTGTCCCCCACCAGGAGAGGGGTCCAAACCAAGAACTCTCTAGTTCATTGGTTTCTTTGCTATCTTTTCCTGCCACTGCATCCTCGCTCTTGTAATCTCCCCTTTGTTCAAATGTGTTACTTTTCTCGATATCGATCTCATCGTTCCTGGAGTCCTTTAACATGTTTTCCGTGTCCAAAACGTTCAGCGGGTTATTTGTAGTCGAATACGTCGATCCTTCCAGTGACTTCGAGTACACATCATTTCTAAGTTTGTTTGACAGCTGGGTGATTGAAGCGCTCTTGAATTTTTTGTTCTTTCGTAATTTATCTATTTCTGTCTTTCCTGGTTTACGTCGCCAAGAGTGGCCATCAAGTCTGTCCTCTTTATTGTATTGTTCGTCTGAAGGTTGTTGGTTATAAAGGCCATCATCTCCTGCTTCCTGCGAGATCATCAAGTTATCTTCTCCTATGTCCTGTAAAATTTCCCGGTTACTTTCTCTTGTGTCCTGTAAGATTTTCAGGTTATCTTCATCTCTATCCTGTAAAATTTCGCGGTTACCTTCTCCCGTGTCCTGTAACTTTTCCCGCTTATCCTCCTCCAAATAGATCTGGTTAAACTGTCCGAGACTGCCAAGATTAGCCTCCTCAGAGCGAGTTTGGACTGGTTTCTGCTGGATGTCTTCTTCTTTACTGTCCTTCAGTTTGCTCACTACATGTGTGTCTTTGATGCCGGGTGTCGGTTCTGCGTGAGTACCATCGAGATTTGTGTCTGTTCTTGCTGTTGCCTCCGCAGTTTTGGTCACATAGCTCCACACAAACTCGGCCACACTTGCGGCGGGTGTCGTCAGCACAGAGCTGCTAGTTGTGGACTCTGAGGTTTTCGTTTGGCTCTCTTGCTCTTTGGCTTTGTCAGTATGACGATGATGATGATGATGACGGTGACGATGATGACGATGATCAATAATCTTCTTAACAGTGGAAAGAACATCTTGCTTTTCAGCACTTTCTTGTTGTGTGTGTGGGTTCAGCTGTTCGTTATTGTTCTTTGACAAATCCAAGTTGTCTTCTCGTGAATAGACCGGATCTTCCTTGTTTTCCCCGCTGTGTTTTCGATCTTCGTTCTTGTATGTTCTCACTAGAATCTGAATTTGTGGCAAATTGACGTCATCAGTTTTTGCTGTTATGTCTTTCTCCGAATCTGTGGTGGCTTTCTCTCCATCGTTAATAGCGATCACCAGAGCAAAACAGACGATCAAAGCTCCCAAATGTATTGCTGAGTTTGGCTCCATAGAACATCAGAGGAATTTCAACCTGGGATGATAAATGGTGGCTAAATGAGTTACCTAAACTTTATGTTTGTTCAGTGTCTGAACAGCATCGATTTTATATTCATTCACTGTCTAAATAGTAATGCATTTATGTTACACACGAATAATTAATGCATAAGTAAGCACAACTAAATATATATGCCACGCTCATGACAGAAGCAGCCTAACGCTTGAGAACCGCTACATACAGGAATATGGGACGCTGGAACCACATGGTTTGAACTAGCAACTCAGTTATACCTAATAGTCCTCTCTCCCACAAGCATATTCCCTCTGCACCAAGTTCCACTCCTTGCTCACTTGCTATACATATTTCAAAACCTCACGGCATCAGATTTCAACCTCTCTATCCAAACTGCAGTAAACTGTTCCACCTTCTCCTGGCTAGATTATCATTATACCACTCTCTCCAATTTCTTCGGTCTTCCCCCCTCCCCCCGCCCCCTTTAGGATCCACCTATCACACATCGCAAGTCTTCATTTAAACATTCTCAACGCTCCACCAAGCGCATTTCTAGACACGGCCTCTTACAAGCCACAGCTAAATACTCCGTTTATTTTATTTATTCTATTTTTTTCCATTACTATTTTTTACATAGCATTCATGTGAATTCATAATTTATCTTCTCTCTCTATTTCTTCGTCCCGTTAATTTTTATATGACTAAGGTTCACACCGAAACGTCACAACTGTGTGCTTGTTAAGTAATAAAGCTGTTCCTACTGTTTTCATAGTTCATACATTTTGCATTTAAAACTCACTGTCTAAATAGCATCGACATCGGATTCACTCGTTGTCTAAATTATAGGGAGGTTCTCAGCAGAGTATACACATGTAGGGAGGTTCTCAGCAGGGTATACACATATAGGGAGGTTCTCAGCAGGGTATACACATGTAGGGAGGTTCTCAGCAGGGTATACACATATAGGGAGGTTCTCAGAAGGATATACACATATAGGGAGGTTCTCAGCAGGGTATACACATATAGGGAGGTTCTCAGCAGGGTATACACATATAGGGAGGTTCTCCGAAGGATATACACATGTAGGGAGGTTCTCAGAAGGATATACACATGTAGGGAGGTTCTCAGCAGGGTATACACATGTAGGAAGGTTCTCAGCAGGGTATACACATGTAGTGTGATACAAAAAAAAACGGACTCCTCAGTCAAATCTTGATCAGTTTAATTCACTCCGGTATCGAACACAAACGTTCAAGAGAGCACGCTGCCCTAGCTCCCTCAGTCTTCACAGGTTCTACTATCAGCCCAAACACCGCACACTGCAAATACTCTTGCTTCCCTTCAATAGTCACTAAATCAAAATGTTTATGATGCAAGCCTTCCATGTTAAACTAACATTCCCGACTAAAGAAACACACAACTCACTGCTCACTGTGACTCGTCCTATCTTGGGCTGCCTATGGCCATCTTTGTTCCAACTAAAACTTATTGCAGGCGTCTTCCCGCTAATCTGAGTTTCAGTTTGGTCAATAGTATTTTGCTCAACTATTTTCATCACCTGTTATCACTAACCTTCTCGAGAATTCCTTGATAAATACCTTATATTTACAGGTCTGGCATCAGCTCCTGTCTAACTGACGCAAAATGATCATGTCCATCTCTCTATCTCTTTCTCTATTTCTCTCTCTTTCGTTCTCTCTCTTTCTCTCTCTCTCTCTATTTCTCTCTCTTTTTCTCTCCCTCTCTTTCTCTCTCTCTTTCTCTCTCTCTCTCTCTATTTCTCTCTATCTCTCCTATGACATCATGGTTCCCCCTCCCTCCAGTCGTCGTTGTCACTCGACACGTCCCCCTTACATAAATAACATCGACTTATAATTAGCATCGCATGTAGGTTCACTCATTGTGCAAGCAGCATTGCATGTAAGTTAACTCACTGTGCAAGCAGCATTGCATGTAGGTTAACTCACTGTGCAAGCAGCATTGCATGTAGGTTAACTCACTGTGCAAACAGCATTGCATGTAGGTTAACTCACTGTGCAAGCAGCATTGCATGTAGGTTTACTCACTGTGCGAGCAGCATCGCATTCACATTTATTCACTGACTAAATAACGTCATCCTGACATTCTGTCATTGTCTGAATAGCATAATTCTTAATGTCTACCCCTGTCTACTCAACGTCATTATTACATTCTATCACAGTTGAAATAACATTCTCTTTACATTTACTCATATATACATATATGACATAACGTCGCATTACATTCACTCAGTGTAGACACGCCCATTTACATACACTCACTGACACTCATCGAACGTCTAAATAACGTCACCCGTTAAACACCACAACCTTCCTCATTAAACTATCACTTCTAATTAAGCTTACTAGTAGCAATATTACTAATTAATTATGTATCACTTCTAATTAAGTTTACTAGTAGCATTACTAGTGGCATTTTGCATGGAAAATGAGCTAACGGTTGCTAACACACTTTTTAGACAACATCCAAGAAGACTTTACACATAGACATCACCTGATGGTAAAACCAAGAATCAAACAGATTACATTTTAGTGCAAAGAAGGTGGAGATCAAGTATAACATCAGCAAAACTCTACTTGGTACCGATTGTGACACGGACCATGAGTTATTAATAGCAGACATGAAGATAAACATAAAAAAGGCAGTTAGGGGATCAAGACCAGACCGCTTTGATCTTACAAAGATACCAGACCAATACATTTTAGAAGTGAAGAACCGTTTTAAGGTATAAAGTGGCTGTACAGGAGGAGATAACATCTGATGAAATGGCTACACAGACTGGATATATTTTAGTAACAGCAGCTAAAGACATGGTTCCAGTAAAGAAAACACAAAAGAATGGATGGATCACACCAGGCACACTAGAACTGACAAAACAACGTAAAGAAATGAAGATGAAACGGAAAGTGACAAATAACAACAGGGAGGAATATAAATATTTAACAAAAAAAATAAGAAGAAACATAAGAAACGACAAAAAAAAACACACATACAAGATTGTTGTGAAGGAATAAGGCATCACAAGTGTGGAAGAGATAGTGAAATATTTAAAGAAATGAAGACAATGATGAGAAATGTCATACACATGTAACCGCCCTCGCTGTGTTACCTGCCCTGTAGTCTAGGAAACGAAAACGATCACTTTTCCTAAGCTAAATGTAATTTGTGACGAGATGGGGAATACCTTGACAGAGATAGAGGAAATTCTAGAAAGATGGAAGGAATATTGCAGAGGAATGTATGAAACAACTGAATGTGAAAGCAGAAATCAACAGTGTGAATTATTACTGGAGGAGAAAGAACCCGAACCAACAATAGAAGAAGATTTATGGGAAATAAAGAATCTGAAAAATGATAAATCACCAGGATGTGATGAGATAACAGCTGAACTTATTAAAGCAGGAGGAAAGGAATGTGAAACAATCTTTCATGCACTATGTTAAAAGATATGGCATTCAGGTATTTGGCCAAAAGAATGGAAAAGAACTGCATTCTGCCAAAAAAGGGTAACCTGAAATTATGCACAGACTACAGAATTGTTGCCCTGATTAGTCATGCCAGTAAAATTCTGTTAAAAATCATAATGGGTAGACTTCGTAAGAAAATAGAAATCAGTATGGTCCAAGCTGGTTTTAGACAAGAGGATCAAGAGATCATATATTCAATCTAAGATTAATAATAGAGAAATACAGAGGATTTAATGTGAATCTATATTTATCCTTTATAGACTACTCAAAGGCATTTGATTGTGTACAACACCAGAAAATTTGTGAAATAATGGAAAAAAATGGGATTTCCAACACATTTGATACAATTAACATCGCTGCTGTATCCAGACCAGCAAGCAGCAGTAAGAATAACAACTTGGTTTGACATAAAACAAGGAGTCCCTCAGGGATGAAAACTGTCACCTTACTTATTTAACTTGTATACTGAAAATATAATGAGGAATGTTAGAGAAGATGCAGACAAAGAATATTACGATGCCACACAAATTGGAGGTTATGAAATACCAGAGATTAGATATGCTGTCCATAACACAAAAAGGAATGGAAAAACTAATTATGTCAGTCCGTAAGAATAGTGAAGAGCAAAACTTTTATCCTAATGCAGAGAAAACTAAATTGATGACAACTGACGAAACAAATAAAATAGCTAAAATATGTATCAATGAAGAAAAATTGGAGGAAGTGGAGAGTTTTGATTTTTTAATTAATTATTTATCACTTCTAATTAAGCTTACCAGTAGCCATGTTACTAATTAATTATGTGAATATATTAATGTTGCCGCTTTTCACTTTTACAACCAGACAACAACAACAATAATAATAGTATATAAACAAAAAATAAATAAATACTGACGGGTTGAAACCGCTTGGAACTAATCTCATAATTTATGAGTAAATGTGTCTGCATCGCCACGTGACCAAGTTCAACCAGGAAACTCAAGTCTTTGCACGGCTGCTTTGGCTAATTATAATTTGTACGTGAAATGAATATTTAAACGACAGGACTTTGGGCCTGTTTATTTGCTCCTTGAACTCTTGTAGATACTAAATGCTGAGTTGGCTTCTCGTTTATGATGTGATCTAACTTGTTGTTATTGTTGTTGGTGTTGTTGTTGTTGTTTTGACATCGACTTGAGAATCTCCGTGTACAAGAAGCTATCTATCTATGCCTCTGACCCCTCGTGGACCCCTTGGCTGATTGTAATGGATCTCCAGTTTGTACTCTCTGTTGCTAGATTAATTTCAATGGATCTCCAGTTTGTACTCTCTGTTGCTAGATCAATTTCAATGGATCTCCGGTCTGTACTTCCTGTTGCCAGATTCACTCCACTGAATCTCTAGCTTGCAACTGTCTCTTGCCAGATTCACTCCACTGAATCTCTAGCTTGCAATTGTCTCTTGCCAGATTCACTCCATTCAATCTCTAGCTTGCAACTGTCTCTTGCCACATTCACTCCATTCAATCTCTAGCTTGCAACTGTCTCTTGCCAGATTCACTCCATTGAATCTATAGCTTGCTGTTGTCTCTTGCCAGATTCACTCCATTCAATCTCTAGCTTGAAACTGTCTCTTGCTAGATTCACCCCATTGCATCTCTAGCTTGCAACTGTCTCTTGCCAGATTCACTCCACTGAATCTCTAGCTTGCAACTGTCTCTTGCCAGATTCACCCCATTGCATCTCTAGCTTGAAACTGTCTCTTGCCAGATTCACTCCACTGAATCTCTAGCTTGCAACTGTCTCTTGCCACATTCACTCCATTAATATCTAGCTTGCAACTTTCTCTTGCCAGATTCACTCCATTCAATCTCTAGCTTGCAACTGTCTCTTGCCAGATTCTGTTAAAAATCATAATGGGTAGACTTCGTAAGAAAATAGAAATCAGTATGGTCCAAGCTGGTTTTAGACAAGAGGATCAAGAGATCATATATTCAATCTAAGATTAATAATAGAGAAATACAGAGGATTTAATGTGAATCTATATTTATCCTTTATAGACTACTCAAAGGCATTTGATTGTGTACAACACCAGAAAATTTGTGAAATAATGGAAAAAAATGGGATTTCCAACACATTTGATACAATTAACATCGCTGCTGTATCCAGACCAGCAAGCAGCAGTAAGAATAACAACTTGGTTTGACATAAAACAGGAGTCCCTCAGGGATGAAAACTGTCACCTTACTTATTTAACTTGTATACTGAAAATATAATGAGGAATGTTAGAGAAGATGCAGACAAAGAATATTACGATGCCACACAAATTGGAGGTTATGAAATACCAGAGATTAGATATGCTGTCCATAACACAAAAAGGAATGGAAAAACTAATTATGTCAGTCCGTAAGAATAGTGAAGAGCAAAACTTTTATCCTAATGCAGAGAAAACTAAATTGATGACAACTGACGAAACAATAAAATAGCTAAAATATGTATCAATGAAGAAAAATTGGAGGAAGTGGAGAGTTTTGATTTTTTAATTAATTATTTATCACTTCTAATTAAGCTTACCAGTAGCCATGTTACTAATTAATTATGTGAATATATTAATGTTGCCGCTTTTCACTTTTACAACCAGACAACAACAACAATAATAATAGTATATAAACAAAAAATAAATAAATACTGACGGGTTGAAACCGCTTGGAACTAATCTCATAATTTATGAGTAAATGTGTCTGCATCGCCACGTGACCAAGTTCAACCAGGAAACTCAAGTCTTTGCACGGCTGCTTTGGCTAATTATAATTTGTACGTGAAATGAATATTTAAACGACAGGACTTTGGGCCTGTTTATTTGCTCCTTGAACTCTTGTAGATACTAAATGCTGAGTTGGCTTTCTCGTTTATGATGTGATCTAACTTGTTGTTATTGTTGTTGGTGTTGTTGTTGTTGTTTTGACATCGACTTGAGAATCTCCGTGTACAAGAAGCTATCTATCTATGCCTCTGACCCCTCGTGGACCCCTTGGCTGATTGTAATGGATCTCCAGTTTGTACTCTCTGTTGCTAGATTAATTTCAATGGATCTCCAGTTTGTACTCTCTGTTGCTAGATCAATTTCAATGGATCTCCGGTCTGTACTTCCTGTTGCCAGATTCACTCCACTGAATCTCTAGCTTGCAACTGTCTCTTGCCAGATTCACTCCACTGAATCTCTAGCTTGCAATTGTCTCTTGCCAGATTCACTCCATTCAATCTCTAGCTTGCAACTGTCTCTTGCCACATTCACTCCATTCAATCTCTAGCTTGCAACTGTCTCTTGCCAGATTCACTCCATTGAATCTCTAGCTTGCTGTTGTCTCTTGCCAGATTCACTCCATTCAATCTCTAGCTTGAAACTGTCTCTTGCTAGATTCACCCCATTGCAATCTCTAGCTTGCAACTGTCTCTTGCCAGATTCACTCCATTCAATCTCTAGCTTGCAACTGTCTCTTGCCAGATTCACTCCATTGAATATCTAGCTTGCAACTGTCTCTTGCCACATTCACTCCATTCAATCTCTAGCTTGCAACTGTCTCTTGCCAGATTCACTCCATTGCATCTCTATCTCGCTGTTGTCTCTTGCCAGATTCACTCCATTCAATCTCTAGCTTGCAACTGTCTCTTGCTAGATTCACCCCATTGCATCTCTAGCTTGCAACTGTCTCTTGCCAGATTCACTCCACTGAATCTCTAGCTTGCAACTGTCTCTTGCCACATTCACTCCATTAATATCTAGCTTGCAACTGTCTCTTACAAGATTCACTCCATTCAATCTCTAGCTTGCAACTGTCTCTTGCCAGATTCACTCCATTAATATCTAGCTTGCAACGTTAATATCTAGCTTGCAACTTTCTCTTGCCAGATTCACTCCATTGAATCTCTAGCTTGCAACTGTCTCTTGCCAGATTCACTGCAATGAATCTCTAGCTTGCAACTGTCTCTTGCCAGATTCACTGCAATGAATCTCTAGCTTGCAACTGTCTCTTGCCAGATTCACTCCATTGAATATCAAGCTTGCAACTTTCTCTTGCCAGATTCACTCCATTGAATCTCTAGCTTGCAACTGTCTCTTGCCAGATTCACTCCATTAATATCTAGCTCGCAACTGTCTCTTGCCAGATTCACTCCATTGAATCTCTAGCTTGCAACTTTCTCTTGCCAGATTCACTCCACTGAATCTCTAGCTTGCAACTGTCTCTTGCCAGATTCACTCCATTAATATCTAGCTTGCAACTGTCTCTTGCCAGATTCACTCCATTGAATCTCTAGCTTGCAACTGTCTCTTGCCAGATTCACTCCACTGAATCTCTAGCTTGCAACTGTCTCTTGCCAGATTCACTCCATTCAATCTCTAGCTTGCAACTGTCTCTTGCCAGATTCACTCCACTGAATCACTAGCTTGCAACTGTCTCTTGCCAGATTCACTCCATTGAATATCTAGCTTGCAACTGTCTCTTGCCACATTCACTCCATTCAATCTCTAGCTTGCAACTGTCTCTTGCCAGATTCACTCCATTGCATCTCTAGCTGGCTGTTGTCTCTTGCCAGATTCACTGCATTCAATCTCTAGCTTGCAACTGTCTCTTGCCAGATTCACTCCATTGAATATCAAGCTTGCAACTTTCTCTTGCCAGATTCACTCCATTGAATCTCTAGCTTGCAACTGTCTCTTGCCAGATTCACTCCATTAATATCTAGCTTGCAACTGTCTCTTGCCAGATTCACTCCATTGAATCTCTAGCTTGCAACTGTCTCTTGCCAGATTCACTCCACTGAATCTCTAGCTTGCAACTGTCTCTTGCCAGATTCACTCCATTAATATCTAGCTTGCAACTGTCTCTTGCCAGATTCACTCCATTGAATCTCTAGCTTGCAACTGTCTCTTGCCAGATTCACTCCACTGAATCTCTAGCTTGCAACTGTCTCTTGCCAGATTCACTCCATTCAATCTCTAGCTTGCAACTGTCTCTTGCCAGATTCACTCCACTGAATCACTAGCTTGCAACTGTCTCTTGCCAGATTCACTCCATTGAATATCTAGCTTGCAACTGTCTCTTGCCACATTCACTCCATTGAATATCTAGCTTGCAACTGTCTCTTGCCAGATTCACTCCATTGCATCTCTAGCTGGCTGTTGTCTCTTGCCAGATTCACTCCATTCAATCTCTAGCTTGCAACTGTCTCTTGCTAGATTCACCCCATTGAATCTCTAGCTTGCAACTGTCTCTTGCCAGATTCACTCCACTGATTCTCTAGCTTGCAACTGTCTCTTGCCACATTCACTCCTTTAATATCTAGCTTGCAACTTTCTCTTGCCAGATTCACTCCATTGAATCTCTAGCTTGCAACTGTCTCTTGCCAGATTCACTCCATTGAATCTCTAGCTTGCAACTGTCTCTTGCCAGATTCACTCCATTGAATATCAAGCTTGCAACTTTCTCTTGCCAGATTCACTCCATTGAATCTCTAGCTTGCAACTGTCTCTTGCCAGATTCACTCCATTGAATCTCTAGCTTGCAACTGTCTCTTGCCACATTCACTCCATTCAATCTCTAGCTTGCAACTGTCTCTTGCCAGATTCACTGCAATCAATCTCTAGCTTGCAACTGTCTCTTGCCAGATTCACTCCATTGAATATCTAGCTTGCAACTTTCTCTTGCCACATTCACTCCATTCAATCTCTAGCTTGCAACTGTCTCTTGCCAGATTCACTCCATTGCATCTCTATCTCGCTGTTGTCTCTTGCCAGATTCACTCCATTCAATCTCTAGCTTGCAACTGTCTCTTGCTAGATTCACCCCATTGCATCTCTAGCTTGCAACTGTCTCTTGCCAGATTCACTCCACTGAATCTCTAGCTTGCAACTGTCTCTTGCCACATTCACTCCATTAATATCTAGCTTGCAACTTTCTCTTGCCAGATTCACTCCATTCAATCTCTAGCTTGCAACTGTCTCTTGCCAGATTCACTCCATTAATATCTAGCTTGCAACGTTCTCTTACCAGATTCACTCCATTCAATCTCTAGCTTGCAACTGTCTCTTGCCAGATTCACTCCATTGAATATCTAGCTTGCAACTGTCTCTTGCCAGATTCACTCCAATGAATCTCTAGCTTGCAACTGTCTCTTGCCACATTCACTCCATTGAATATCTAGCTTGCAACTGTCTCTTACAAGATTCACTCCATTCAATCTCTAGCTTGCAACTTTCTCTTGCCAGATTCACTCCATTGAATATCTAGCTTGCAACTGTCTCTTGCCAGATTCACTCCATTGAATCTCTAGCTTGCAACTGTCTCTTGCCAGATTCACTCCATTGAATCTCTAGCTTGCAACTGTCTCTTGCCAGATTCACTGCAATGAATCTCTAGCTTGCAACTGTCTCTTGCCAGATTCACTGCAATGAATCTCTAGCTTGCAACTGTCTCTTGCCAGATTCACTCCATTGAATATCAAGCTTGCAACTTTCTCTTGCCAGATTCACTCCATTGAATCTCTAGCTTGCAACTGTCTCTTGCCAGATTCACTCCATTAATATCTAGCTTGCAACTGTCTCTTGCCAGATTCACTCCATTGAATCTCTAGCTTGCAACTGTCTCTTGCCAGATTCACTCCATTGAATCTCTAGCTTGCAACTGTCTCTTGCCAGATTCACTCCATTCAATCTCTAGCTTGCAACTGTCTCTTGCCAGATTCACTCCAGTGTATCTCTATCCTGCAACTGTCTCTTGCCAAATTCACTCCATTGAATATCTAGCTTGCAACTGTCTCTTGCCACATTCACTCCAGTGGATCTCTATCCTGCAACTGTCTCTTGCCAGATTCTCTCCAGCGGATCTCTAGCTTGCAACTGTCTCTTGCCAGATTCACTCCAGCAGATCTCTAGCTTGCAACTGTCTCTTGCCAGATTCACTCCGGTGGATCTACTAAGCCTCCTGTCTCTTGCCCTCATGGTGCAGGAAATACGCTGATTGGTGTCACTATGGTGTTCATGTCTATGCAGCTGCCATCCTTCTGCCTTCGCCTCTTCAACCTTTGCAGTGTGCCTTTGTTATAAAAAGTGCTCCAGCTGTGTGATCCTTGCATTTTTTTCAGTATTAGATAAAGGTAGCTCTGCTTCGCGTTGTTGAAGAATTTCCGTGTACATGAAGCACTGGGAGAAATAATGCTGTGAGGCGTTCGTTGGACGTTGTCCTTGGCTGATCCCAATGGATCTTCAGTTTGTGCTGTCTGAAGTCAGACTGAATCTCCAGCTTGTACTCTCTGTTGCTAGATTAATTTCGGTGGATCTCTAGTTTGTACTCTATGTACAAGATAATTTTTTTTAATACTTGCCTTGACCTGTCTGTAACACTAAAGGGTGATACCGTCAGCATCATGTCTGGCAGCCTTCTCTTATACAGCTCAAGGAGAAGGCAGATATCAAGTTCTACAACTTACTTTGTTAGGGCACCTCCCGTTGGATTCTGTCGTGGACTTTAGCATGAGGAACAAGTGCAGTAAACACTCCGCCACTAGGGCACTAGTGTTTCAATATTTATGTCCCTAAATGTCTGGGGTCCTAGTACGCCGGTGCTTGTTTCGTGATATACGAGCCACATTTAAAGCCCTCTATTTTCTAATATTACTTTCACATTGTCGTGTACTGTTGAGAGCATATCACACCTGACAATTCTCAGTTTCTTTCCTTAATTCTGATGTATTGCTTTTTTTTTATGAACGGCTTTATCTATTAAAACATTTATCTCGGTAAAAACTAACTGAATGAATATAAAATTTTCATAAAACAAGAAATATGAGATAATGTAGTTGGTTATTATCGCAAATTGTATGAGAACTTACCTTTCCGGGTCGCTCGAATTTAGTTATATTTTAAACAGCCTGACCGTGTACTTCTTGAAGGCCATTGAGTTATTTTTTAATATATAGAATTACTTTAACATAAAGTAGAAACAACTTTATCTAATAACAAGCACGCGGTTGTGACATTTCGTTCTTCTCCTTAGTCGCATAAAAAGCAACAGGACGAGAAAGTAGGAAAATAAGACAAAAATATATGTAAAACTTAGCATGTATAATAAGTGAACTAACATGTATGACATGTAAAAGTGAACTAACATGTATGACATGTAAAAGTGAACTAACATGTATGACATGTAAAAGTGAACTAACATGTATGACATGTAAAAGTGAACTAACATGTATGACATGTAAAAGTGAACTAACATGTATGACATGTAAAAGTGAACTAACATGTATGACATGTAAAAGTGAACTAACATGTATGACATGTAAAAGTGAACTAACATGTGTGGCGTGTAAAAGTGAACTAACATGTATGACATGTAAAAGTGAGCTAACATGTATGACATGTAAAAGTGAACTAACATGTATGACATGTAAAAGTGAGCTAACATGTGTGGCGTGTAAAAGTGAGCTAACATGTATGACATGTAAAAGTGAACTAACATGTATGACATCTAAAAGTGAACTAACATGTATGACATGTAAAAGTGAACTAACATGTATGACATGTAAAAGTGAGCTAACATGTATGACATGTAAAAGTGAACTAACATGTATGACATGTAAAAGTGAACTAACATGTATGACATGCAAAAGTGAACTAACATGTGTGGCGTGTAAAAGTGAACTAACATGTATGACATGTAAAAGTGAGCTAACATGTATGACATGTAAAAGTGAACTAACATGTATGATATGTAAAAGTGAACTAACATGTGTGGCGTGTAAAAGTGAACTAACATGTGTGGCGTGTGATACATAAAACTGGGATATAAAAGGAATTACTTATCTGGTGACTTGTACGAGGCTCTGTCTGGGAGAGAGTGAATGATTTATGTAAGGAGCTGTTTCTCACCTACTCAGACCTTATCAGGCTATGTTACAGTTTAATACTGTTGGGGTTGTCTGCTGTGTTATCACTGCAACATTTGCATTATGTTTTGTTATGACGTCTGTGAGGGCGGGAACACCAGCGTAATGAGACAACTGACTTTTTTTATACATACATACATTCATCTCCCTCTCTCTCTCACTCGCTCTCTCTCTTTCTCTCACTCTCTCTCTCTCAACGTAGGAAGTATTCATTATAGCATGAACAATGAATGCAGAGGTCACAGACATTGTTGTGAAAAGCTGTCACATGCCTAACACACAAAGTACAAGCAGAGCTTTTGTCTAGGAAGTTTTCTTTCGGCTGGAAGTTCACCAGTTGCTTCTGCAGGCTCTCGCTATCAGCTGCTTCCTTGGGGAGATATATATATAACTACATAAATTTATAAGTTTGTCATTTGTCCTCTGAACAGTAGTTTCCACTATCACACAGACTTATATAAATTTATACGTTTGTCATTTGTCCCTTAAACTCCGGTTTCCATTATCACACACAGTTATATAAATTTATAAATTTGTCATTTGTCCTTTAAATTCCAGTTTACTCTGCCGCACAGAGTTATTTAAATTTATAAGTCTGTCATTTGTCCTTTAAACTCCAATTTCCACTACCACGCAGAGTTATATAAATTTATAAGTTTGTCACTTGTCCTTTAAGCTCCACTTTCCACTACCACACAGAGTTATATAAATTTATAAGTTTGTCATTTGTCCTTTAAACTCCACTTTCCACTACTACACAGAGTTAAAGAGTTTGAAAGATACAAATGTTGGACGTGTTCATGTTCTTTCCCTTCATTTCCCAGATATAAGCTTACAGGATGATTCAATGAAATGGTTTAAAATGAGTGTCACGGGGTTTTTTGGTAGTAACCGGGTGTGTTTGTTTTCGTCAAGTTGTTGATTCATGTTGTATGTCTGCAGGTTTTCGTCAAGTTGTTGATTCATGTTGTATGTCTGCATGTTTTCGTCAGGTTGTTGATTCATGTTGTATGTCTGCATGTTTTCGTCAGGTTGTTGATTCATGTTGTATGTCTGCATGTTTTCGTCAGGTTGTTGATTCATGTGTATGTCTGCATGTTTTCGTCAGGTTGTTGATTCATGTTGTATGTCTGCATGTTTTCGTCAAGTTGTTGATTCATGTTGTATGTCTGCATGTTTTCGTCAGGTTGTTGATTCATGTTGTATGTCTGCATGTTTTCGTCAGGTTGTTGATTCATGTTGTATGTCTGCATGTTTTCGTCAAGTTGTTGATTCATGTTGTATGTCTGCATGTTTTCGTCAGGTTGTTGATTCATGTTGTATGTCTGCATGTTTTCGTCAAGTTGTTGATTCATGTTGTATGTCTGCATGTTTTCGTCAGGTTGTTGATTCATGTTGTATGTCTGCATGTTTTCGTCAGGTTGTTGCTTCATGTTGTATGTCTGCATGTTTTCGTCAGGTTGTTGATTCATGTTGTATGTCTGCATGTTTTGGTCAGGTTGTTGATTCATGTTGTATGTCTGCATGTTTTGGTCAGGTTGTTGATTCATGTTGTATGTCTGCATGTTTTCGTCAGGTTGTTGATTCATGTTGTATGTCTGCATGTTTTGGTCAGGTTGTTGATTCATGTTGTATGTCTGCATGTTTTGGTCAGGTTGTTGATTCATGTTGTATGTCTGCATGTTTTCGTCAGGTTGTTGATTCATGTTGTATGTCTGCAGGTTTTCGTCAGGTTGTTGGTTCATGTTGTATGTCTGCAGGTTTTCGTCAGGTTGTTGGTTCATGTTGTATGTCTGCATGTTTTCGTGAGATGGTACAGTTTCATACTTGGAAATCCGTTTCTTGCACCAGTTACAACTTGTTTGTAATTTTTTTTAAAGTTATATCAAATTAATAAAAGACGTTCATTATGTCCAAGAGCCGGCGAACAAAGAAATGATGGCTTCTCACTTGTCTCCACAGTCTCATGAACGTGTGGATCTCAGAGGAACCACCTAATGATATCGTTAAAACATATTATACTCATATCAGCTCCAGGAAAGTACATACACAGTTAAACTGACTTGTTTACCATTGTAGACTATCTACAGTGATTGGAAATGACAGACGTGGCACGGATTCGGCGAAGCGGTGTCTGGACTTTTTAGTTCTCTGAAGACTATTCGCTAGCCGACTAACCCTGTCAAAGTTTTTATGTAGAAACTCGCAGGTCATGGAGACCGAATTTGGGGTAATAATTAAATGTGGTTTACTGTATGTTATTCATTAACATCGATGTTTCTCAAGCTTTACACGTCTATGGCGGCCTTTTTCTATATTCACTTTCGTATCCAGACAAGTGGACGGGCATCTTTCATGAATTTGTCATACATAGGAACTGTTAACGATTGCTCCCATCCATGCTTTTTTTCGCCGAGGCCAAATGTGGGTTCTTAAGTGTCCTTAAATAATACAGATTTGCTGGATGAGTTCTGGAGTCTAAAGAGGGTTTCGCCATGCAACAGTATAGTTCCTGTTTACAGTCTGAAAGATGTAGTCTGTTGAGCTAAAGCTTCACATTTATAATGAAATCTTCGAGGTATCTATGGCCTGTACTCTGTCTCCATGTGCTTCGTCTCTATGTACTCTGTTTCTACGTTCTCTGCCTCTTTTTTTCTGCCCCATTGTTCTTTGTCTCTATGCTTTCCGACTTTGTATTCTTTGTCATTATGTTCTCTGTTTTCATGTTCTATGTCCGTGTTCTCTATTTTCATGTTCTATGTCCGTGTTCTCTGTTTTCATGTTCTGTCCCCGTGTTCTCTGTTTTCGTGTTCTGTTTCTATATTCTCTGTCTCCATGTTCTTTTTGTCTCCGTGTTCTCTGCTACCATGTTCTCTGTCTCCATGTCCTCCTCTGTCTCAATGTTCTCTGTTTTCATGTTCTCTTTTTCCATGTTCTGTTTCCATGTTCTCTGTCTCCATGTTCTCTGTCTCCATGTCCGCTGTCTCCATGTTCACTGTTTTCATGTTTTTTTGTCTCCATGTTCTCTGTTTCCCTGTTTTCTCCATGTTCTCTCTTTCCATGTTCTGTTTCCATGTTCTCTGTCTCCTTGTTCTTTGTTTCAATGTTCTCTGTTTCTATGTTCTCCATGTGTTTTTGTCTCCATGTTCTCTTTTTCCATGTCCTCTGCCTCCATGTTTTTTATCTCCATGTTCTCTGTTTCCGTGTTCTTTTATCTCCATATTCTCTGTTTCCATATTCGCTGTCTCCATTTTTTCTCCATGTTCTCTATCTCCATGTTTTTTTGTCTTCATGTTCTTTGTTACCATGTTCTCTGCTTCCATGGTTTTTTATCTCCATGTTCTCTGTCTCCGTGTTCTCTATTTTCATGTTCTATGTCCGTGTTCTCTGTTTTCATGTTCTGTCCCCGTGTTCTCTGTTTTCGTGTTCTGTTTCTATATTCTCTGTCTCCATGTTCTTTTTGTCTCCGTGTTCTCTGCTACCATGTTCTCTGTCTCCATGTCCTCCTCTGTCTCAATGTTCTCTGTTTTCATGTTCTCTTTTTCCATGTTCTGTTTCCATGTTCTCTGTCTCCATGTTCTCTGTCTCCATGTCCGCTGTCTCCATGTTCACTGTTTTCATGTTTTTTTGTCTCCATGTTCTCTGTTTCCCTGTTTTCTCCATGTTCTCTCTTTCCATGTTCTGTTTCCATGTTCTCTGTCTCCTTGTTCTTTGTTTCAATGTTCTCTGTTTCTATGTTCTCCATGTGTTTTTGTCTCCATGTTCTCTTTTTCCATGTCCTCTGCCTCCATGTTTTTTATCTCCATGTTCTCTGTTTCCGTGTTCTTTTATCTCCATATTCTCTGTTTCCATATTCGCTGTCTCCATTTTTTTCTCCATGTTCTCTATCTCCATGTTTTTTTTGTCTTCATGTTCTTTGTTACCATGTTCTCTGCTTCCATGGTTTTTTATCTCCATGTTCTCTGTCTCCATGTTCTCTGTTTCCATGTTCTGAGTCTATATATTCTGTTTCCATGTTCTCTGTTTCTATATTTTCGTCCCCATATTATATATTTATGTGGTCTCGGTCTGCATGTTCTCTGTCTCCATGCTCCTCATCTCTAAGTTCTTTGTCTCCATTTTCTGCGTTCTCTCTAATCTGCATGCTCTTTTTCTCCATTTTCTCTAGACCTATATTCTCTATTTCCATGTTCTGTATCTCCATATTCTGTATCTCTATGTTCTCTATCTTCATGTTCTGTATTTCTATGTTCTTTATCTATATGTTCTGTGCCTCCATTTTCTCTATCTCTATGTTCTGTGTCTCCATGTTCTCTAGATCTGTGTTCTCTTCCTCTCCACGCTCTCCGTATCTAAATTATTTTTCTCCATGCTCTCTATCTCTATGTTCTGTATCTGTAAGTTCTCTATCTTCATGTTCTGTATCTCTGTGTTCTCTGTCTTCATGTTCTGTATCTCTGTGTTCTGTATCTCTATGTTTTCTATCTCTATGTTCTGTGCCTCCATGTTCTCTATCTCTGTGTTCTGTTCCTCCAAGTTCTTTAGATCTATGTTCTGTGCCTCTATGTTCTCTAGATCTGTGTTCTCTATCTCTATGTTCTGTGCCTCCATGTTCTCTAGATCTATGTTCTGTGCCTCCATGTTCTCTATCTCTATGTTCTCTTCCTCTCCATGCTCTCCGTCTCTAAGTTCTTTTTATCCATGTTCTTTGTCTCTATGTTCTCCGTCTCCATGCACTGTTATACAACTTCTTTCTCTTCATCTTGATAATATTGAACTAGTATATAAATGATCTCTCCTTACCGCTGATTGCAATGATGATATCATTTCCCATGATTTAAAAAAAATGGACTTATAGGATTTTCAGCAAAAGTTAATTTTACCTCTCCCTTCCTCTCTCATCTTCCTCCCCCACCCCTCTCAGAAAAATTTATCTTGAAATGTAGGTTTACATTATTTAGATCATAGTTTGATCAAGAAATTCCCTCTATTTATTTCCTAGTCACTGTTTACACAGTCCCTTAGCCCTTACGCCTAGCTCCCTACTTTTACAATTATCACAGCAGCCTTTACTCCTGCCTCGCTCCCTACTTCTACAATTATCACCTTAGTCTTTACTCCTGCCTAACTCCCTACTTCTACAATTATCACCTTAGTCTTTACTCCTGCCTAACTCC